>OLKM01000216.1:62500-149031 GCA_900291075.1 Melanogrammus aeglefinus
ACTCCCAGTTAACAAAGAATATAAAGTTTACTTAACAGTAAATACACAAGATACTTTATTAATCTCAGATGGGAAATAAATCACAGCCAAAAGTTTGCCTAGAGGACAGTGAAGAGGAATTAAAAAGAGAGAAAGGAAATAAGAATAAGAAATACCAAAAAACATAGCTACTCGCAACATAACAACCTGGTTAATGCTTAATGTCCACATGCTCAATGTGGGGCCAATAACTGAATATAATCCTATCAATCATAAACCGTTTGTTGTGGGGCAGCGTGAGCGAGCATATTGCATGTCTATATATATATACAGCACTGCATTCCAGAGGTCTTTATCTGTATTCGATTTCCTCTTTCATGAATAAGCGCCAGACAATATGAGGGCGTCTGGCTTTTGTCTGCCCACATTCTGTTTGTTTGCACTATTAGTTATTTGGGCTTGCAGACCTCTAGGATATTCCCTGCCTTTGTTTCTCCTCTCACACCCCCTCTGGGTCTCCCTGCCTCTCCAAGCCTTAAGACAACTGCCAGGGGCTTGTTAGGCTTTGGTTGAGAGGCTGAGAAAGCCCGGACATTGCCCTATTGTGGCTTTTTTGTTGATGTGTTAGTGTATGTATGTATGTATGTATGTATGTATGTATGTATGTATGTATGTATGTATGTATGTATGTATGTATGTATGTATGTATGTATGTGTGTGTGTGTGTGTGTGTGTGTGTGTGTGTGTGTGTGTGTGTGTGTGTGTGTGTGTGTGTGTGTGTGTGTGTGTGTGCGTGCGTGCGTGCGTGTGTGCGTGCGTGTTGTGTGTGTGTGTGTGTGTGTGTGTGTGTGTGTGTGTGTGTGTGTGTGTGTGTGTGTGTGTGTGTATGTGTGTGTGTTTGTTCAACCAAGTACTTCCAACTATAAACTTTAGAAAACGTCCTATTCCAGTGTTTACATTCTTTGAGTTTGAGAGTTCAGAGAGTGTGTGCCTATTAGGTTTAAAGGAGAATTGGGAAAGTGAATACCTTCTTTCCTGAAAATATTGAACCAACAGTTTATCTTCTAAAATATTCATGCGTGAGTGCCATTATTCCTTCCTTATAGAGAATCTAGAGAAAGCAAAGGCAAACGAAAACCATAACTTAAACAAATTTGAGAGGTAAAAAGGAAAAACAGAATGAACTGTCATAAATGGGAATTGTCAAAACTTTCGGCAAACCAGAATATGGGATCAGTTAGTGTGCATGCGTGTAAGTGCATGGGAATTTCCGTCTGTGTGTGTTTGTATGCGTGTGCACCTACACGTGTGTGCAGTGCACGCATAAGAGGCATGTATGAGGTGTGAGGGTTAGCCGGGGCAGGAAGGTCACAAGGTGAAATACAGACTGTTTCCTCTTGGCCTGGGCCACCCCGACCCCTTCACCACACAATCCAGACTAGCGTATTTGTACACACCATGTGCGCGTGTGTGTGTTTGTGTGTATTTTGTGTAAATATAAATATACTGTATGGGGCTGGCTTCTTAATGGAGTTAATAATGGATGGTCATCCACTGGCGGATTGAGCCTTGTTAAAGAGAGTGTACTTCTCTTCACTGTGCAATTATACGATAAGAAGACGTTGAACAAAGGTTAAGTTACTAAGTAACTGTACCATTATGTATAGTAAATGTATAGGAATGTATCGGAATAGTCGCTAGATGGTAGTTGATGAATGAGGTCCGCACTAGATAAAACATCACCCACCTTTTGTGATCGCCCTGTCACTACACATCCCCAACGGGGCTCTGCTCACGTCACAAACCACCAGCGCACACAGCTGGCTACTTTTGGCCCGCTGTTTCGGGTACAGGTCCTACCACATCTGAAACCACTCTCACAGCGGTCCTATCGCGTTCCAGTATCTGTCAGCCCGCGGTCCGCGGCCGGCTGGGGTTAGGGTTGGAGCCCGGGGTGAGGGTTAAGTTCACGGCTCGACGCAGCAGGGGGTGGAGGAAAGGAGAGCGGGAAGGGGGTGTGTGTGTGTGGGGGGGGGGGGGGGGGGGGGGCATGACCTATGACCATGACCTGGCTGGTGCTCCATCCTAAAAGCATCGTCAAAGACGGTACCTGCTGCGCCACAAGGCGTCCGGAGGTCCCCTGCAGTGCCACACTGCAGGGGACCTCCAAACTGATATGGTCCCGTTGTGACATCAAACACAACCGGTAATGTACTACTGAGGAATAACGTGTACAACGATCCAACTTCAGCAGTGTGTACCTAATGTGCAGCCTTTCACACTTGTTTTATTGAATCAGGAAAGTTAAGCAGGAACCTATTGCTTTGATATGACTCTAACAGGATATGTGTGGGTGTGAGTGTGTGTGTGTGTGTGTGTGTGTGTGTGTGTGTGTGTGTGTGTGTGTGTGTGTGTGTGTGTGTGTGTGGTTGTGTGTGTGTGTGTGTGTGTGTGTGTGTGTGTGTGTGTGTGTGTGTGTGTGTGTGTGTGTGTGTGTGTGTGTGTGTGTGTGTGTGTGTGTGTGTGTGTATGTGTGTGTGAGAGAAAGAGCAAGAGTGAGGCAGAGCGAGAGAGAGAGAGAGAGAGGCAGACAGCCAGACAGACAGACAGACAGACAGACAGACAGACAGACAGACAGACAGACAGACAGACAGACAGACAGACAGACAGACAGACAGACAGACAGACAGAAGAGACAGACAGAACAGGACAGACAGACAGACAGAAGACAGACAGACAGACAGACAGAGACAGACAGAAGAGAGAGAGAGCGAGAGAGAGAGAGAGAGAGAGAGAGAGAGAGAGAGAGAGAGAGAGAGAGAGAGAGAAGAGAGAGAGAGAGAGAGAGAGAGAGAGAGAGAGAGAGAGAGAGAGAGAGAGAGAGAGAGAGAGAGAGCGAGAGAGAGAACAGGGCTCTGCTCTGTCTCTAATCAACTTGACATGTGCAGCTTGTCTCTACACCAAGACTCTCTTGCCGAAACTCTAAATGCCAATTTCTCCTCACGTTGTACTAGCAAGGTAGGGCCTACGGGAAGTGGGTGGGTTCAGTCCTTCTAGAGAAAAATGCAGAAATGTCTGGTATCAAACATTTATTAAAAACCACGCCAGGGAGAGTCAGGCTTTAAATGTCAGAGCAACAATACAATGACAAATGCAGCGAATAAAAGATGTAGCTATTTACAGCTGACACAGCAATGGGATAAGGTGGTCCAATCACTCAGAAGAAAGACTGCTGCACCGTCTACTTCACAAAGAGCTTCTTGTTTGGTTTGTCCAACACTTTGTCAATAGTTAGTTCATGTTCCGTAATAGGCAGTAATAAGCCCATCTGATTATGTGACTTTGCACATTAGTCTCTGCCGGTCGGTGAGTCATTACTTGCTCAGAGCCAGTGGTATCATTCTGATGATTTCAGCACAGCTTCTCGTTATATTTAAATAAGTATATATATAAACCTCACATCTACTTCTAACGGTGTTTATAAGAGGGGGACTATAAACCCTGCAACTATAGAAAATCATGAATCAATGCCTGACACATTGTGTCAGGTTAGTAGTACATGTGTGCATGTATGTTTGTGTGTTTGTATGTTTGTTTGTTTGTTTGTTAATAAGTGATCACAAAATCATCAAGAAACAAGGAAGGGACCCCATAAATTATGAGATTTGGGTCTGGTTTATTCCAAAGTTTATAGTTCAATGGACAACATTAGCATAAATGTCCTAAAGCCTGGAATTTTCTTATCCAATACCTTTTAGAAAACAAAACAAGATGTCACTAATAATTGAAGATTATCATATATCTACTACTCAACTATTTTTTACCCTATATGAAGCCTCCCACTCTCCCCCTCTTTATTTTAATAGTGTGGGTTGAAGGAGATCTAAAAATGAAACATATGTTTCTGTGAGCATGTAGGAGCTGGGGCCTCATTGGCTGGGGCCCCGTTGGCGTATTGTTTTGGGGCATGGATGAAAGATGGGAAAGGACTGGATACCAGAGGAAAGTGGGGGTTGTGCTGCCATGCATTAAAGACACACATGGCTATACACTCTTCAATTAAGGGAATAGCAAATCGAATAAAGTCCAAACTCATGGATTGATCATCATTGATACAATGGCAGTATGTGTGTCAATAAAAAAGAGGTACTACAATTAAAAAAATAAAGAAGTTGTTGAGGAAAGGGTTAAGGTAGGTCTGTATTGTGTGATGAGGACCTGAGGAAATAAAAGGACATTGGGGGATGGATATCACGTGGGGGTGGGTGTATTTAGCAGCACTTTTCTGACCGCGCGACCACGATGCGGTGTTTTGGCAAAGTGGAAGAGTTAGTAATAGTAATAGTAGATATGAGGAGTGCTAGTGTGCGTGTTTTGTGTGTGTGTGTGTGTGTGTGTGTGTGTGTGTGTGTGTGTGTGTGTGTGTGTGTGTGTGTGTGTGTGTGTGTGTGTGTGTGTGTGTGTGTGTGTGTGCGTGTGTGTGTGTGTGTGTGTGTGTGTGTGTGTGTGTGTGTGTGTGTGTGTGTGTGTGTGTGTGTGTGTGCGCGCGCGCGCGCGTGTGTGTGTGGTCTGTGTGCGTGTGTGTATTTGTTTACGTGTATTACTTGTGTGTTTGCGTGCGTGTGTGTCTGCGCGTGCGTACATGTATATAAAAATGTGGGAGTGTGAGACGGACATAATTTTCAGGTATTGTTTCAATTCCCAAACATCATTTTAAAAATTGACCGACTATGCAAGACAGATCACATTTATAGGGTTAATTGCACGTGTGGATATTTCGTCAGTGCAATGGGCGTCCGGGTGGGCGTGTCATTCCGGGGCGTGGACGTATCCAGCCAGTCAAATGCCTTGTTTGGCACGAGCAGGCGGATCGGCCTGCCCACTGAAGTGTGTCTCAGATGTTGTCTCTCTCAATTTTGTTCAAACTCAGGAATTACCTTGTCGTTCATACACTTATATGTCTTTAGGTTCCCCCTCTTGGTGTATGCAACAACTTTTGAAAATTACAAGATCGTTTTTATACTAAGTATTCTTTAAACGCAATCAGTTTGGGAAATAACAGCGTATCCCTGGGATCAGCGAAAGTTACTTTTCTAAAGTATCCCGCGGGGCAGCAAGGTGTCGCAGAAACGGATTTATATCGCTCTTAGGGGTAATTTACAATCCCGAGTCCCAGTGATTGGGCTCATTACGGCTATGTCCTCTTCCACAGTCAAGGGACATTTATCGTGATTCATTCAAGAAGAGGTTGTGCCACCTTTTATTTCGCTTGTGGACATCTATGGAGAGCGTCCTGCTGCATGCTCTCACGCCAGCAGTGGAGTCTACTTTTCACCTCCAGTCTTCCCTCCACACGCACTCCGGGACAAAGCTGTGAATGTTGACTCTAATAAGACCTAACATAGTGGAAGAGGACTACCATCACCTCATTTGAATGCCTTTGCAAGGATTTTGCTGGTTTTTGTGCTGCAGGCAGGGATTCAGTTTGCTCGGACGGGACTATGGGGAGAGAGAGGAGGAAGAATCTTTTGAATTGCGCAACAACGAGAACCTGACTTCCAATGGACGGGTAAACTAGCCACACTTTGCATTTGACAGCCACTACATATTTTAATATTAAACGTTTAAAAGATTCGTATACTGTATGCCTTTTTTCGTTGACTCGGTTATAACTGAATGAACTATCTTCCAGATGTAATGTTTAGGCCAAACAGCCCAGCAGAATATCCAATATTCAAATAGCCTACATTGTCGTGTGGATCTCAAGCATTACTCTATTCCTGTAGCCTATATTCCTATGGTTGATCTCAAGCATATACTGACCATTGTCCTTCAATACAGGCTACAGACTTTAAAAAGTAATGAGGATTTTCCCTTCCACATACGGGAGATTTCCGTAACTATGGCCTAGGCTTGCTCGCATTGGCTCTTGAAAATATTTTGGAGCTTGGCCAATTTAATATATGACCAATAACCTGTTAAACCAGAGGTCAAATATTTGGATCCGCTGTGATTGTACGTTATGTATTGGTTTACAGCTGGCCTGTGTATAGGAATACCTCGTGAAATCCAACAGAGTTGAAGAAAGCAGGCAACAAAGCTGGATGTTCAGTTGAACTGGTCCTCTGTGTTTGGCCAGCAGAATTGGAAGCGAGACTGTGGCCTTGTATTCTCTGTAATGTTAGTCATCTGATCAGACACAGAGAGTTCGCTATTGCTCATCCACTTGTAAGAGGGCATTGTTGCCTCGGATTGGACCAGCCTTTTACAGTCCAATGTGCTGCCGATGAACAGACAGACCTCATGAAACCAACTTAAAAATATGAAACTTTTTTGGTCTGATCTTTCCATGCTCCTTACTGTTCAAACGAGATAACTGAAATATTGATTAGCATTTGTTTAGTCAGTACATTTTTTACAACATCAAAAAAAGATATGCCAGAAAGTTGGCAAGTTAAACTGCTGAGTTAAAGTTTACACTTGACTGACTGGGAAAGTAATTGCACCCGGGGCTCAAGCCTGCATACAGGATGCTTATCTACTTGTTAGACCTTTTGTCTGCTTGTAACCAACGGTCGGAACACGGTAGAGATTTGCATGGAAACGTTTGGAACAATAACGCTGAATAGGGTAGCGTGGGAATGAGGGCTGTCACTAAGGTAACACGGTGCAATCATTCAGTTGGTTTTACGATACCTATACAAAAAAACGTTATTACCCATGTGCAACAGTTTTCTCTGATCTCAATGTCATATTCCTCTTTGACTTTCAGGTATTCAGCAAATTTGTCTTAGGCCTATTGTTCATTCTTTCAAGCAGCCTATTCCTGTAATATATTCTATTCACAAACAACTAACACCCTTTGCTCCCTCCAGTATGAAAATGCCTTCCAAATGATCTCTTCATATCACTTGTGATGTTAATTATATTATGAGAATAAAAAATATGGGCGCCACCGCAGGAGGTACAAGACCGTTATGGGAACTACAAACAAATAAAAAGTAAAAGGCGAATATACAACGTCCCCAGAACCACATTAAAGATCCTAACGTGAAGCTTTTTCATGTTCCACATTTATCGTCCAATGCAGAAGTAGCCTGTAACCGCAGCAGTGACCGATAAGAGCACAACATCTGCTGTTCTGCTGTCCAGGGGTATCTTGAGAGGTGTCACTGTGTAGCACTGTTCTGCTTGGCAAACACCCCCGTCTAGAGTTATCATGCACCATCTGTCTAGCAATGTTGGCCAGGGAAATCTAACCATACGCCATTACCCCTAAATCAATAGGAGATCCTGGTAACCGAGACAGACGGCTCTTCCTGCAGCAACTTTCAAAGCCTCTTTTTCCGTTACTTCACAGTTGATACCTTTATGGAGTTCTGTTATCTGCCGATTTATGCTCCTTGCATTTCTATATTAATTGTGATGTGATGCTAGTGGGTCTTTCTGTTATCCTGGTTTGTTCAGAAATTGTTCCTTGGACATAGGAACAATAGCCAACCATTGGAGTTGTGTGAATCAGCACAGCGTTGTGAAGTTTACTAGACTGTTTAATGGTACTTTACTTACCCAATACTCCCTTTACCGCAAACTTTCTTATGAATACATTTTCTTACCAGCTAGTTGATTAGTCAGTTCTAACAGAAGTATTCTGCCCTTTTTATCTAATGATTGTTGGCTTCTAGGCTTACTCAACGTTTGCTAAGGATGTTGATCATTGATTACCATCAGCTGCAAACACCATTCCCTTCTGACACACGCACACACCGACCTATTGTGTGTGTGTGTGTGTGTGTGTGTGTGTGTGTGTGTGTGTGTGTGTGTGTGTGTGTGTGTGTGTGTGTGTGTGTGTGTGTGTGTGTGTGTGTGTCCACGTCCTGTTTGTGTCTCATATTTCTAAAAGCCCATGCTGGGAATGAGCCATACTTAGCCCTCGCCATTATACAACCCATGTTCGTACAGGGTTCTCCTGGAAAAGTTATTGATCTGGTGGATGCTCTTTAGGTTTCCACAGTGTTAAAGCTGGCTTGGTTGGGCGCTGGGCACCTGGTCAGAGTTGGTTTAGAGGGCAGAGGTCATCAGATGAGTCCCAGGGAAAGCCCTCAACGGGCTTCATCCTTTGTTTGCTCAGCCTCCTCCATAAAGTCCAGTAGTTGCCAAGCCACTTTTCAAGACAACTGGTCAGACCTCCCTCTATGTGTGTACGTTTGTTTTTTTTTCAGACTGCCCGCTCTGAAATGCCCATTTTAAAAAAGTCTCTGAAACGCTCCTGCCAAGGATGACCACAGAAACCCACAAGTCTGGTGGAGGCTCCCTTACTCCAGCTATCCAAAAACCTCACCACGAACTCCAGCATAGTGCTCCTAACCTCTGCCAGGAGATGCCACGTTCGGTGACGTCCGCAGTGCCGGTGCCATTGGCAACTCTCCTCTCTTGCCAGGATACTCGCTGAGGGTGGAATTATGACTCCCTTCTGATGCTTACTCAGAGTTCAGACTTCAGAGGCTAGAACTGGGCCAGAACATCTTACCCCTTGCATGTTTACAGTCTTCATTCAAAGAAACTGCTCTCCAACAGCTGCCCAAACAGTCTCGCAATATTGAATGCCTCTAGTGTTGGGACAGCAGGGCACTCATTTTAGGACAGGACATCCGTCATTCTCTCGTTTTCTCTCTCTTTCTCTCTTTCGGTCTCGCCCATGTTTCCACTGAAACCCCGTTCAACCTTTTCCTCCCTGTGAAGTTCACCAAAAGACAATAATCTTAGTAAATGTGGAGCATTTGCAACAATCTATTATCTTACCAAGAAACAAACTAGTTTAGCCCCCCCCTCCCGCCATCTTTCACATTGACTGGTTGTGCTGCCTTCGTCAAAGCTTGATGTATGATGTTCTGTCAGATCCCTACGTCCCCACCTCCTTAGGGGCTGTGCATCTGGTCTTCAGACAGACACTGGCTGAAGCCTTTTCCAATGGTTACTCAGCCTCCCAGGAGAGAGAGGGAGAGATATATTGCGGATGTCAGAAATGGAATGATCGGGTCATGATTTCTGTTCTCTTCTATGTGCTGGACTGATCTATTCCATGTTGATCATGGCAGATTTCAGAATGATCTTCAAAATCACATAGACGGTTACCAACGCAGGAAAATTATTGAATGTGTACCACTGTTGATCTGAGTCACTATCCATTATTAAATAAAATACAGCCCACTGTTTGACTTAGGACTGTGCCATGGAATCTTGCTCTATATATGCAGTTTTTAGAGGGGTCGGATTTGACTTGGCTCTGTCTCTGATGTACTGCCAATACATCAGTGGATAACTCTGCAGGGATGGGATTATAATAACCCAGAAATCCGGTCTCGGATCAGTTTTTCGTGCCCGAATAGTTTTGACTAGTTTTGTCTACATTACCTCCGCCTCGGTTAAGTACAAGCAATTGTAGCATCGTCATTTCCTCATAAGCTTAGGGTCACCTGCTTGACATGCCTTCCTCAGACACCGTCGTAACCGAGGCTTTTTCAGTTGGTTTTTTCAGTTCCTCTTGTTATTTCTGATGCAGCACACTGTTTTTTCAGGGCCCTGGTCCTATACTTATGTCAGCTGGTTGTGTGTGTGTGTGTGTGTGTGTGTGTGTGTGTGTGTGTGTGTGTGTGTGTGTGTGTGTTGTGTGTGTGTGTGTGTGTGTGTGTGTGTGTGTGTGTGTGTGTGTGTGTGTGTGTGTGTGTGTGTGTGTGTGTGTGTGTGTGTGTGTGTGTGTGTGTGTGTGTGTGTGTGTGTGTGTGTGTGAACTGTAAGGGGCCAATAGTTGACCTGGATAGTATTTCAGGTAGGCTGAGAGCCCTGCCAGGCATTGGCAGCCCCTGCAGAACGCTGCTCAAGTGGTGGGGCGGCGAGAGACATCAAGTCAAGTCACATTGACACGCAGCGTGTCCCCCACCCCCAGCAGGGAGCCGGGCACCAAAGGCACACAGAACATCTCTGATGTCTAATGGGGTTTTCCAAGGTCACTCTGGGCAATCTAGGGGCCCTGCACGTCGTAAGAAGAGACCCCCCTTCCCATCTCTTGCTTTACAAGGGCTGTTCTGAAATGAAAGGTTCAGTGTTCCAGCCGTGAAATTTGATTTAGTTTGTCTGCCAGTAGGAGGGTTGGGGGTTGGGGGGAGGGGTGTGTGTGTGTGTGTGTGTGTGTGTGTGTGTGTGTGTGTGTGTGTGTGTGTGTGTGTGTGTGTGTGTGTGTGTGTGTGTGTGTGTGTGTGTGTGTGTGTGTGTGTGTGTGTGTGTGTCCTCGCAGTCCTTTCCACAAGAAGCTGACCCCTGGGAGAGTAGGGGGTGGAAGTGTAATTTAGCGCGAGGATTAGGTCGCTAGCCTCTGAGGCCGATTCCCAGACAATTGCTGGGTTCGCTTGGTTAAGATCAGACGAGATTAGAGGCTCCACTAGGGAGATAATGTACATCTTTAGCGTGCTAAACTCTTGTTAGCATACTAAATGAACAGGCTTAGTTCCCTGAAAACACGCCATGCCCATTTGGTTTGCTCTTTTTCCCTCCGTCATCCCTTTACTCGCTTCTAATTCTATACATCAGGAAGCAGAAGGCGAGGAGTATGGTTTTAGTTTACCATACGAGCTCCACAGTGTTAATTGGTATGTTGGAACAATTGAGCAATTTGAACTTCAGCGAGTGAACTCTCGTTCCACCCAAGGGACAATGTTAACGCCTAGTAAAAAAAAAAAAATTGCATTCAGAAGAAGCTATTTGATGTGAGAAGGGCAGGTACCACTGTATTTAGTTGATATACTCAGGATTATTTTCTTTTCCACTACCAACGTTTAACAAATCCGAATTGCCAAGTAGCAAAAGCGAAGCCAAGAATTGGAGGAACTGTGCAGCTATGTGATGCTGCAGCCTAGCCAAGAATGGTAGAGCGCTCTGCCCTATGGGCACAGAGCGAGGGTTTTTGAAGGGATCAGTCCCAGCCATGTTTGGAACCAGTACTGAGAACCAACCACTGTATCTGTTGCCATCTATTGACTTTATTCTCTGTGTCGCTCTCCCTGTTTCTTTTGTTGACAGATCCCAACTGACGTGACTGTTTCTCAACCTACACACACGGCGAATGGAACCAATGGGTAAGGACATCAGAGGGAGAGAAAGGAGAGTGAATGAGACAGATTTGTGGTGGGTTTACCATTAAACCATGAAATATTTGTTCCTTATTTTACTGTGCAGGCAGCATGTTCTTCTGTGGAGTACTTGTGTGTATTTAGCATAAGACACGTACCTTCACTTCTCCTCCTCACACCTATTTTCGCATGGACTTCTTGCCTAATGGGCCTCTTCATAAATCACAACACACGCACAGAAACACGTCTGTCTGTCTGTCTGTCTGTCTGTCTGTCTGTCTGTCTGTCTGTCTGTCTGTCTGTCTGTCTGTCTGTCTGTCTGTCTGTCTGTCTGTCTTCTCTCTCTCTCTCTCTCTCTCTCTCTCTCTCTCTCTCTCTCTCTCTCTCTCTCTCTCTCTCTCTCTCTCTCTCTCTCTCTCTCTCTCTCTCTCTCTCTCTCTCTCTCTCTCTCTCTCTAACCATGGTAGACTTTGTCAAGCTTTATCAATAATTGTGTCAAGCTTTTATTTTTAGGCCTGTATGATTCCTCTCATTTTTTGGGCTTCTTTGGCTTGGACTAGTTTCGTTTTGTCAGTTCCAGTTCCAACATGTTTTATTGCTAGTAATTATAGCGGATAATGTCTTGACTTTCAATATGCTATAAAGTGATAAGCCTCAATTGGACCCTTGTGAATTAATATGCAAATAGTGTGATTTATAACATGGTGGTGGTGTGCAAAATTCCTTTTGGAATGACTGTGCTAATAAATTATTGCATGTTCCGGGTACTTTTATTGTAACTGTACTACATTGCCGGTCACTGCCTGTCCAAGTTAGGACAAGCTGCTGTTCTCGCATGGCGCACATGTAATAGAACCGTTCATCCCGAGGGCAGTTTGATCGCTACTCTCTAGAGTTGCATGTGTGGCCCCACTAGCACGGGGTCAAATCCCACTGGAGACCAGGGCCATTCTCTGCAATGCAGCCTCTACTTTGTCCCCCTCCCTCTCGTCCTCTCTCTCTCCCTCCCTCCAAACGTCCGTCCTCCCCTCCCCCTCCCCCTCCCTCCCCTCCCTCCCCTGTTTTCCCAGTAGTCTCATAAACCACATCAGTGACAAGGAAGTGGAGTCCCATCTCACGCCCCCTCCCGTTTCAAACAGTAAAAGACTGTAACGCGCCTGTGTTCAGACTTCACGAGAGCCACAAGGACTGTGTATATACCGCAAATCACCAAAATGAGGGCCGCCTTGGAAACGCAAAAAGTAAAGGGAGGTTGGCGTCGGCCTTTATTATTTATTGGTGCAGCGCTCCCCAAGTAGGCTGCAGCACAGTGTTTCAATGGGTCAACGCCGGGTAACTGAAGTGCATGGGGTAGGGCTGAGATAACAGTGAAGTATAGGATCAAGATAATCAGAGGGAATTTCCCCTGTCAAGTATTCATCACTTTATGCTTATGGAATGGAAAAGTATGTTATCTAGTAGTATAATAATAATAATAAATAATGTATGGTATCAGAACAAAGTCGTACCTTATCTATTTACTGGAAAACGATGTATTTAAAGGGCATATCTTTTCGCCGTAATTAAATTTGACTATAAACTGGGTACCAGTAACTACATTCGATTACACGATTATTGATTTTACTATCCCGCCCTTTTACGGGGCCCAGCGGATGAGGCAGTATGGGTCAGGCCTACCTTAAGATTTTGTAGGACAGGATGAGATAAAAAATAGTATAGGTTTGCTGACTTTTCATCTTACGCACTGCCTCAGCAACTCCCCACAAAACAAATTTAGTTTCTTGTTCTGCGTATGTGTGTTCTTTGTGTGTACTCTTGTTGTATCTGTGTGTGTGTGTGTGTGTGTGTGTGTGTGTGTGTGTGTGTGTGTGTGTGTGTGTGTGTGTGTGTGTGTGTGTGTGTGTGTGTGTGTGTGTGTGTGTGTGTGTGTGTGTGTGTGTTTAAGTGTGTTGACTTTTTTCGTTAATTTGTTGCTGGTGTCTTTGTGTGTGTGTGTGTTTGTGTGCGCGCTTGTGTGTCAAAGACCTGCATGTTTATCACCTCCAGGCCTTGAGGACATCCCATTGCTTGATTTACTACTGGTTTTGTCACGAGTCTGTTAAAAAGCTGAGCGTAATCAGTCGCGAGCAGGGAAGCTAGCGAGCACAGCCCTCACTCATTACCTTGCCAATTACTCAACACACCCTGAGGGCCAGGTTTGTAGAAGGAGGTCATGCTACTACTGACTGATGACACAGCCGATGGTGCCATGATCAGCCCCTCCCATTTCACAAAATGAGGTGTGGCTGGCTCACGCACTTCGATTTCTTTCCCTTTCTCTTTATTCAATCATCCAGGGTGAACTACCCATAGCCAGTCGTCCCACTCGGATATGAGTCAGATGTAGGTATTTGTTCCTTGGGTTGACCTCTGTCTGATTGTTCCCGGGGTTTACCTGTATGTGATTGTTCCAGGGGTGGACCTATAGCTGATTGGTCCAGGAGTTGACCTATAGGAGATTGATCCAGGGGTTGACCGATAGCTGATTGGTCCAGGAGTTGACCTATAGGAGATTGATCCAGGGGTTGACCTATAGCTGATTGGTCCAGGAGTTGACCTATAGGAGATTGATCCAGGGGTGGACCTATAGCTGATTGATCCAGGGGTTGACCTATAGCTGATTGCTCCAGGGGTTAACCTTTTGATATGTGATTGTCACAGTGGTTGACCTATACTATTGGATTATTACAGGGGTTGACCTATACCTGATTGCTCCAGCAGGGGTTGATTATTCCAGGGGTTAACCTTTTTGATATGTGATTGTCACAGTGGTTGACCTATACTATTGGATTAATCCAGGGGTTGACCTATACCTGATTGCTCCAGCAGGGGTTGATTATTCCAGGGGTTAACCTTTTTATACTTGATTGTCACTGGGGTTGAAACTATAATATTTGATTGTTACCGGCCTTGACCTCTCATACATGATTATTACAGAGGTGGGCAGGAATATGTGTTTGCCCACGCTGGACTGAGGCTGATGGTTGTAACCTCTGACATCGTTGGTCATGCTGCATGCCTCATGTGGTGGGAGTCAGACGGACCCCGGCGGTGGGCTGGGTCAAACATCTCCCCCTGTACCATATTGTGGATCGGCCCGTGGGGTGAGGAGACTGCAAGGATGAAAGGTGTCGATACTATTATTCTCTACATTTGAAAATGTACACTGCACCGCATCAGAGGAAATTGCGTAATCTAAAGGTTTTCTCAAGAAGACAAAGACCGGTCAGCTTTTATTGTTTACATGTGCCCTCTGCTTTGTGATCCAATGGGAATCATTCGAGTTGTCCAATGGCGTGTCCTCTCTAATTTCCTTGCAATAGTGGAAATACCGTGGCACTGAATATCCCAACCACCGCAAATCATCATGTGTTCTGACACGCAGGCTGCAACGTGGTTTTGCCGCAGTAGACGAGACTGTGCCTTTTTTGAACTGCCATTGTTGTCTAAATTCAGTTTTAGGAAATGGTTACAAAACTACACTCCTGCCCGCATAGGAACGCATGGTAACCAAATGAGGATCACAGCCATCGGTACGTGATCGAGAACCAACGCAGTGCGACCTTGTTTTTTTCTGGGGCTAATATCGGCTCTGCCGGTGTATGGGCCCTTGTCGTCGTCGTCGTCGTCATCGTCGGGGGGCCCCCCCCTCCCCCGTTCTCTTTTCCAGGCCTTGCCAGCCGCGGCGAGCTGACCCCATGGGGGCATTCTTCCGAGGCTGCTGACAGACACAGGGCCAGGTCCTCCTCTGCTCCGGCCTGCTGGCAGCACAACACACTGGGCTCGCTCCCTCCTGCTGGGATCACCAGTATCTATATCGCTCATCCGCCCCTGCTGTTTTTTTCCATCCACATTTGGCTATTCTCCCTGTGTCTCTTGGTCGGGTTTAATTTGGGAAGCAGGGGGGGGGGGGGGACAGGCCAGAGTGTCACCAGAGCAGGAAAAGAAAAAAACGGTACAGAAGAAATGGTATTCGGCCCTCTTGATCTTCACCCATTCTTGCTTCCCCTCCCTCGACACATCCATCATGCCATTCTCTGACGTCGCATGAATATCATTATAGACAAGGAATGACACAAAGTACACTGTACAGCAGAATATCACCATTCTTAAAATTTGTTTTCGGAACCTGTGAAGGTTTGCGCGTCAGTTAGCCAATGGCCGTTTCTTTTTCTTTTTTTTTAAGATTGCGAGGGAGTTTTGAACTATTTTTTTATGCGTTTCATTAGATAACGCTTCATTAGATAACGCTCCACTAAAACCCCTTGAAGAACTCTGATGTTATCATGCCATAGCTTTCAACCGATGCTACACAGTCTCCTCAGTCACTCACTGAGACTTCACACACACACACACACACACACACACACACACACACACACACACACACACACACACACACACACACACACACACACACACACACACACACACACACACACACACACACACACACACACACACCCCTTCTCAAAACATTATTTTTGCTTTCTTCTCTGCCTTGTCCAGAATTCCTTGGCAGTGATCTTGAGTAAACAGGGTATTTTTAGCTGGGAGGTCATATAGTCCCAAGTCCTAATGACAACATTCCCATTTTCCCACCAACCGTGATGCAGAGGCCTGCATGACCTACCCTTGTGTGTGTGTGTATTTCTCAAATGGGTTTGGGAGGGTGGGCTATAACATTTCTTACATTTATTTTTATTGTGCATAATAATATAATTTTAAAGCACTCTGAAGATATATTATGTATATGTATATTGTATATTTTTTCAGTCTATTTATCAAACCAATTACAACTGACGTAGTTTGATGACTTTGGAAAGTATTGTTGGATCTGAGGCCGAAATCATGTTAAGTGACAATGTATTCTAGTTTTTATTTTTTTCAAGTTGCGTTAGAAAGTTGTGTTAACTTGATAAATTATTATTCCATGAGTCAACCACCCGTAGAGCTGTAGCTAACGTTACCTTGTGAATTAAATCGTGCCGCATCCCAGCCCCAATCCATGTTCAAAAGCATACTGACCCTGATACTTTCTGATCATGTTGAACGTTGTTGTAACGTTATAACATTATGCTACGCATTAGCTTGGTGGCTGGGCCACTTGTCATAGCACATCGTAGTAAGGTTGATTTGATATTTGAATATCCTAGCAGTACATTGGGTCTCTACTGGATTACTGTTTCCTGTGTTTCCCAGGAGGTTCACAAGTGAAACAAATTAAACAAACGTTACCCTGAATTAAACCATAGATTTCTCTGGGCCTGACAATGTTGGAAATCTTTGGGATAATGTAAGGACACAACTCTTTTTGGGATATTGACATGCAGAAATGTTGTGTATTATACCTTTTTTAACCGTTAATATTGAACTATAAATATAACCTATAATCAGCTGTCTGCACACCGTGCCGATACACACAGTAGTCTTAGGCCTACCTTAGGGGATTTAACCTTTTAGCCTCAATAGTTTATCTTGTTTTGAACCTTTTTGACTCTTAAAACCAGAGTAAAGATTCAGTTCTCTGTCATGTCATCTCAAGCATTGTCATTATTCAATCAAGGACAACCTTCAGTGTCTTCTTTATCAGCAGGGATGTAGGCTACCTTCTATGCTGACTGACTGGCCGTGCGTTTGCGTGTGTTTAAAAATAAATAAATAATGTAGTATATTCTTTTCACCCTCGATCCTCCAGACCCAACCGCAAGGACACTGCTTTGTTCAGCTTCAATTATAGCCTTCCCTGATTTTATTAGCTGCATTGACCACTGCAATCGATCAATCAATCAGTGACTGCGACAGCAGCTCCAACCAGACGGTGAGCAGCCGGCTCATCATCCTGTTCTCCGCGTTTCAGCACGTCGCCATGCGCTCCATGTAGTGTGTTCTTCTTGGACTTCTTCGGTTTTATTACAGCGGGAAAGGCTTATCTCCTTGATAGTTAGCCCTACGTTTATATGTGTTTTATTAAATGCAACAATTAAGTTTACTTTAGCTATTGATTAGATAGAGTAGACCACATAAAGTAGCAGTTGGTAACTGATATTCAGTTGAATAACTAGGGGCTAGCTATAGGGCATCCAATGGCATAGAGTAAATCCTTTGTTGATTAGCGCTAGAGTACATGATAATAGACTTTGAAGCATATACAGATTCATACTGATTATAGAAATAAACGTCTCATCACTTTGATACCACCACCACAACGTATAGAACGAACATAAACACTTGAACATTCCTTATTTTTTAGTCTGTCTCACACAGCCGTCCACAATAACATTCAAATACAACTAAATAAAATGGTCAAATCATTTGGGGATTGTAGAACCAATTTAATTTTACCCCCCAGCAACAACCTTCCTGCCAACGCTATTTCTTAATTCCCCAGCTGCCTGCACTTCTTCTCTCTGACTTGTTGGTTCCCATAATGAGAGGAAACACTATGGAATCCTCCCTGAGCCCGTTGAGGCCGCCGCCAGGGATCCCGGGCAGCAGAAGTGTGTCGCTCATGTGGTGCACATGTGTGATTCTCACTTCCGTAAACACAGACTTGTAATTAATTATTGTTCTTTTCTCCACGTAACTCTCAACCGATGTTACTCTTTTGCGGCCGGAGTACTTTTTTTTTCCCCCTCCAGACTCACGTAGAAGGGGGGGGGGGGTGGGGGTGGACTGTGAGGATAACACAACGCCTTTATTTCTTTGCAATGTCACGATGATTTGTCCTTTTTTTTTCCACAAGCTATGGGTCTGGAGCAGCTCAATGGTAGAATCAGAGGACTGTTTCTCCTTAACAGTAGGTAATGCATAAGAGGGGAGGGGAGGGGGAAAGGGGAGGAGGAGGAGGAGGAGGGGGAGAAAGAAGGGGGGGGGAATGGGTGCCGGGGAGGGTGGCGTGAGGTGGGGGGGGTGGGAAGACGACGGGGAGAAATCCGTCTGTGGATCTGCACTCACTCTGCTCTCTGCTGTGTAATCCCCGTGTCAAATTGTTTCCTGTACTCCACAGGAAGTCAGTGTCCACTCAGCCCCCGTTGCTGAAGCCCTCTACTGGGGCTGGTGGGAATGTGGGGGCGGTAGCACTGAGAGCGAAAAAAGAGGAGGAGGTCTGGTGGGTGGAGGGGGTGAGGTGAAGGGGTAGGGGAGGCTGAGGTGAGCTAACAGAGAGCTACGCAGACAGTCTGTGTCAGTCCCACGGTCTGTCTCGGCTGAATCACAGTACAGACAACATCAAACACACGAGTACACACATCACGACACACACACAGACACACACACACACACATACACACACAACACACACACACACACACACACACACACACACACACACACACACACACACACACACACACACACACACACACACACACACACAGGCGCATAACCTGGTTGGTGTGAAATTAGCATGGCGTGATGTGGAATGAAAGCCTGGGTGGTTGGGACATATGTAAAAGCGTTTATGCCGTTGGTTGACCCCTGAATGGATGGCTCCTTTTTATATTATTATTTTTGTAAGCCTCTGCCCCCTGAACCATGTCTTCTTTCTCTCAATAAAGTACCGGACAACTGACTTTTAACCCCTTCCAGTCTGGCCCAAGGCCTCATGTAGTTAGGCTTGTTTGTAGCTGTTGGTCTCTGAGCAAACCAGTTATATTGGATATGGTCGTATATTGTCTTCAGCACATGGATTTGTATTTATACCCCAGTGCTCCTAAACCACCTAACTTTTTAAGAGGTAACTTTAGGAGACTTGGGAGATGTTAGGAATGAACATAACCAAGCTACCGGAGGACGATTCACTTGAATGGCGCTGCATTAAAGGTGGGAACGAGTTGGTTAAATTTCAATGCGTTTCAGTGATACGCGACAGCTGGCATGATGAACTCCCAACTCATTTTACATTAAATGTTTTCCAGGAAAACCCTAAACCGATTTTCATAGCTAAAACAATAAAACTGCTCTGTATTGTATTGGCAGTTAAACTCTTGGATATATCCTTCAGTCATTACGCAGAGCTGCTAGCTGGACTTGATGTAGGCCCATATTTCCCACACCCATGCCAACCCAAATTGAAGCTGTCCATGCAAAAGATCTCATCTGGATGAAAGTCTCCCAACGGTCTGCCATTGTCCTGCCATTGTATTTTTCAACATTTTAACATTTAACGCTAGGCTTTGGGACCCAGATGGTTTCACTGATTCTGCCGAGGGCCCATTAAAGTAAAGGTCAGTATTGTTTGGATTGCATAAACGGGGGGGGAAGGAGCTACATGGCTTCTTCTCCGCCCTCTTCTCTTCTGTTTGGCATTGCAAAAAACAAGTACACAGAAAGGCCATCGGAGCCAGGCCTTACTCGGACGACAATCTTGGTGCAGCATGGGGACAAACTATTATTGGCTTTATTGGGTGAAAGTCCAGCCTCTTTTTGGTCCCAGCAGTGTAGCAGTAAGCCAGTATTGCTTGCAGTACACTGCCATTACTCGGAGCAGCGATTTTATATTCAGATTTCTTTTGGCTCTAATATAATTTTATTGGCCTATCCTGCGTACCACAGAAATACAAGCGTACCGCTTTATTTTATTAAGTTATGCACGTGTTTGGTTTTTTTCTAATCAAAGCACCATTTGAAAGTACTGCAGAGTGACAACTTGGTCACGTCGCTTGCCATTTTTTCAGCTCATCCACGGCTCACAACGGCTCTCGAACTCATGTCAGGGCCCAAGGGACAAGCTCGCGTTCGCTCCTCCCGGGGCCAGAGTTTCTATAGATTACAATCTGTTGTCTGGGTCGGGGCTGGATTTAGGTCAGGGCCGGCCAGCGGTGTTGGTCTGGCCGCCCGTCTCAGTTTATGTAACGCATGGCTTGTTAACAACCTCAAATGAGCGAGGTCCTCTCATGTCTCGGGTTTATTTTAATGCTCTGGACGGGGGATGCCTGCATGCCGAGCCGATGAAGGTTCCACCATAGCTGCTGCTGCTGCCGCCGCCGCCGCCGCCGCGGTGGTGTGCAGTCGCGGTTAGGAGGCCAGACGTACGAGGATAATATGACTCGACCCTGACCCTATTCTGCCCCCCCCACCACCCCTCCTCCTCCGGCTGCCCTGCATTCTGGTGATGCTGTTGTACCACACTCGCATACTGGCCACCCGCTCCATCGTATTCAGTTTCACTGTGTGTCCAAAGCGTTCCCTTGGACGCTTTCTCGCGTTCACTTAAACCGGAGGCCGAAAAAACAAGGATACAGAACTACTGAGGCTGGGAATTATAAATTATAACGCACCCTTTTTTTTTTTTTTTCTTGATGCGCGTATGCCGCACACACCCGATAGGTTCCGGACAGGCGAGGGTGTTTGACTCCCAGCTCAAAGGTTCTAGGTTCATACCCCAATATCTACCCGTCTTGATGTGATATATATTCACTGATAAACGACTAAATGGTGCTTAGGACTCCATTGTGGAATGATCGAACCGAAGTAGAGCTGTGTGATTTAGAGAAGATGGCCCTTCAGAGGGAAGACAAAGCCGATAAAGCCATATTGGGCTGTATTCATTATTTATTATTCTGGCCGTCCATGAAGAGGATCAATACTGGCCCGGGCTGATTCCCGCTGATGAGAGGTAACCAGAAACTGATTTTCGCCGGGAGAAAGGGGGGCGGGGGCGGAGGGCTGGCTGGAGCAATTTCCTGAGCGCCGCTCTCCGGGGAAGAGGGGAGGAAGGAAAGAGGCGTTTGTCAATCGTACCTCGCAAGTTAGTTAGTCACAGGAAGCGGAGGGATGGCAGGAGGGGGGGGGGGGGGGAAACAAACAAAGTAATTGGACAAATAAACGAGGAGAGATGGACCGTCTAAGCTATCTGGATAGGGCTGAAATGGGCCATGGCCCATAGATAAGGTCCTCCTCCCTGAGGCGTCCGTGCTGCAGCGCAGGGGGGTCCAGATGCGCTCCTCGCTGTACTCGGTGGTTACCTTGACGGCGACTTTCTCTCTGCGATAGTTTCTTGTCTTTTTTTTTAATATATCTTTTTTTTAAACCTGCCTCAAGGACGTGACCTCTTGAACTCCCCCATCTTGTGCGTGACGGCCGTGAGTGGGCTGGCCGGGACTCAGACTGGCGTCGCTCTGACATGTTTATTTTCAGTATCCCTCCCTCGCTCTCCCTCTCTCTCGTCTCTGGATCTCTGTCCGTCTCTGTTTCTGTATCTCTCTCGCTCTCTGTCTCTCTCTCTCTCTCTCTGTCTCTCTCTCTCTGTCTCTCTGTTTCTGTATCTCTCTCGCTCTCTCTGTCTCTCTCTCTCTCTCTGTCTCTGTTTCTGTATCTCTCTCTCTCTCTCTGTCTCTCTCTCTCTCTGTCTCTCTGTTTCTGTCTCTCTCTCTGTCTCGCTCTCTGTCTCTCTCTCTGTCTCTCTCTTCTTTCGTCTCTCTCTCTCCCTCTCTGCTCTCTCTCCTGACCTGCACGCGAAAGCCGATAAAAGATAGACGAGTCCTCCACACTGGCCTGCACCCCCCGGACTGGCAGCGAAAGCGATAAAAGATAGACGAGTCCTCCACACTGGCGGCACCCCGGGGGGACTCTGGTGTGTGGGGTGTGTGTGTGTGGGGGGGCAGCTATATGTGGGTTTGCATGTGTGTGTGTATATGCTGGCGTCGGGCCGGGGTGTTTGGCGTGCGGCTAAGGAGGGCAATCGTGAGGAGTGGGGGTATTCGCAGCACTTGTTCCAGGCGCCAAACTGACGCATCGTATCAGGACGGGCGCAGTCCACTCTCGGAGCAGACGGAGTGGAGTCCTTCAATAATTAACTCTGATCTCTGTGGACGTGTTCCTCCTCTCCCACGCAGGCACCTGGTTCCAGGGGTCGCAGGCGAGATGAAGAGTCTGATCATCGAGAAGAATAACATGGGCCTGGAGGACGACCCGGAGCTGCTGGTGAAAGGTGGGTCTGACGCCCGTCTCGTGTGGGAACCCGCTTCTCATTTTACATTACATTTTTACGTTCGGGCGTTTAGCAGATGCTTTTATCCAAAGCGACCATCCATTACAAAACATTCACACACCAACGGATGAGTCCACCATGCAAGGTGACAGCCAGCACGTCGGGAGCCGTTAGGGTTGGGGGTCTTGCTCGGGGACACACACACACACACACACACACACACACACACACACACACACACACACACACACACACACACACACACACACACACACACACACACACACACACACACACACACACACACACACACACACACACACACATGATCCCCTCTTCCCCTAGGAAGAGGGGATCGAACTAGCATCCTTCCGGTTACAAGCTAATCCGATCTAACTCCTGAGCTAAGCCGACCCCTTTTGTGGCAGAAATCGTTGAACGATCATCATCACACTTACATTGGTAGCGTTCAACTTGTAGATCAGTCGATGGCTGAACTACAAGTAGGGCAGGGTGTGCGTGTGTGTGTGTGCAAATGTGACTTTGGAAGTGAAAGGTACATAACATACATTGTGTTTACATTTCCCCGATGCTGTGTTTGTATTGAGGTGATAGTTTAAGGACGTTAAACAAATGTCCCCTTAAGGGTTCAATATTAGTTTAGACGACGATTACTTCAGTGACGCAAGGTTGCATGACTTAACCCGAGAGATGGGAAGTCATGTGAGGAAGTATCGAAGAGAGCAATGTTGTCATGTTCTCATCAGGTGAAACCACTGTTTGCCAATCTGATAAGTGTGATGTGGACATCTGACAAGTTTGCACAGCCAAAGACCCAATGCTCATTACATAATCTGACTATGCCCGTAACCATGTTTTACTACATCAAAGGATACAACGAGTAATCCGGGTTCAATCAGGTAATGCTAGACAACGACGGGCTGAGGTATTCATTTAACTTTCACTTAACATAACTGGGTTCGGTCTCGATTAACTTTTCGCAAGTTGTTACGAGCAGCGACCCTGATCTGATTACGATTGAATTCTGGAGTTGCGTGCGTGTCGGCTGGTTAGTTTGCCACGCTAGAGTGTTCCCGTTAGCACCGTAGCCCCACATGTGGCTGGCAGCTGCTGGCGGGCTCTTCCCGTCCACCGTGTGTTTACAGAATGACACAGAATGCTACTGGCATCAGAAGGGCCTAACCTTAGCGTGCTTTTGCTGAGTGATCTCATGGGTTATTCCGGTAGGATTTTTTTTTTCTGACTGTTACCGACGCGGAGCTGTGAGCTGCAAAGGACGGGATAAGTTACATTCTGTTTGGGATGGCGGCAGTCTGATCGGCTAATTCTGACTGCAGTTACCATGCATCGGTGGGTGGCTCCCCCCACTCCCCCAGTAGCCCCCCGCCGCCCCCTCCCCCTCTCCCCAACGACCCCCTGCAGGGCCAGTGTACTTCTGTATGGCCCCTGCCACTCTATCACTGTCTGAATGGAGGCGCTCACATTCCTTCTGAAGAGGGGTGGGATGGGGTGGGGGGGGTGTTGGGTGTTGGGTGGGGTGGGTGAGAGGGGGGGGCGTTACTTCCCGAGGGCCCGGAGCAGACGGCTGTCATCAGGTCACTCAAACCGGTGCACAAACTACAACAACAACCGCAACTGCAGCAGAGTCATGGAGCCGCTGGGCTGAGATGCGCCCCGGTCATTTCGCCCCCTCGCTTCGGTACTATTGACGGGGGTCAACCTTTCATAGGAATTCCCCCCCCTCCTCCACCACCATCACGATGCCATTAAGGCCCTTCTCCCCCTCGTGGGGGATTCTACGGGACGTCCCCGGGGCAAAGACATTGGCCACTGTTGTTCAGTATATAGGCCAACCCAGCGGGGGTTGAAGGCGAACGCATGGCTTTATGAACATGTGTAATTGATTTAATAGTTGGAACAGAACGGCCACCTCTCCTCATCGGGCCGCCTCTTCCGCTCTGATAAAATCGGTTGTTTTTCCGTTGCGCTGAGTAACACACCGGTGTGGGCAGCGTCGGTGCAGAGCTCTTGTTTAATCCACTGGAAGAAGATTGGTCTGTACTCTGAGAAAGTCCGAATCATGTGACTCACAACGAGGTAAACCCCCGTGGAATATGTGTGGCTCCTAAAAGCTACATGGCTATGGCCATGTAGTTTAAGATAAGACGTTTCTTTGGGGTATTTTGTTTTAGAAAACGGGACGGGCATGCTTTCCAGCCTGCTGACTTTAAACGCGTCTTTAAGAGAGCCATGTGTTACACACGGGTCATAAACGAGTGCTCAGAGTAGCGTGACCCTTTGTTTTTTTCATCTGTTTGAAGGGCTGGCTGTGAGGATCAAAGGTCACAAATGAAACACATTAAAGGTGATCCTTGGCCACCCCCATGGGAGGCATTAGCAGGGTTCATAGATGAGACCCACATGGGGGAAGACCCGGACCCACATGGGGGGGAGGCTCGGACCCACATGGGGGGGAGACCCGGACCCACATGGGGGGGAGGCTCGGACCCACATGGGGGGGAGACCCGGACCCACATGGGGGGGAGGCTCGGACCCACATGGGGGGGGAGACCCGGACCCACAATGGGGGGGGCGAGGCTCGGACACCCACATGGGGGAGACCAGGATCCACATGGGGGAGGGCGAGATCCACACCGGGGGAACTAGGACGTGGAAGGTGGAGACTTGCAGGGAAAGCAGTTCAGCAGAGGGGCAGCACACCAGGGAAAAGTGTGTGTGTGTGTCGTGTATGTGTGTGTGTGTGGATGTGTGTGTGTGTGTGTGTGTGTGATGTGTGTGTGGTGTGTGGTGTGTGTGTGTGTGTGTGTGTGTGTGTGTGTGTGTGTGTGTGCCGTGCGTGTGCCGTGCGCGTGTGTCCTCTCTGAATCTGCATCTCCACCCCAACCCACCCCAGAACCTCTTGCCGAAATGTGGACATGTGGTTCTTCGTTTGGTTTGGGAATGTTTTCCGTTTGGTTGGGTACATGAACCATCTTGCCATCTCTCTCGCCCAGCCCTCCCTCTGAAGCTGTGCTGCTAGACTCACCTCGTGATGGTGCTTTCGTTTTGACTCCATGGTCCGCGCTATGACCTGACCGGGTTTTTAACCTTTCCCTTGTTTCAGCCGGCCCACCCTACTCTGTGATTACGTTAAGCCTGGTCCATTTAAACGCTGGTCTTCCATC
The DNA here is from genome assembly GCA_900291075.1 of Melanogrammus aeglefinus. NCBI lineage: Eukaryota > Metazoa > Chordata > Actinopteri > Gadiformes > Gadidae > Melanogrammus > Melanogrammus aeglefinus. The sequence goes on from OLKM01000216.1 coordinate 87,784, forward strand.
GTAGCACGGGACCCATCCAACACACGCACCATCGCGTGACCCAGTACTTATTATTTTTAGCTCAGACTAGGTTAGCCTCGCCTTTTTGGTTTGCCGTGTGGACTCATCAACAGCACTAGTAAGATGGTCCTCAAATAGACCCTTACCTTTAACCCAAAACCCAGCGTGAGTGGTTTGAGCTTGAGTCGGTGCCAGGATAGGGTTAATGTAGAAGGTGTGCCACAAGATATCTGAGAGTCTATGCAAATACTTGTGAAAGATCCAGCGTTTGATTGGCACCAATTCAAGAGCTCTGTTATCGTGGATCTGTCCATGGGTGCTCATTTGAGGCTGTAGGGAAATAAAGGAAATGGAAAGACAAAAACCACCTCTTTGTCTTATTGTTATGTTAATTGTGATTAAATTTCCCTCAAGGGTTAATTCCCCTGTAAAGAATCGTTTCCTTCTTTTTCTGAACTAGTCATGCAGAAGCCAGACATAAGCTCGGACATGTAGGCTAGAAAACAGCCATGTGATGAATCTGGGTTTGACCATGTGTGTGTATGCCTGCACTGGCCGACGGTGGTCCATAAATCAGTGTGTAGAGTACCATTACTGTAAATCAACAGAAATAGCAGCATGAATAACTTGAGTATAATGAATACTCATGCTATTCTATTCTATTCTATTCTATTTTCACATTTTTTATTGTAGCATTGAGAATGTACCTACAAGTACAACGGATTGGGCTACTTCACATCATGTAGCGTAAATATTCCCTGGGGGTTGTTTTTCTGTGTGTGTGTGTGTGTGTGTGTGTGTGTGTGTGTGTGTGTGTGTGTGTGTGTGTGTGTGTGTGTGTGTGTGTGTGTGTGTGTGTGTGTGTGTGTGTGTGTGTGTGTGTGTGTGTGTGTGTGTGCGTAGGGTGGCTGTTGCGGGAGGTGCGGGGCAGTTGGATCAAGCAGCGGCGCTACTGGTTCGTCCTGAGCCAGGACTCCCTGGACTACTACAGCGGGCCGGAGAAGGGAGCCCGCAGGCTGGGCACCGTGGTACTCACCAACCTGTGCTCCGTCATCTGGCCCGACAAGCAGAGCTACAAGGAGACCGGTGAGACCTGATGCATGAACGCACACGCACACCCGTACACACGGACACACGCGGACGCACACACAGACTTGCGCACGGACCGCACACATAGACTTGTGCTAACACAGAACACACACATACAGGGTCAGCTCCAGTTCAACCAAATGCCAGACTAGTTTCCTTCCATTCATTCGGTCCAGTGACAAAACATTTTTTTTTTTAAATCCCAAAGGAAGGCATTTTGTATGTATATATTTTTATTTTTGGTACACATTTGAATGGTTGTGGTGCCTTTCTCTCCACCCCGTTTTTCCCGTGTATTGCTGAGTCGGATTGGGAAAAGCCCAGCGGTGAAGCCCAGGATTATCTCATCTATATATATATTTGTTTCCCCTTCCCTGGAACGCAAAGGGAGACGAAGAAAGAGAAATTCTTTGGAGGCAGCAGGGCAGAGATGAAAGTCCATTGTTGTGGTTCAGAAGAGGGCGTAGCGGCGACCTGTTGGACTCCATAGACTGTTGCAGACTTCCGTCGCAACGTTTGGCCCCAACCCACCTTTTATGTCCTGGACAATAAAGAAAAATAACCCAATCCCTTAGTCATACACTGCGGTTCCCAACTCGTGCCCGGGGATGTCCCCCGGCCTTTAGGACTGCTGTAAAACACTGGCTTTGTTGGATTTGCTGCTCATCTCAATAGCCCTGTTGTTTTGTGTTGTGTTGTTCCTCTTCTGGCAAGTAGGCATTTTGTCGCAGAAGAATCGAAATTTAAATGTAGTTAACTTCCTCTGTAAAAACAACCAACCTCCTGGTCGTTTTAACAGGTCGCCACAAAGAGTTAGTTCCGTTTCAATGTTCCCGTTGGTTCCCGTTGCAATGTTCACGAAGCATTGCGCCAGAGGTTCAGGTAGACCGGCCAAATCGGAAAGCCTTGTCGATTTCTGAGAATTCGTGTTCCGAAACCGACGTGGATCGTGAGATGACTCGTCGTTTTTCGTGGCCGTGGCTAGTATGTCTCCTAAGCGCATCCTAATGCTTCCTCTGAGGACGAGGGACTCTTCAAAGTCTGTTGTTCTTTCTCACCCCCCTCCGCCTCCGCCCCCTCTTTCAAGTCTTCCTTTTTTAAGTCGTTTGAATCCTCGCACAACTTAGCTCAGCCTGGCCCTGTGAACCTTAACCCCTGACCTGTCTCTCCTGTGAGGAAGAGAGAGAGAGAGAGAGAGAGAGAGGGAGGAAGTGGGGAGAACGAGAGTCACGCACGAGATGAGAGAGGGAGGGGGGGGGGGGGGGGGTTGCATCCTGTGCCGTGACTGCATCAGCAGGGCTAGCTTCCCTAAATCACACGGTCAGGATGTCATCCCTTGGCCAAACGCAGTTCACATGCGTTTCTCATGAACTACCGCTTTCTGCTATTTGTGATAAAAATGCAGCTTCGCGTTGGTCCATGAAACCACACTTACCAAGCTTGAGTTTTTATTAGAATATTATATAAAAAAAAGTGAAATTAAAAACAGGAACTGGTTTCGATCCTCCAAACGTCCTAAATGAACCTCTTGAGGTGTCCTTGCGCAATAAGCCAAACTCCAACATGCTTCCTAATGACCGATCTGAACAAAAAAAGCAGAACCAACGCACTACGACCAATCGTTCCGGTATGCTGAACCTGAGCTGGCCTTTTTGTGTCTCCTGTCGCGTCGCAGGGTACTGGAGCCTCACGGTGTACGGACGCAAGCACTGCTACCGGCTCTACACGCGGCATTTCAACGAGGCGGTGCACTGGGCGTGCGCCGTGCAGAAGGTCATCGACACCAAAGCACCGGTGGAGACGCCCACCCAGCTGTTGCTGCGGGACATCGAGGTGCGTGTGTGTGTGTGTGTGTGTGTGTGTCATCAGCCTACAGATGCATACAAACTGTAAAGCATACACTTGCACACAGACAGACACACGTGCACACAGACAGACACACGTGCACACTACAGCATACAAATGAATGGTTGCACAGCTGCTGCTAAACTGTCAGGGGCAAGGACTGCCCTGAAACAAGCAACAGCACGCTCTCTCTCTCTCTCTCTCTCTCTCTCTCTCTCTCTCTCTCTCTCTCTCTCTCTCTCTCTCTCTCTCTCTCTCTCTCTCTCTCTCTCTCTCTCTCTCTCTCTCTCTCTCTCTCTCTCTCTCTCTCTCTCTCTCTCTCTCTCTCTTCTCCCCCCCCCCTGTGTAACCATGGTAACCTGACAGACACACGCATGGAGGCCAGGAGTCCAAAGTTTCCTCTGACTGCCTTGCCTTGTCAAATTACCTCATCTTATTCCACTGCATGAGGGCAGAACACAGCCCACGGGCGACACACCGCCGAGCTGGTGAAAGGCTTTCAGAGGGTTATTTTAGGAAGCAACACAAAACAAGGATCATTTTCAGGTACCCAATACTTCCAAAGTAAAGGGCTTGGGAGATGAAAGGGCTCCCTCTCCTTCTTTCTGCACACAGAGGCTGTGCACATTCAGGGTTTTTCATTAGCGAGTCGATTTGTGCCAAAATAAACAAGAGGACTATTTCCCGGTATTACTGATCTCAGCCCCCCTCTGCCCTCAGGGTGCGGCGTGTTCACCGTAACCATTACGCTGCACTTCTAGGAACTGTCGAAGCACCTTTTGATTAAATGTAGAAGAGGAAAAAAAGAAAACGGATTCCTTCTCTGTGCGCTGAGAAGGACCTCGAATACCGTAAGAGTAGACCTTTTTAGTACCTCTTTCTATCAAATGTGTCACATTTGATAATATACAGCAGGGGCTGCTGGAGGAACACCACATGGAGGAATCTCACTAACCAGACAGATAACGGCGCGTACATCACTTCTCCCCCAGACAGATGCAGAGGGGGGGGGGGGGGGGGGTGTGTTGTTGGCGGCGGGCGGCGAGGGGGATTTCCTTTTGTGAACCAGCAGGGTCCGATAAGCAGCACGGGAGTCCTCAGGCGATGCCCTCTCCAAGCCCCAGGCCCCCTAATCTCATAAAGAGTGGTTAATCGGACCACTCCGTCTGCTGCGGCAGCATGAAGGGGACCCTCGGCCGGCCCCTTCAGATGGCTTCAGACACCTCATTCCTCTCTCGTCTGGACCCCTGCTTGAGGACCCCCTGTAGACGTGGAGATACGTCTTACCGTATCTCCATCAGTGCCCCCCTGCTTTTATAGGCACCCTTTGGCACGCATGGCACCCATGTGTACACCCTCAAGCTTTGCGCGTTAGTAGCGGAAGGCGTTGATCAGAGCACCGTTCTTGTGGTAATGCAGTTCCGTGATTGCTCTGCTTATCACGGCCAAGATCCAACTTTCTCCTCCTCCTCCTCCTCCAATGAGAAGGTCTACTGTTGAGGCTGCTGATTCAATCTCTTCCACCACTCACAGAAGAAGCGGCAGTCCGTACAATCTCTGAGATTTGCGTGTTGGGGGGTGTGTGTGTGTGTGTGTGTGTGTGTGTGTGTGTGTGTGTGTGTGTGTGTGTGTGTGTGTGTGTGTGTGTGTGTGTGTGTGTGTGTGTGTGTGTGTGTGTGTGTGTGTGTGTGTGTGTGTGTGTGTGTTATGAGTTGACTGTACCAATTTTGGTATCCTACTGTGTGTGTCTTATTTAGCGCGGGGACTACACCTCATTGTACCGGTCTAACCAGACGGGTCAAACTGTCACCACGGTGAACCGAGCACTCGCAGGAATGTGTCAACTTTGCCCCGCAAAGGAGGGGCTACGAGACCTGTCTCGTAGCTATAGATGGGGGGGGGGGCTGCGAGGGAATCCAGTGGCGACATTACTAATGGGTAACAGGTGTTTCACTACAGAGCAATGTAGTGTAGTGCAGTAGCAACCCGTGAACACCTCCCACTCCCCCCCTACCAAAGGGCACACTGTAGTGAGATGCATTAACACTTGCACAAAGTCGCCCGCACAATCCTATCACAAACGTATACAAGTTTCAATCAGACTTCCGCTGTAGTTTGTCGAAACTCGCTTCTCTTCGTAAGACTCATGCCCCCGGTCGGATTGTCTGTCTGTCTCTCTCTCTCGCTCTCGCTCTCGCTCTCGCTCTCTCTCGCTCTCTCTCTCTCTCTCTTTCTCTTTCTCTTTCCTCTCCCCCTACTTCCAGACCAGCCTCGGCTCATGTTGAAGCCATATGGATGCACTGTATTTTCTCTCTCTCGCTCTCTCTCTCTCTTACTATCTATTCATGTTGTTCTCCCGCCCCGCCCCCGCGTGTCATTTCCTGCAGGAGAACAAGTTCAACCCGGAGGTTGTGGAGCACATCTACCAGCACAACCCCATCCTGAAGTACACCCAGGGGCCGCTCTACGCACCCCTGCTCCCCTTCCCCTACGGCAGCGCAGAGCACAAATGTGAGTGCTTCAAAGTGCTTTCTGTGACCTTGCATCATTGCGTGGTACACAAAAGTGTGTAGACGGATACATCGATGGATTATAGATTGTGAGAGGTCATCGCGCCTTACAACAACCTTAAACTCTCTCTCTCTCTCTCTCTCTCTCTCTCTCTCTCTCTCTCTCTCTCTCTCTCTCTCTCTCTCTCTCTCTCTCTCTCTCTCTCTCTCTCTCTCTCTCTCTCTCACTCTCACTCTCTCTCTCTCACCCCCCTCCTCCTCCTAGACTACAGCGGGAAGGGCTACGGGCCGGTGCGCGAGGAGGCCGTGAAGCTCTTCCACTGCCTGCAGCAGCTGGAGTCGGCCAGGGAGCCCGTGCCCATCATCCAGGGCGTGCTGCAGACCTGCCTGGACCTGCGGCCGCTGCGCGACGAGCTCTACTGCCAGCTGGCCAAGCAGACCTGCTGCACGCCCCAGCCGCACACCGCCGCCCACCTGCGCTACTGGCAGCTGCTCACCTGCATGAGCTGCACCTTCCTGCCCGGCCCCGCCGTGCTCAAGTACCTGCGCTTCCACCTCAAGAGGTGAGAGAGACGCCTTGCGCATTCCGCCGGGAGACCCTGCGGGGGGGGGCGAGTCTGAAGGCGGCGTTTTGGTGCCCTGGGATCATGGCCATCGTGAGAGAGTCTCTGCTTTTACAGTCGCTGCCTTGTCTGGCCGTTTGTTGGGCGTTCCGTGGGGAGGTTCTGTCGGTGTGTTGAGTTTAATGGAGTTAATAGCAGTTTATTAGGATAGACGTTGGTCAGTAGTGAAGAGCAGCATGTTAAGAGTTAACAGGAGTTTGTCAAGGGTTCATTTGAGTTCATTAAGAGTGTATAGCGGTTTGTTAAGAGTTAAAAGGAGCTTGTTTATAATTAATAGCAGTTTGTTAAAAGTTAACCGGAGCCTGTTTCTAGTTAATAGGAGTTTGTTGAGAGTTAATAGCAGTTTGTTAAGAGTTAACTGGAGCCTGTTTCTAGTTAATAGGAGTTTGTTGAGAGTTAATAGCAGTTTGTTAAGAGTTAACTGGAGCCTGTTTCTAGTTAATAGGAGTTTGTTGAGAGTTAATAGCAGTTTGTTAAGAGTTAACTGGAGCCTGTTTCTAGTTAATAGGAGTTTGTTGAGAGTTAATAGCAGTTTGTTAAGAGTCAAAAGGAGCTTGTCAACAGTGGATAGCGGTTTGCTAAGAGTTAAAAGAAGCTTGTTTATATTTGATCGCAGTCTGTTACTGGAAGGTTGCTGCGAGTTGAGTTTCGGCGACACAGACGGTAAGTTTGGTTGAAGGTCGGTCAAACTTGTCTCACGCACAGAAGGATCCCAGGGGTCCAGTAGACAATGAGCAGGCGCCGGCCTCAAACGGAGTAGAGTCTAGCGTGCAAAATCGTCGTAGCGTCGGCGTGCGTGCGTGGGAGCGTGCTAAGGGCCTAAATCACAGGCCTGAATCAGCGTCTTTATGAGACAAGCTCGTCCGACGGCAACACTAGCCGCTCTAATCTGTTTCGCCCGGAGCTCTTTTCTGACACCATGTCATTAAATAGCCTGCGTGTTTCTGTCCATACGGTTGTGTTGGCGGGGGGGAAAGTCACGCAATCCCCGCGCCCCTCCTCCTGTTCCTCGTCCTCCACCAAGCTAATGCTATATGTATGCAACTGCGTGGGAATACTTGGGCAAGCTCTCTGTTACTCAATGCCTATAGGTTCCACGTCCCACGCTGGCACTCTCTCACACATCGCTGCAGAGGCTCGCTCTTTTGCTCTTGCTCTCCTTCTTCCTCTCTCTCTCTCTCTCGTTCTCGTTCTTGTTCTCTCTCTCTCGTTCTCTCTCTCTCTCTCTCGTTCTCTCTCTCTCTCTGTCGTTCTCGTTCTCTCTCTCGTTCTCTCTCGTTCTCTCTCTCGTTCTCTCTCTCTCTCGTCTCTCTCTCTCTCTCTCTCTCTCTCTCTCTCTCTCTCTCTCTCTCTCTCTCTCTCTCTCTCTCTCTCTCTCTCTCTCTCTCTCTCTCTCTCAATCTCCTTTCCTCCCTTCCTCTTGGCCTGTGTGTCTGTTGGTCAGTGTTCCGGTTAAAGCTGGACATAGGACAGGAGCTGGGCAGTGGTCCCAGACAGCCCTTATTGTACCCCCCACCCCCCACCCCTGCTCACCCAGCTCTCTTGGTCTGGTTTCCCTAAGACCCCCCCCCCCCCGCCCCTTGCCCCCCCCCCCCCCCCCCTCTCTCAGGGCATGTCTCCAGTGAGAGAGAGTGGGGGTGTAAGTCATAAAGCCTGCAGTGGTGGAGGGAAGGAAGGGTGGTCAGATGGGTAAGGTGGGGTGATGGTTGGGGGGGTGGGGGGTGGTTTGGTCACACAGGGCTCAGTGGAACATTCCTGGTTGGGTACTTCTAACTGGACAGAACCCACCCTGTGGCCAGAGACCGGAGACATAGCAGGGCCTCTCTCTGTCTGACAACCCCAGAGAAAAAGTCCACTCTTTCAAGCCCCTTGCTTCCTTCCCTCTGTCTGTCACTCTCCGTCCCGCTCTCTCTGTTCTCGTTCCTCTGTTTGTTTTGGGACAACACGAGTGTAATTGTTTCCTTCCTATAACCCCCCCCTTCCCCCTCCCCCCTCCCCCCTTCCCAAACAACCCCGAGAGCTGAGAGTGATTGAGCTCACGGCTTTGTTGGTGTATTTCAACACCTTTCCCAGCTGCACAAGGTGGCTTATGCATTTCCCTAATTTTCACCCAGACAGGCACACGTACACACACACACACGCACACGCACACGCACACGCACACACACAGACACAGACACACACACACACGCGCGCGCGCGCGCGCAAACCTCTAGCTCTGTCGGCCACTCCGCTGGGAGGAAGCGACGGGTCATTCTGGTTCACATGAGAGGAAACCTATTCCCATTCTGTGCGCGGCCCAAAGTCAACCTTGTTTTCTTTGCTATTTCTTTCCGCTCTCCCTCGCTCACTCGTGCTCGCTCTATCAAGGACTTGGGAGGACGCTGAGCGCTCCAAGTCCCCAAACCAGAGAAAAAAACGAGAACATTTGTCATTCTTCGCCCCATTGACTCTTGAGCCTTGCCAACCAAAAGAAAATAAAAGAGCCGTTTCGGAATGGGTCGGGATGTGACGCAAAGCCTTTAATCGCACCATAACACCGACACACTTTGGATCGCCGTCGACATCACCGCCCGTCAACAAGTTTTCCCCTCGTTTCTCTCTCACGCGGCGGACCGCGTTCGGAACATGCATGTGGGCAGATGCCAAAACAAACACGTGTGTGGATGCACACACACAAAACACACACACACAGACAGACATGCGCACAAACACACACTTGCACTGGAAAACACAGACACACACACACACACACACACACACACACACACAGACATGTGCGCAAACATATGCGCCAACACATGCACACACGCATACACATAGACAAATGTATGCGCAAATATAAAAACATGCATGTATGTAGATGCGCACCGACAAGCACACCACACACACACACACACCAACACACACACCACACACACACCACACACACACAAAGTCCATTTTCTCTGTTTCCAAGTCTGGTCTGTCCGGTCCCTGCAGGATCCAGAGTCAGACCCCGGAGTCTGAGATGGACAACTACGCGACGTTCGTGGGCGAGGCCCTGGACAAGACCAAGTGCCGGGAGTGCGTGCCGTCCTGGGAGGAGATCCAGATGCTGATGAGCAGGCAGGAGATGCTGTGCACGGTGTACTACCCTGGGTCGGGCTCCTGCCAGCTCTACATCAACTCCCACACCACCGCCAATGAGGTTTGGCCGCACTTCACTATTTCCGCCTTCTCTTGCTTTTATATTCATATCCCCGTCCAAGGTCCATGTCCGTTTCAAATGTCATTTTTAGAACTAGACTTACCTTTGCTGCTTTTGAAGGTTTATGATCACTGCTGTGATCTTCTTACATTATTTTTGTATTATAGAATTTTAAACGTCTGTGTGTGTGTGTGACTGTGTGTCTGTGTGTGTTCTGTGTATTGAAAATAACCCGTGTCCCTTCCTGTGTCTGTGGTCAGGTGCTGCGCCGGATGCAGGAGAAGCTCGGCCTGCAGGAGAGCAAGAACACATTTGCGCTGTTCGAGCAGAATGCATTGTGGGAGCAGCCCGTGGCCGGCGGCACGCTCATCGCCGACATCCTCACCAGGTTAGAAAAGTGACTCGGCACGTTGCCCCCCCAAAAAAAAGAAACACAAATGGAAAAAAAGCAAACCGACCGGTTACAAGGAAGTGGCGAGACGTTACAAAAAAAAGGGGAGGACACAGGGGCCAAACGCGCTGTAATAACACTCACTCAATCAATCACTCACTCTCACCCCTGGCTATGTGTCACATGTGAACATAGTGGCGGATTGTGTCTCAATCCCCCCCCCCTCCGACTCCCAGGCCACAGATTAACAGCCCTTACTAGCTTGCCCACCTCCTGGTCTTCGGGCCAAACCGGTCCAACTGATGGGAAGTGTGTGTTCATCCACAGCCGGTTTGGCATCCCCGCGCCGCCAAGGTGAGGGCTGATGTCATTTTTTTACGGCGACATTGCTCCATGCGGGTGATAAGGCATTCTTTTGGGAATGAAAGGGATCCCTGTTGCCCCACATGGGTGTCGACTTCTTCGCAGCCTTGAAAGAGTGACAGGGTAAACATTAAACCTGGCATGAATGAAAATCCCCTCATAAAAAAAAGAGAAAAAAAAAAGCCATAACAAACCTGGCTGTTGTTCCTTCCCCGGTGGCAGACATTTTTGGATCTGAAACCTGCAGAACCAGTGTCTGCATATAACCCATTGTACACAATAAAACAGAATTGCTTATTTGCGATGGCGCCATGTGGGACAGGATGGGGTTCTGGGTTTGAAAGCCCAACATTGCGATACCCAGAGTGTGCATCCCTGGGCCTGAGGCCTGAACCCCCCCCCCCCCCCCCCTACCTGCCAATTGATAACATCACAAGAAAGGCCTTTCTGGATAAGAGGTCCGGCTGAATGTCTTCATTGTGAATATTGGTCATTTCCTTCGTCTCCAACGCCCGTACCTCCCCTGTTCCCGCAGCCTCTCCAGCAAAGAGTCGGAGGCGCCCTGCCAGTGGAAACTGTGCTTCAAGCTCTACTGCCTGCTGGACGCAGACGGCATATCGCTGGACAGCATCGAGTATCTCTTCCTCTTTGAGCAGGTAATGCCCTGACCGGGTTTGTTACCGGTGACTTTTCATAAGTATTCCAGGCCCCCCCCCCACCAGTCGGACTTTGTGTGTTGTTCTGGGAATCGGATTTAGAAGAACTTGACCTTGAACCCCTGAAGCTGCGAGGTGGTCCCCGGAGAAGACCACCTCGCACTCTCTCCCTCACTCACTCGCTCACTCTCTCATTCCATCTTTTCCTCCCCTCTCTCTACTCTCTCTCTCTCCGTGAGTTGCCATAAGACACAAGTGGGTCGCACAAGTGCTGTTAATAAGATTACTGTTTAACAACCCCCCCCCCCCCAAACGCTGCCAAGAGCTCATTGCTCATATTTCATAGCATGATTGGACATTTTACGCAGGGCTCATTAAAGTCCCGCTGGCAGCAATTGTAATAAAATGCCGTGCTTTGTATAAGGCATGACTAAGAGAGTTGGCTGTAATAAAGGGTGGGGGAAGAGGGAAGGAAGGCAGAAGGACGAGGGAGGAAGCCAGTGCTGGGGTTCATTAGAGCGTTTTCCCCCCGAGGGCTGTTGTAAAAAGAGGTGGGGGTTGGAATAAAACGGGGTGCGGTGAATTGGCGGAAAGAGGTAAAGTGGGTATTATTGGGAACACCGCTGGGCCATTCGTTAACTCTCTTCCGCTCTCTCCGCTCTTTGTCTTCTTGCTCTCTGTGTGTGTGTGTGTGTGTGTGTGTGTGTGTGTGTGTGTGTGTGTGTGTGTGTGTGTGTGTGTGTGTGTGTGTGTGTGTGTGTGTGTGTGTGTGTGTGTGTGTGTCCGTCTGTGTGTGTGTGTCCGTTTCTGTTTGTGTGTGTGTTTCCGTGTGTGTGTGTGTGTTTCTGTCTGTCTGTGTGTTTCTGTGTGTGTGTGCGTGCGTGCGCGCAACAGTGTCACGAGATGGTGGTGCGCGGCCAGCTGCCCGCTGGCGAGGAGGACCTGCAGGCCCTGGCGGCCCTCCGGCTGCAGTGCATTGTGGGGGACTTCAGCACCCACGCGCCCTGCCCGCCGCTGGACCAGCTCTTCCCCAGCCACGTGGTGGAGGCCCGGGTGCTGCTGAGCCTATCGGCGGCCGCCGCCGCCGCCACTGCCGCCTCCCGCGGACCCCCGCCCCACTGCCAGCTGGCGGTGGCGCCGGGCCTGCTGGCGGGGGCACCCTGGAGCCAGACCAGCGCCCACAAGCAGAAGGTGGAGCAGGACCTGCGCCTGCGCAGCTGGCTGAAGGAGGAGGCGGCGGCCGTCATGGGCGCGGTGGTGGAGCGCTGGAAGGGGCTGGCGGGCTACACCCGCGCCGACGGCATGGCGGCGTACCTGGCCATCGCACGCCAGTGGTCGGGCTTCGGGTGCACGCTCTACGAGGTGGACTTCTACATCGTGAGTGGGACTTGTTGCGTGCACACGCACGTGCACGCGCACACACCCACACACTCTCATGCGCGCATGCACAGAGGCAGGCATTTAAACAGCGGTTGTTTACATTTACACCCTGCATTCGTGTTTCTACTACTAGTGCTAAAATACGATTTACAGTTACTTAATTGTGTCGGTTGTCGTCTGCGGTGAAAACCCACATTTCCTGTCTGGGGAATTTGATAAATAACATCTGATCCCAAATTAATTAATACCTCCGACAAAGCAAATGCCACGCAGTCGAATTTTAAATAAAATTTCACAATCGACCCAATGTGAGGGGTATAGTTAAAGGCAGATGGAGCTCCTTCAGACACAACCAACACTCAAACGCCGTATTTCATGATATTTCCCCCTCTCCATCTCCGTAGAGCTCCACAGGGAGCTTCTCCCAGAAGCTGTGGCTGGGCGTGGCCGCCACCTCGGTGTCCCTGTACCGCCAGGGGGAGGCGGAGGCCCTGGAGTCGTTCCCCTACGGCCAGATCTGCTCCTACGGCGTCAAGGACAGCAACACCTTCAAAATCACCGCCGGGGACAGGGATCTGCTGTTCGAGACCACCAAGGTAGGCTGTAGTTGACCCTCTCGTTATGGGTTCAGCGGTAGAGGAAGGGGATGGGATGGGACCCGGAGCCGGGTTGGGTGGGGTGGGGGGCTAGGGCTGAATTGGAACCCACCAACCAACAACACCGGAGGTAATAAATTCAGCTGACTGCAGCTGGTTAACACCCCACCCTCCACCTCCGCGCCCCCTCCCCAATGCATGATCACTAAACTGTCGAGCCGAGCTCTGAAAAAGCCAGCGCTGCCCCTTCCGTCGTTTGGCTTTCAGCTCTGCGGCCGACTTTTCTTAAATAATAAAAGCCACGGCTTGTTAATTTATCCTAAATACAGATCTCACAACCTGCCCCCCTGGCCACGGTCGACCCGGACTGAACCGCTAAACTCTGGCTACCGTGCATAAATTGTGACAGGGGGGGAGATGAGTTTTATTGCAGTGGTTATATTAAAATATTAGCCAAAACATTTCTCAGAAACCGGGGCATTCTCCCGTAAGGGACGTGCAATTACGGGGGGGGGGAGAACAAATCGCGCCTTTCACCCAGCGCACACTCGCTCGCATCTTCCCACGTTGAGCACAAATCGCTTCTGTGATCGCTCATGGAAAGCACAAAAGTGGCTTTTATTTCTTTTATCGCTGCGGGGGCCAGCAGGGCAAACTAAAGGGCGGTTCAGGCCGGAACCCGGCCTTTTTATGAACCCCAGCCTGGAGTAGCCGGGTCACCCGGCGGGATAAGCGCCTTGATTATGGCTGAACGTCGAGGGCACTGTCGGCTTAAACAGTCCCCGTCTCCTAGTTTGCGTTCACATTTTTTTTGGTCTGTCCTGCCCACATGAACTTTGGGAAGGCGTTAAGTGGTGCTAGACCGAGGGTGCCCGTCGTCGTGACAGCCGACTGTCCAGGGACGGTTGATGTGAGAAAGGCGAGTGAAACGCATGACTTGTCACTTAACGGCAGCACAACAATGGCTGACAGGCGGCGGGGGGGGAGGGGGTTGAAATCCAAAATAAATGTGTCTGTGTGTGTGTGTGCGTGTGGTTTCCTTCAGTGCGCCAAGGCACACTGTCCCCGACACTGTGTTCCAGCAGCTGGATGACATCATCATCTGTCCAAAGTCATCAGTGACAAAACCAGACAGACACTGAGACGGGCCACCATACTGACCATAGCCTCTCTCTCTCTCTCTCTCTCCCTCTCTGTCTGTGTCTCTCTCCCCCAGCTGACTGAGATCATGCAGCTGATGAATGCCTATTTCAGTGCCATCCATCGCCAGCGGGGGAAAGGCGGAGGCCGGGGGGTGGGAGGGGAGGACGGGGGCATCGCCATCCCGGAGAGCACGACGACAACGGAGGTGGGCTTCAACCACCTGCGCAACCCCACCTTCCTGGAGCTGCCCTCACACTCGGTTTGATGAAGACCCTCCCCCCCCACACACCCCACAACCCCTATCCACCAACACACACAAACACACCCAGACACTCCAGTCCAGGCCTCCCCCCCCTCCCTTACCCCTCCTCACCCCCCAGGCCTCAGGACCCAGCGCCTGGCTCTGCTGGGAACGGCACGGCAGCCAAAACAAAGAGAGGGCTGTTTTCACTCGCCGTCCGTGAAAATAAACCCTCGTCGTGCTTTCCAGTGAAGGGAGCCTGGGCGACGGGTGGGGAAGAGAGGGGGGGAGAGTGGGGGAGGGAGAGGGGAGGGTAAAAGGGAAGGCGGTGTGTGTGTGTGTGTTTGGGGAGAGGAGGGGAGGCTGTTTGGCGAGGGAGGCCTCAAGCCCGCAGAAACCAATGTGGTCGCTGATGAGGTGTCATGAGCCTCACCCAGCCCTCGTCCCCCACCCCACTCTGTCCTGTCACGCAACCTGTGTTACTGCACACACACACACACACACACATGCACACACGCACACACACACACCCCGTAGTCCGCGCCGATGTGAAGACCATCGTGACATGGTAATGCTGCCATCTGGACACGGCTTAGGTGGGAAGGACTCTTCCTCTGACTCTCTACCTCCATGCCTCTTCCTCCCTCTGCGTCTCTCACCGCTCCCCCTCTCAATGCCTTTTTCCTCACTCTGCCGCTCTCTGGCTCACTCTCTGGCTCAACGTGTGCCATTCCGACATTGCTTTTCCTAGAAAGGCGACCCCTCCCCCCCCCCCCCCCCCCCTCCCTTCCTCTTATCACTGCTGGAATAGTGTTGAGAAGAAGTTTGCCTCACCCCATTCCCGCCCCCCCCCCCCCCCCTCTCTGAGATTTATCACACACAAACACGCACACATACACACGCACACATGGACAGCAACACATACGCGATCACTCATTCACCGCCGCCCCTCCTTCCCGCCCCCCCCCCCCCCCCCCACCTCTCCCACCACCGATCCCTGACACACTCATCAGAGACGCGGGGGCTCAACTCATAAGAGCCCCAGCCCAGGCTTGCATTACCTGGAACTGTTGATGCAGCAGCCGGCCATGTGAACTTGGAACTGCAACCAGATGTGGAGCTCATGCAGCTCAGTTCCTTTGGCTGCGCTCACCGTATAGACCCTGTCCTCCACCACCACCGCCACTCCCTCCACCAGCACCACCACCACCACCTCTCTGGGGACTTTTAGGGAGAGGGCTGCGTGCAACGTGCTTGGATGTTTTGCGTATTTGAGTCACGTGACTCCTGTGCACATGCGGAGAGAAGACGGAGAGACCGTGCCTGGGCTGTGTGTGTGTGTGTGTGTGTGTGTGTGTGCGCGCGAAAGAAGTGAATATACTGTAGGCACAGCGTTATCTTCACCAAAGACTCTTGACATGTCGCTCAGTTGGGCTTCTCTACTTAGCTGCAGCTTTCAACGTGAAAGACCACAAACAAACTAACTGTTGGCTGTTTGGAGAATTCTGTTTTAGTTGTTGTTTTTTTCTCTGTCGTTTGTCTTTCATGTGTCTAATGGCAAAGCGTTCGATTGACTTCTGCTCCTCATGAAGTGATTTTGGTTTCGTAAGCAGGGGGTCGTTTGAAGCTGTTGAGTACCACGTTAAAAAGCCTGCCAAGGAATGTGGACTAAAATTTGGGGGTGGGGGGCGGGGGGGGGGGTTGGGGAGAGAGAGAAGCTTGACGATGTGTACTTATCCCTATCCACCGTTGTTTTTTATTTTAATTCTGGCCATTGAATTCTGTTCTTGTGTTATTTATGTTTAGCCATTAACTTTGTATATTTCTTTCTCTTTTTTTTTTTCTCCTGTCTTTTTAAAATGTGGATCTAGATGTCTTTTCAATACTGGCTTATGTTGCTACTGGTACCAGAACTATAGGTACTTTTTTCTTTCCTCCAAAGCAGGTGATGAATGTGTGGAACCAGGTTAGACGCACTCACAGATCCCGTCCCTTGTCTGTATGGACACGGCGGCCCTGCTCGTTCCTCAGTCGGGGTCTTTCAGTTGGACTCCTGGAGCACACGTTCTGCCATGTCACGGGTTTGACCATGGACCAAAGATGGATGTCGGGACACTTTTTATATAGAAAATGACCCCCCCCCCCCCCCCGATAACTGCTCCTTCTATTTTCTAGTTTACTTTATTTCATGTCATGCCCATTTACTTTATACTCCCAATATATTTTTGACAAAAATGTAGGGAGATCCACCTGTATTTGTACAAATTTTGTAAGACTTATCTGAGAGTGTCTGAAATTGATTGGTATTTTTTTGGGGGGGGGCGGGGAAATTGTATTTTAGCAGTATTATCTGATCTATGGCCCTAACAATCGAACCAGCCACCCTCCATCCAGCAGACTTGTCCACTCACAGTGGCTGACTGTCATTGATTGCAAAGCCAGCTAGCGCTAGTTTCTCCTGCCATCCTTCAGGCCTTTAGCTCTTTCTACTGCAGCTGCAGGCAGCTCTGAGCTACACACAGACACAAAACACACGTGACTAAGGACAAGAAACATCAGAGGTTGCTGCTTTATCTTCAAGCTTGTTTGTATGCATGGTACTTTTTTTTTTTTGTATTTTACGTTATGTAACGTGTGTATTGTTAATTGCACTATTGTTTTAGCTAACTTGGAAGTGCAATAAAAACTATAAATACTGTATGTAATTAATAAATGAGCACCATTTTACCATATCCTTGCAAGTCTTTTCCTTCCTTAACAAAAGAAGAGCATGTGCTTTCCAGGTTGGTACACTCTGGAACCGTCATGCCCCAGCATTGTTTCTATCTGGCACTTCAGAGGGCTATGGTCTGGGGTGAGCTAGTATGGCTCCAAACACTACCCACTTGAAAGGCTTCTCTGGTTCAAAACAATGGCTGGTTGAGCAGGCGTTGCTAAGTGCCACGGTGTTCTCCTGTGGTAATGAGCCTAAACAGACCTGAAGAAAGAAACTACTTGGCCAATAATAACACAAGGCCACACTAGGTTGAGATTTCACAACTGGGATTGAAAACTGCTGGCTGATCCGAGCATGTAAAGCCTCTTTAACAGATAAAACCCCAAACTATTTAGTACAAAAAACAACTTTTATTAAGTATATTTCACACAGGTCCAACAGGCAAAGCAACATGGTATGTACATTTTGATGACCTTAGAGCTGACTGGGTACTCTTCTGTCATATTTAAATACAGGCACGATGAAAAACAAAGACTTCTGTACAGTCTCTGTTTGAGTGTCATTGCAATTTAACCAATTCATCAGCATTACAGTTGCATTGAATGGAAACACCCTTGTGCATGGTAAGCCCCGAACCTCTGAATATTTTTCAAAAATGCTTTTGTGAGTGTGGACCCTCCCAGGAAATGTGATCAACCACCGTGTCATAAATTCTGTGGATGGCATAACAAAATCGGAGGATTCCGAAATGTGATGATCAGTGACACAAAGCACTATCCAATTCCACAAAAAGTGGCAAATTACTGTCTAGGTTTTGAAAGGGTGGCAAATGTGCCGTTTCACAACCACAGTGATCGAATACTGACACAGATACGTTCAGAAGTAAACGAGAATCAATGCAGAGGTATTGATCACCTGACTACACTAATGGCAGGGTTGATTTTGGGGAGTATATCGGGCTTAGTTTTGACCATTCGATCTACTGATAAGCATTTGAATGTCCAGATACACGCCATGCAATAGAAAACCTATAGAGATGAGATGGGTGGTGTGCAATTGGAAAGCGTAGGTGCCGTTGTATCTGGAAGGCGAGACTGACACGGTTTTGAAAACCCTAGTCTTGGTAAATACAGGATCCTGGGGGGGGAGAAACTGGTGTTGGGGTAACTAGATGAGAACATGAGCACAGGCGCTCTCACTGCTCCTGCGTTCCCCAGGATATGTAGTCTGGTTTGGTGGCTGCACTGTATTCATCAATGAGCTGCTGGACAACCTCGCGAGAGTTGTCCAATTCGTCAAAGTTATCCTTGAAAATGTCTTCTTTACGGAACTGCTCCAGGAAGGCTTCCCGTTTCCGCAACTTGTCGTACTGCCGGCACGTCCGCTCAAACAGCTGCAAGGCAAACGGCCGGATCGTTAAAAAAAAGGCTGCTTTGATTGGATTCAGACTCACTTCATAAAGGTCGCTTCGGATAAAAGCGTCTGCTCAAACAACTAAATGTCATGTTTATTACGGCTAAACTCTAAACTAATTAGTCAGCCTCAACATTGGAGTATTTACTCAAGAGTCAACACAAATTGCCTTACTAGAAAGACAATGAAGAAAATACTACGTTAACCCCCTAGAAGAAAAGAACAAGCTGACCAATCACAATAGAGATCCCCCTTTTGTGGGAGGCGACTTACAGAGGAGATGCTGGTGTGATTGGCCATCATGAGGCCGCTGACACGGTGGGCCGAGGGCAAGTAGGGAGACTTCCTGGACAGGGCCACCTGGATGCTGGCCGGGCCCCAGGGGATGAAGTTGGCCAGCTTGCGCTCGCGGATCCTCTGCAGACTCTTGTGCACCTGAAGACACGGTAAAAACAAACCTCCTCCATGAGTTGCCCTCCTGTACACAGACGAGAGTGGAACCCCCCCCATGACGGAGCAGAGGGAACACGCACCTGGGTGGGGTCCACCTCTCCCTGGATGATGTTGAGGATGGCGATGTAGCAGTGGTTGGTCTGCCGGTCCCTCCCCGTGGACACCATGACGTTCTTGGGCTGCAGCAGCCTCCGCATGACGTCCAGCACCGTGGTCTTCCTCACGCTGGCCACCTGGGTCAGAGGGAGGAAGGGGAATACGGTCACACAACCGACCGGGCTGGAATGCTCTGCTCGCAAATCGGCTCAAGTTGTTCACCATCGCTGCCATTTGGGGGTATTTTATCAGACACAAAGTAACAGTACTAACCGATTGGTCGGTGGTGAGGGGCGTGTAGCCCGTCATCAGGAAGTGGAGTCGCGGCGTGGGGATGAGTGAGGCGATCAGGCCAATCAGGTCGTTGTTCATGTAACCCGGGTAACGCAGGGTGGTGGTGCTGGCGGACATGATGGTGGAGACCTGTGAGTGACAACGTTACGTTAGGAACGGCTTGAGTGAGTGTGACGACTTTAGCTGGAAGCTACATTGAAAGAGAACAAAAGACCACCAGATCTTCACTGTAGCCATCAGAAAACGGTCTCAATTACATAATGTCGAAAGGATAAAATCCTATCCCCTTCAAGCCCAAGCATAGATTTGTTCTTGCATAATCAATTTGGTCTGGGGAGAAAAGAGGAAAGAAAAAAAAAAAAGGCTGAAAATCTAATTTGGAGCTAAAACGAACTGGCTGTGGAGAAAACGTGGTGTAAGTGAATTTGTAAGTGAATTTAAAACTATGCGTGTCTGCATTGCAACACACACACACACACACACACACACACACACACACACACACACACACACACACACACACACACACACACACACACACACACACACACGGTTCTGTCTGACAATGGACCGGCCAAACTAGTTTGAGGAAGAAAGAAAAGACACCTCCAGTCATTCTTGTCACGTGCAAGGCGGTTTGGCTGAACGCAGGCTTCAGGTGCGTCTGTGTCTGTAGGCGTGCCTGGGGCCAACACTCACCAGCTGGTTGATCTGGGAGAAGGAAGGGTTCTGGATGTGTAGCCTGTCGGTGGCGATGCGGTTGAGGGCCGTGTTATCCAGCACCACCTAAGTGACAAACACAGAAAACATTCCACCAGAATTCAAGGGAGACGGAATGCCATTCAGCGGCGTTAAAACAGGGGGAAACGGCCATGTGGCGTTGAAGAACCAGGGCAAAAATAAAAGGAGGGAGAGGAGGGTATTTTAAAGCAATGAAGGCACTGAAGAGAAGCTCTTCAGTGGCTACACTGTGGGCCTGTTGTTTGGGGCCAGAAACAAACACAAGAGGCACACTGTACGGCGGGGCCCACAGCGGCACCGATTCTTTGGGGGCAAATTCTATTAGCTTCCTGGCTAATTGAATCAACATGAGGGCCCTGTGTGGGGGCCCTGGAGGAAGTAGGTATTAGAGAGGAAACATTATTAGAGAGTCTGAGCGTTGTTTTGTAACACAATCAGCAGAAAATTTTAACAAAATTGAGATTTAATCTAAAGTAGGCAATGCCACAACACTGGGGCTTTGCTTGTAAAATTGGACGAGCCATACAGAGGAAATTAAAGAGCAAATATTCTTTAGCACATTTTACTGAAAATTATGATTTTTTTTTTGCTGCATCTATTTTACCAGACCCAAACTTGACACATTGCTCCATATACATACGGATATTGATAGATTTTCACTTTTTTTTGTAAAAATGCAAAAAGGAAAAAGGTTTCGGCGTAATTGTGGAACCGTTTAAATATTAATAGCGTTGACATCGATGACATGCATTAGCCACTGACGGCAAAGTTATCAAGCACTACCAGACTACTGTTTAATAGCTAGTTACTTTTCCTTGAACCAGGAAGGTAGCCTGTTACTTATCTCTTTTTGATTGACCTTTTGAACTTTGAAATCCCAAATAACATATCCAGTATATCGATATACAACTCAACTAATCTCCAGGCAGTAAAGCAACTCTGAGGTTAATACCACTGTGAACTTCCCCTTCTCTCGCTGTATCTTTAATCGAATTACAACGGGAGCAGCATCATCCTTTTCCGTGCAACATCACGGCGTGATTCTACCAGGAAACTTCATTGAACCCTTTCCCAAGAAGAGAGGGGGACACACACACACACAAAGTAAGTGCAACAGTGTGTTGCTTGCATACCACGCAGTCTGCGTTCTGCGTGAGCCTCTTCAGGGTAAGTAGGGAGTTGTAGGGCTGGACCACCACGTCACTCATCTCATCCTGGTTGGGGAACACAGAGTACGTCTGCACCAGTTTCTTGGGGTACCTGAGGATGGGTCACATGCGAACGGTTCAAGTGAATATGAACAGATGAAATCATTCAAATGAATACTTTATTTAAAGAAGAGCAGAGCAGTTTGGTGACTGCAATTCAAAGTGCAAATCACAGGAAACTACACATCAAGGGAAATATAATATATAGCTTTAAATAACAGTAGTACAACTGTAGTTAACAACTTTGTGTACGTTTTTACTCATTGTTTAATGCATTCTAGTGAAGTTATTTTTTTATTATTGTTAGCCAAGTCAAACACTATGGTGTGTGCATATCTGCCGACCTGTCGTTGAGCTTCTCCAGTAGATAGGATCCTAGGCCCGAACCGGTTCCTCCAGCAATCGAGTGGCACAGGACAAACCCCTGAAAGCACAAACGGCTCCTTTATCCTCTTCTGTTTGAGGGTTAAAAACGTACAGGCGGCTATATGCGTCGTGTGTGGGTGTCAAATTGCCCCCCTTCCTAGGCGGTTGAATAAATGGGCGTGAGGGCCCCACCTCACAAACAGCCTCCCTCTCCCACCCGGGAGGGCCCAGTAATACCTGCCTTCTGCAGGCGACCGGCTATTATCACCAGCCCTCCCACACACCACACCCTGCCAGCACACACACTTCTCACACACTCCCTCTCTCTCTCTCTCTCTCTCAACCTGCCTGCCTACCTTTCTCTCTCTCACAGGCGCACGCACACACACAGAACAGAACGTGCGGCTCGCGCAAAGGGGAAGCCAGAGTGTTGTTTTATGGGTGGCTGCTGGCTGGCAGAAGTAGAAGAGAACTTCAAGTCTCCCAGTCTAAGAATAGTGCTATGAAGGGTGACTACTGGGGCTTCAGCGGGTTGAAGAAGGCAAACGTGGACAGGAAGGGGGTTCTGCGTAGGTGCACTATAAAAGGTGGTTCAGTCTATCCACAAGAACACATGCATTCTGCTTAAGGTTTGCAGGAGGATAGGAACAGAAAGTAGTGAAGAGAATGGTGGACTCCATTTTCATATTTCACAGACAATCCACAAGGAATCTGCGTGACTCCTTGGATGATGTTAAAGGGATGTTTGAAGTGAGAAGATGCTTTCTAACCAAGATATTTATTCCAGGATGATGTTTAGGCAACTTAATGACAGAGTTACCGTGGTAGCCAATCTGTTTAAGATAATCAGTTATTTTGACAGATTCCTACTTCTGAACTCTAGCTAGCTGTTTCTTTAGTTATTGATAAACCGACATATAACTTATTAATGATGCTGCTATGCTACGATAATACAATTTATGCCATTCCACATACCCAGGTTGTTATACCTTTTCTAGGCCAAAGAGATCATAAGAGTCAATGGAACTCACCTCCAAACTGTCACTGCCATCCGCCTCTCGGTCAATAATATCAAAGATGTCTTCGTGGATTTTTTCACCCTAAGAAACATTTTTTTTTTTGAAAAAAAAAAGGACAAATGAACACACAAAATAACAAAATACATTTTCTTTCGAATTTCGGAATGATGGGTTCAGGGACGCCCCCCTAGGCCATCTTGTCATTTTCTGGGTGTTACCTGGGAATATCCACTAGCCCAGTTGTTCCCTGCTCCCCCTCCATGCTCGGACAGGTAAATGTTCTCTGGGTTGTACAGGTTGGCGTAGGGAGAGTTCAGAATGGAATGGATCACTCTGGGCTCCAAATCCAACAGGACCGCACGTGGTATGTAGTGTTCGTCGTCGGCCTGTGGGGCAACAAGGACCGGTCAATGCGTTAAGTCAAATGGATGGACGCGACATTTGCTCCATCTAGTGGCACAGGCTTGAGCTGCACTTTTGGAGAAGGCAGGCGAGTCATGCGCTGACTACTATTTAATAGCATCCATTATAGCAAATACTTTCTTTAATTGAATGTAAGATAAGCAACCGGTCCAGGTCAATGACAAGCCTTTTGGTAACGCATCTTGGTTCCTCAAAGAGCATGTTAGATGCACAGTACAATATCAGGTTGCTTGGCCTACCTGATAGAAGAAGACATCCTTTCGGTCGGTGCCTTCAGTGGCAAACTCCTCCACAATCCCTTCTGGACTGATACCATGTTCGGCACAAAGCTGCTTCCAGAACTCGAAACCAACTATATAATGCAAAAGAGGATAGTATTGTACCATGACATCATCAACTCCGAGTCATTCAGCTAATCCAAACTATGTTAGTTTAACGTTAACGACGAAGAAAAAAGAAGCATTATGAAATAAGCAATATGAAAAAGGATCCCAGTGAAATATCAATAATAAAATACCACACTTAGGTCACACAATATCCACGGTCTCTAGTGTGGACCAACATCTAGCCTCACATGTTATTCAAAACTATCAAGCCAGCAACTAGCTAAGCCAGGCCAGGTTTGGGTTGACAACCAAGCATAGGGAACTGATTTGTTATAATAACTTGTAACCGATTTCACTACCAAATAGCTGCCGTAGCCATTAAAGATGATCATTGTAACGTTAGTCAAGTTAGAGCCTCTGCGCAACTAAGCAGGCTAACAATACAGTGGCTAACAACAATAACGCCCTAAAGCTAGTTTCACTTAAAACATACTTTGATTTCCACATTGTCCTAGCTGCAGAGTGATGATTTCCCGCGGCATGTTTTCCTCTGTTGGTTCTCCAGCCGGCTGGCTAGCTAAAAGAACAGAAGAAAATGCAGTTTTCAACACCAGTAGCAGCGACCAACAGCCCCGTTCCGTCTTCCCGCTTGGTAAGGACCAGTACTGCGCATGAACGGCAGGGGCGCGTTCCAGTTAGCCTCGCAAACGAAACATTGCAAAAGGAACGGGTTAACCTACAGCGTGGCTGGGTCAAAACGCGACGTACGATGCGTCACGGAACGCTCCCACTGAAGGGCGAGGAGAATCTGATTGGTTAAAACAGCTCTGACACGTGTTTGCATCAACCAGTCCATGAATGCTGGGCAAAAAAAGAAAAACAGGTTACGCCATTTAACAATATTGAACTCAGAGGCAGTCGCGCTATATTTTGTTCAAAATGTCAGATAGTACGTGGCGTGTACTCTTGTAATATAATGATGATATGTCTACGTATGACTTAACTAACGAGCCTATAGTTATGCATACAGTGAATTCAATGCGTTGGCTGGTCTCATGAGCTCGCAAACGTCTGCACATCTTTGCTAACTTTAGCCGATCTCTTCAGCTAGGTTAGCTCAGCCGTTCCGAGTTGCTGTGCGGCCGCCGAGCGGGTACCTGCCGTGTACACTACAAGATTGTTTCAGGATCATTGGACTAATATACGTGACAATGATGGCTAACAGTGGGGCAGTGGTAGACGCAGCCAACGACGATGTTGTCGACAAACAGGGTTCAGGGATTAACCTGCGTTCTCGACCGCACTCCATCGAGAGGGATAGCCAGGTGCGGGCTGTCAAAGTCTCTCTTCAGAGGGCATTGGGAACGTATGAGCCTGTTTTGACCTACCTACAGTCGGTCTTAATCTGGGAAAGACCTTTCCAGTGTGTGCTTGTATACACGGTAGTCAACGTGGTGTTCTGGTAAGTTGCATCAACATCACATGAACTTTAACGTCGTTTGATGTTAAAGCTGTTTTTTGATTGAGATGCTTATTGAAATTGAAACTCAAAACGTCTTGTGTTTCGAGTTTCAATTCCAAGTGGCAAAAAACTGCCACCAATTCGTTACCGAAACCGTTGACACGTCTCAACCATGACAAGGCAGATGGTTCAGTTGGCATTGCTATTTATAGATGAAAATAAACTAATGTACGTATTTTTAAACATCACAGGTGCAACCTAACTGATGTATATTAATCAGTCCTGTCGCAGTGCTACATTTGGCAATTTTGCTGCTGACATGGGTGTCATCTCATGATTGTTGTCTAGTGTGAATCATTATTCAATTAGGTCCCACATGAAGTAGGCAACAAACATCCAAAACATGTGCCCTTGTAACAATAAGGATATAAATACTAGTTTTATTTATTTATCTAGCACATTTAAAATGGTGTTTACAAAGTGCATGTACAGCCAGAATATTCTGATTATCAGATGGTGACATATGTTCATCAAGGAGAGCCAACAACAGGAATTGTATTGTGTTACACAAATCAGTGGCTACTGCCCTCATTAAACAGATATTTCACTAGTTAAGAGTTAAAGACATTCAGAGTAACCCAGACTAATATGGAGTGACAGATAATGAAAAGAAACGAGAATTGTATAATTCAAATCCTAGCTAGAATTCAAGGGTTTGTGACCGTGGTAACATAATGAAACTGCCTTCATTGTGTATGCTTGGATTGTATTATGCTACCCCAAAATGTCTACCACACAGCCCCTAATATGCACTCCCTTGCCAAGGGCTAATTGGTCTGCTTATGCCAATAACTTATTTAACAAGGTAGCCTAATCTTATTAACACAACAATTGAAAGGAAAGGACCATGCCAGGTTGTTTGTTGCACTGGATAACCGTGAAACCATGTGATTTTAAGTAGAGCAACTCTTAGTTAGTGCAATTGTTCTAATATTGCATTCCAACATGAATAATACTAGGATACTGCTTCATAAAGATATGTATCTATAATGAAGTAAAGCAAAAGCATATGTCATAGATTTGTACACAATCTGCTGAATTGCTTACAGGTCAATGACCTGCTTGAGATGAATCAGAATTCCATCATGTGACTATGTGGCTCATTTTAAACCGGAGGCTATACACATGAATCCTTGTGAAATTCCATTCTCTAGATAAACTTCTTTTTGACTTCTTGAACCAATGGAAATGTACGTTCTCCATCAGGTCATTGGCGTGTTAAACATGTTTCATTCTACGCCCTCTAAATCAAAATCCACTTATTCTGCATGTGATATCCCCTTCATATATATCCTGCCACAGGCTAACAGATAGTAGGTTAGCATGCTGATATCCCTTTTGCACAATGAAATGAAATGTAGTTCCCACATTTTATTTCAAACTAAGCTTGTTGTACTTGTAAGATACACTCTAACAAACATTTCATGTAGTCTCTGACAACTGGCCCCAGAGGTATGGAGTATTCCACAATTAACGTTAGGTTTGCTCTTCAACCCTCAGGTTCTTTGCCCTGACCTCCTTGCGTCTGCTTTTCCTGCTGGCTTCTGGCACGGCAGTGTTTGTCTGCCTGGATACCTGGAAGAACAAAATATGGCCATTGATCAAAGGTGCAAAAATTGCTTCCCTTTGTGTTCTCCAGCTTCTGTGCTTTAGATATAACATGGGAGAAACTTGGATTTGCTATTTGTGACTTGTTATCATTCGTTCACTAATTGCTGCAGTACATGTTAACTAAGGTGTCAGTCAGCTCAGAGATGTTTAACTTGCTACCAATTCAATAATTACTCTCACTACTTACCATATTCAGGTTGCAAGCTTAACTCAAATAAAACATGACATCTCAAAAAGCATTTTATATAATGTATTTGTGGTTCTTGTTACTTCCGCAGTGAGAAAAATGGATGAGATGGAAAATGAAAGGTATGTCGCTATTCATGCATTGGTGTTTTCAATATTACCCCCCTATAGTATTCATAACAATTAATGAACCATTATTGCTAACATTAATCGCAAAATTGTTTGAAAAAGTCCTTTGTGGTGCTTTTTCATGTGAATGTGGCCAGTAAACAGTTATCCTCTTCATTTATCAGTATGTCCAACATTCGATGAGCCTGTATATTTGTCGGATGCAATTCCAAGGGGCCATCTTAGCCTAAATGAAAATGAAAAGTGGGTCATGTTGGCATTACTGGCCGTCTCTTAAAGCTGGGGCCTGGTGCAGCCTGGGCTTCTGAGCGTGCCTGAACTGTGCCACCACATCGCAGAGGCCTGGGTCAGTGGAGCAGCCTGCACAGCCAGCATGGCCCAGTACAAACTTCTCAATCCTGGCAAGGTATAACCCTCTCTGATGCTTCACTCTCCATCACGTTGTCTCTGTAACCAACCTTTCGACATAACATATGATACACTTGGAAGCTGACAAATGCATTTTTCTTTTGTGCTTCGATCAGTTTTGCCTGCTGACCTGCACAGTGCTGGGCCTAGTGGCAATGGTGGGTCGCTACATTCCTGGACTGGTTCTGGCCTACTCTGCTGGTGGGTGCAGTAGTTAAGAGAGACAGAGCGCTCACAGAGACATGGAAACTCTGGTGGCGGCTGCCCATGTTTAAAAATGTATGGGGATTGAAACCAGAGCCTTGGGGGGCGCCTTCTTCCAAGCTAGGGGGGCTGCTTCTCTGAGAGGTGATTAAAGTTAGGATAAATTATACACATGGGCAAGGATGGGAGCTTGCTTGCTGATGGCTGAAGGAGCGCTAATCTTGTGACCGCCGGTGTTGACCATAGACGGTACGCGGACCAAACCCTGCCATGGCCCTCTGCTGTGACACCTCTTAAGATCCAAGGCAGCTGGTGCAGTTTAACTCTTTCACGTCACGTCCCAGCCTTTCTATCAGGATATGATACCAAGTATCAATTAGTATCAGTTGGCTTATGTCAATTAAAAAAAAAACACATCTATACAGTGGAGGATACCTTTTTCCACTAATTGGATGCAATGTGTTTCTGTGCGGTCTCCTCCCTCTAGTGATGGGTGTTCTCCTCGCTCCCCTGGCCGCCTATCACAGGCTTCTGCAGCATGTGAGCGTGAGGCTGGAGCCAGTCCTGCAGCGGCTGGACTTCAGCGTCCGTGGATACATGATGTCAAAGCCTATTGATAATCAGTGTAAGTACTAGTCCTCAACCCATAAAAAAACCATCTGGTCAAAATCACAATTAAATGTTTGCTCCCTCTATGTTGTACTTGAGGTGCAACATGGTTTTTCTAGGATCTCAATTTTTTTTGTGCTTTGACAGTTGTGTGTGTGTGTGTGTGTGTGTGTGTGTGTGTGTGTGTGTGTGTGTGTGTGTGTGTGTGTGTGTGTGTGTGTGTGTGTGTGTGTGTGTGTGTGTGTGTGTGTGTGTGTGTGTGTGTGTGTGTGTTTGCGTGCGCGTGCGTGTGTGGCAGTCCTGAGAAGGTCTATCCGCGGTGCGGCCTCAGGAGATGCCAGTGACAGTGAGGAAGAGTTGGCTGCTTTCTGTCCATCGGTATGTTGTCTGAATATACATTTTCAAAAAGTATTAACAATTGCTAGATCGACGAAACACACTCTTTCTAAACACATCAATAGGACACTGTACTAATGATGATGTCATGGTCCCTTTATATTGACCAAAAGCATTGGGTCTTGCAAGTTTAATAAAGATTCAAAGTCATTCTAAACTGATCTAAATCTGTATCCTGTATGTACATTCAACCAGAGATTCTTAATGTAATATCTATTATTATTATCTCTTATTAACCCAAGGGAAAATATCTTCAAATGCAAAGCTAAAATGTAAATGCAATCAGTGTACTGTAGAACTGAGTTGACCTGTTATTTTTTGTTTGTTTCTATCATCTGTCTGTAGTTTGATGATGATGTCGTGGCCAGGGAGCTTGCGCTGACGGACTCTGAACACTCTGACGCTGAGGTGTCCTACACAGACAATGGAACGTTCAATCTATCTCGTGGCCAGACTCCACTCACAGAGGGCTCTGAAGGCAAGCACTTACTCACAGCACTGAGTGTCTGATCAATGTATTGTCATTGTGTTTAGAGAGCGACTCCTCCTGTCGTCTCTGACGCCTTCGCCTCGTTTGTCTCTTTCCGGGCTCAGATTTCGACCGCCACAGCGACGCAGAGGAATCGTTTGCCCAGGACCTCCAGGACTTCCCCACCTTCAACCCGGACGCCACCCTGATGGACGACGATGACGACACAAGCATCGGCCTGCCCAGCTTGGGCCTCTCCGAGCTGGCCAGCCACCGGGCCTCCCTGCCGGATATTGACTCGGACCAGGAGGACCTGGAGCTCTGCGCCGCCAACTTGAGGAGCGAACTTGCCGGAGCGTTGGCCAGCAACATGATCCAGGCTGCGCTGGCTGGAGCCCTGCAGCCCCGGTCCCACGCTGGCCAGCGAGCCCGGGAAGGGCCGCCCCGGGCCAGGGCCCAGCGGAGCTACCGCAAGCAGTCGAGCTCGGAGCTGGACACGGACTGGGACGGGGAAGACTTTGAGATGCTGGATCAGTCCGAACTGAACCAGATGGATCCGGTGTCCGGAACCGGAAGTAGGCGCGGAGATCCCGGCCAGGGTTCCAACTTCTTGTCCAATCTGCTGGGAAAACCACAGTAGTGGGTGTGTCTGTGTTTGTGGGGGGGGGGGGGGGGCGTTCTCTGTGCGCGAAAGAGGTGACTTTATTTTCCAGCAGCCATGCTCCTGAGTGGCTTCATTTGATCACTGTGAAGTACAATTTTTTTTTATCTGTTTTGCAACCTCTTTCTCATATTCTGGTATTTAAGTGTTTACTTCACTCCTCCTGTGAGTACATTTTTGTTGTAGGCTGAGCAATAGTTTAATCCAACAAAGAAGTAACGGAAATCTTAACCTCATTACATCAAAAACCAGCCATTATTGAGACTATGACCACTATGGTAATTTCAACATGCAAATGATGAGGCTGAATAGAAAATAAGTTGACCGTCAGGAGATCTAGGGCTGCATAACATGGGACCAAACATGACATTCCTTTTGGTTTGGGCCGACAAGCACCTTTTGAGTGATAGCTTGATACTGATCTACTTGCTGATATTAAATAGTTCGATATTTTCTATATTAGTTTTTGGTCAATCATGTTATGTAAGCATGGTAACGGAAGTCCTTGAGAGGACAAAGCAATTGTATAGTTACAACAACTGATCAGTTAAATAAAAAAAAAACAGCAACCAAGTTTAGCTTATAACTTGACGTTGGATCTAAGTAGCATCTGTGTTTCGTATAAGCTATTCTTGAGATCCCCCTTTAACTTCTACTCTTAATATTTCTTATAATAGGAATCTCTCAATAGTTTTAGATATACATTTTATTTTGCTGGTAGTCAGGACAATAATTTGGCTGCACTTGTTTCGATAATGCTCTGTAGTAATGCTTAATAAGTCTTTATTTTATGCAGCTTTCCCTCAAGGTGAAACGCACTGCTTAGATTTTCTGTGATTTCAAGATGGAGGTTTTATTTTATTTTTTAACAAATGTTTTTACAGTTTGAACCACACGATTGATCAATGTAAAGTTACATTGAGTGTTTTGGTTTAACTGCAATACAAACAATATCTCCTTGGATCTGTATTAAATCCAGAAAATGCTGTTATTTTTCTGACATAGAAGAATTATGTTTACATTCAACCCTGTATTAAGTTTGATATCCTTTTGATATAAGTGTGAGTATGTAAAGAGTGAATTCTGCTCCTTAAAGAGCACACGTGCGCAGTAAATATTTTAATGCTGGACTGTCTGACCTTATGACAGGCAAACTAGTTATTTTGTGTGTTCTTTATGTCATCAAAGTAACAATGGGAATGGTACCTCTTCATTCAAACAGAAAAGAGCGACAGCTGTTGTCCTATTGAATATATCCAGCAATCGGAATACTTGCAATCATGTTCTTCTATGTGCTTATTTCATGAAGAAACACAATTGCTCAATTATGTTCTTCTTTTCAAAAGAATATTGATAGGAAATTCAGTACAATTGAAACTAATTCTGAACACCTATTCTCACACAGAATAGGCCATTGGGGTACAAAAGATATGGCAGTTATGATTAGAGTGGAAAGTTGCACATTATTGCTCAATGGAATTTTAATGAGCGATGATCAATGTTAAAAACATGTGCGGACCTTTGTAACTGGTTTTGATATTTTTTGATGTGCAACTCTTAAATAAAATTTGCAACTCTGTATGATTTTGTTTGTATAGTTATTTAAATATAAAATAGAGTAATGCGTGGTATAACTGGATAAAGTTTATTATCACAATATCGATGACGTTCTGATCTCGGCGGAAGTTCATGCGATATACCAGTACGCGTCATTTGACGCGTGTTGACGTATTTTGTTTTGAAGCATATTTCGCGGGGAATTACGTTTTGAGTTTAGTTTTGGTGATATAGTGATGACAAAATGAGCAAGAAAGACAACAGTAAGTCAACATGTAATAACATACTTTACATTCTTTCTGTGTCATTGATATACATATTCTTGTAACACGATTGACAATTTGAGATTTGAGTTATCGCTCTAGTGTGGCTATGATTAGCCTAACTGCTATCGGTAGTGCCATGAGTCAAGAATATATGTCAACGTAAATTTGTCAAATTCAATAAAGTACTTTCTTTGTTACAGGCGTGGGAATCATTTTTGCATATTTGAATGAAAAGAACCGTCCTTATAGTGCAACAGATGTTTTCACCAATTTACAAAAACAGCATGGACTGGGGAAAACGGTAAGATTAATAATACGAATCTATAACAATGACAGCATTTGTATTCACAACGCTAATGTTTCGGCGATGTCTGGTTTCCTGTTCCTAGGCAGTAGTCAAAGCCATGGAGCAATTGGCCGTGGAAGGGAAGATTAAAGAAAAAGTATATGGCAAGCAAAAAATATATTTCGCCGACCAGGTTAGTCCCCCCAAATTCAGCAGGTTATAGCTTACATAACCCATCCTTTAGTTTCGTGGCTACGTGCTTATTTTCTTCCCTGTACTTAAACTATGCCCGCAGAGCCAATTTACACAAGTGAATGATGCAGACCTGAAGGCCATGGATAACCAGATCTCAGGGCTCAGCACTCAAGTGCAGTCCATCAATCAGAGCTGCAGGCAGTTGGATGCAGGTGATGCCACGTACATTTGGTTTACATGCTGCATTTCACAACAACAAAAAGTGTACTTTTCCTTTTCATTTCATTTTATGCTTTCTAAATTGTTCTCGGAGAACATGGTTTGAGCAAACATTGATTACTATTTGTTTAGAATGCTCCAAGTAACCAAGATGATTCATTTATCTTACATGGTTTAGATTGTTTTTGGGGTAATTGTAAAAAATAATCTATCTACAGAACTGAAAGTCCTCCAAGGCTCATTGACAACAGAGGAACTGACATCAGAGATAAAGAAGCTGAAAGAGGAGTGTTCTGGTTACCGGGTGCGTCTGCAGAAGATCCAATCAGCAACTAATCATATCCCACCAGAAGAGAAGGAGAAGGTGGGGAGATGGCATTACTCACCCCTCAAACCCAAACTTGGTAGAAAACAGGAAAATAACGTCTTATACTTATAATTCACTCAATGAATTACTTCTAACTTCCAGGTTTACAAACAACGTGACGTATATGTGAAAGAGTGGAGAAAGAGAAAAAGACTGGTAATGTATATACTTATACCTAAAAGCCTTAATTAAAGGTGTATGGCTCAATTATCCCTGAGCAAGCCTACCATGGCTAGTCGGCATCAGTTTATAAATGGATGCAAGTTAACGAAGGACTACGTAATAAATATATGCTTTATCACAATTTAAAAACAATATTTCACATAAACTGCCCCCCCCCCCCCCCCAAAAATTCTAAATTCTAAATATTAACTACTCCAAGCACACAATCATTTATTGTCCTTTATTAAAAAGCTTTTAAACTTTCTTTGTATAGGCATCAGACATGATGGATGCCATTCTGGAAGGATATCCCAAGAGCAAGAAGCAGTTTCTCGTGAGTCTAAAATTGTTCAGTAGAGTCATGTATCAGAATATAGAGTATAAATCTGGGAGCATATTAAACAAGAAATTCCCCATTTTATAGGAGGAAGTTGGCGTTGAGACGGATGAAGATTCCAAAGTGGTTTTACCGACTACTTGAGACGGAAATCCTTTTCATTTATTCATCCGATGTACATGACCAGGATCTGGACACAAAATGATATCCAGATGTACAAGAAGGAGATTCATTTTATTTATACGTCAACCATTTCCTTTCAATGAGTTTGTAAATAAACATAAAATACAAAATACAATGTTTGTAAACATGTACATGCTGACTTGAAATAACCTCTAGATAGGATTACAATTATTTTCAAGACACAGAGCAAAAAGGCAACTAATTAAAGTAAAACATTGAAATTCTTACAGATTTAGAAAGTTTCAGTGTGAAAGAAGCAACCAACTGAGGTATGTACTCACTACATAGGTAGTGTAATTTAAAAAAAAAGATCCCAGTGCAATACAACTGATATAAACATAAAGTTTTAAAATAAACAGCCAAACGTGTGTCAGCTATGGGTCTAGTCCAGATTCAGCCCCATGTGATGTATTTTACTTATCCTAGATAGTTTGTTGGCAATCCGGAAATGGCTACGCGATGTATACTACGGCAATAATGGATTGGGTTTAAGTCAATAAGAGGCATGCTTAAACCCCAGTGTTGCCTTTTGATCTCTGGATTTAAAATACAATCATGTTGCGACCCACATCAGTGGTGGTGAAAGCATTTACACAAAGGCAGTGAGCACTTTCAGAAAAGATGGCTTTTATGTTACCCACAGAATAAATTAAGTTAAATTGACTGAGGTACAATTGAACAAACTGACCGCTTCCAAATTATTTGTATTTCTTTTTTGAGAAAATTAACTAGAAATGTAGAAAAAAACCATGTATCAAAACATCTGGCAACAGTTCACCAAGTTGGCAGGTAAAGTCGAGATTCTAATCATAATAAAAAACTTAGTGAAAATACAGCTGTATAGATTTCAAGTCGACAATTTTTAAATACCATTTTCAGTAATTTGCTTTTTTATACAATTATAGGGTACAACAGACCTTCAAACTGTTCTTGGCTTAAAACTATACTTCAGCCTGGCTGAAGTTTAATTTGAAAACATAGACACGAATCATAAAGTATTTATAGGCAAAAGTGATCAAGTAAACAGAATTATTTTCAGCACAATGGATCACCCAGCACAGCGTTAACATTCATCTGCAGACATTGCTGCTGCATGGTCATCAGAAAATCAATTTCTCTGAGACATGCATGTAATAATGTTGAATTAAATTAGGCACAATCACATGGACATGAGATTAGAGGGGAGATCTTGCTTTCAACAAAAAATTCAAGCCTCGGTTTCCCTCTAAACCTAGTTGATATGTCATCCTGAACTGAGGAAAGTCCCGCCCCTTTCCAGTAGACCCCCACGGGACCTATGAGATCGAAAAATATGAATGGGTTTCAATGGAGAGAAAGTATTTATTTTCTGGTCCCAGTTTTTATCTGCCCTGGATTACACATACTGTATGTTGTTTGTGGATTTAAATGATAATTTTTCATGTCAAGAGTTTGACCTTTTATTGTGCAATTGTTCTTTAGTTAAAGGCTGTAGAGAAAACACAATGAGAAAGACTACACATCTCATATGTGACATCACACTCCCTGCGACTGGCGTGGACAAGACCGAACTCCCCATCGGCATAACTGAAACTCCACACGCCCCGACTTGTAATGGTTTTCACCCCTTTCGATGCTTTTATCCTCCCCTTGGAAAAAAGCGGTGAAGTGGAGCAGAGAGATCGCCATGTCTGTACCGGAGTTCCAAGTGCGAATGGTGACGTATATCACTCGCGTCGAGAGCAGCGAAGAGCTGTAGTTCACAAAGCGGCCTCACACAAAACCTAACATTATCAAACTTCTTCGTGAATTTTTTTAGTTTTCTTTGCATGAAAAATTATCATTTAAATCCACAAACAACATTTGTGTAATCCAGGGCATATAAAGACTGGGACCAGAAAATAATTACTTTCTCTCCATTGAAACCCATTCATATTTTTCGATGTCATAGGTCCCATGGGCTCTACCGGAAGGGACGTGACTTCGCCAATATATACTAAGGTGTGGCTGGATGATGGTTGGCTCCCTTAGAGATACGGCTGAATATATATTTTGAAGTTCAGTCCAGAGATTGTAAAAAGAATCAGTACAGCGGGCTGTTGAGCTGTCGGAGAACGCCAACCACAAAATCTCTCAACGTCTGGGGGAAAGAAGTAGAGCAGACGTGGGTTAAATCAGAAGAACAAGCTCACCAGCTCCAAACAAGCTTGGTTTTGTTGCTGCCTGACTGTGGTACTTGCCTGTGGCTTGCAGTGCTCCTCAATCCAACCGAAAACGCAGGCCGACAGCTCTTGGAAGCTGTTCACTGAGACGGAGCTGCTGAATGTCTGGAACAGCGAGTCCATGATGCTCTGGAAGATCCTGAACTTCACTTGGTCGGACACCTGCTCATCCCCCTGCTGGGGGTTGTTCTGGTGGGCCTCCACTATCTGCTCGTAATTCCTGCAACAAATCAAGGGGCCCGCGGGGTACCTTTAGAAGTGATTTATCAAAAAGCAATCGGTAGAAAGAAAATAAAAAAAAAACAAAAGTGACTTAGTCCATTCCCTCAACTGCGGAGCATTTTATTTGTTTTCTGGCCTCAAAATCCACGCTGCTGTTTACAAGGATACCTTTTGACCAATTGCCAAGTCCACTAAACCTGTGCATTTCTCAAGGTGAATTGCAGTTCAAATCCTCAGCTATATGGCATGTTCCTTTAACATCAAAGCATCAAGAGATCAGAGACCTGGCCACGGCTGCAGAATCAGACCATGTCCACATTATACCGCATAATCTGGAAACACTATTTTCCCTTCCATCCCAGCGTTTTCCTGAAAAATGCTGGCCTTCCACACTGAATTTGAGTGTTTCATGTTTGGTAATCATAGGCGAATGCCCAGACCAACTTTAGCCAGCTACTTATTGAATACGCATTGACACCAATGCGTAACCAATGTCCAAAATGAAAATCAATGTTTGTTTATTTTTTCTGCATAGGCCCTAAGCTCTTCCATCCATATGTTATTAAACACACACACACACACACACACACGACACACACACACACACACACACACACACACACACACACACACACACACACACACACACACACACACACACACACACACACACACACACACACACACACACACACACACACACACAGTTGTGGAGTTGTGGTTCTATGTGCTAAGGGTGGTCTAGCCAAAAACGGTTTCTGTGAGGCCGCGCCATCTTACGTTTTCATTATCTTCAGCGCCATCACTTCCTTCCTCAGTGTTGACACTTCTTCTTCTTGCTTCTTCTTTTCTTTATGAAGAAACTGGATGTAGTCGATGGCTAGAAACCCAACCGAAAAAACAAAATGCATGGGTCTGAATACATGTTAACCCAGGACCTTTATTCTTTTTTGTCAAGTGTTAACTGGATATATATATATATATATATATATACAGTATATATATATATATATATATATATATATATATATATATATATATATATATATATCCAGTTATCTGTTATCCAGTTAACCAGCTCACAATCGCACAGGCTTGTCATTCCAAGCACACATAATATTCGTAGTTGTAGTAGTAGAGTCCATGTAAAGTTGTACAATGAAGAAAAATCCTACTTTTCTGTAGTATGGTAGCCTTGCTGATTTTCTGTGCCCCCACTGCAAATTCTGATTGCTGCTGGCAGGTTGGTACTATAGACTGCAGGTCATCATAGCCTTTCTGAAAGCAATAGATAGATCCATGTATGACGATGAGAGCATAAACAAGTTGTCTTGAATGATCACCTTTGGGCAGATGACATCCAATATGTATACCAACCTTAATGGCATCCCTTCGTTTCTGTTCAGCCTGTGTGTGTGCTTGTCGTCGTCTGTCTTTATACGAATCCTTATACGATGCCTCATGTCTGTAGTCACTGTCTTCATCATCTACATAGCAAAACTCCAATCAATATATTGACCAATCAATCAATATTATTAAAGGTATAAGAGTTGAATGAGTTGTAAATAATTGTATTTCTGTCACTAATCAAAAACACAATATCCCTACCTGTATTTGGTACTGAAGAGGCACTTGTGGAGCCGATGCTGTTTGCTCTGGAGACCAGACTACCCGTTAACGCGGTCTCGGTAAAGAAACCTGCATCAGAATCAGATGAATGTCATGGTGATATCGTATTAAAACACACAATGCTTGAAATAATATAACCTCAATGGAAGCTTCAAGCACACCTTTATCCAACGCATAATAAATTGAAAAAGCCTAAATTTACCATGGTCAAATCCGTTGTCACTGAACGCACCTTCGGTCTGTAGTGTCATCACGAGACAGTTGAAGATGTGGAATGAGAGAACAAATAAAGAGGGTTGAGAGGCTAGTCAACAATAGGCAGTCAAACTTAGACTCCCACAGAGCGCTGTCCCAATTTGCTGAAGGTCATTAAATGGAACACGTGGAAACATGCAACACACACACAGGGTACGTCATTTATTTAGCCTAGTAGAAGAAAAAAACAGGCTACACAAATAAATGGAAAGTCCCATAGAACCGACTTTTTCAAATGAGGTTGATAAACCAATATGATCTACAAGTTGATTAACCAATATGAAATACGTTTACACAGATTGAAACCATTGAACAAAGATAACATGAGTAGTGATTGTTTAACGTCCTGTCAACAAAGTAGATCCCAGGGTTTCACTTCCAAAGACATGGTGGAGCGGTCAGGTCCAAGTAAAAAACAACAGGTTGACAGCTAGGAGGTCTCCTTATATTTGCAAATCAAATATAGTTTCTTGTCGACAATGCGTTTTTCAAACAGGGTACTGTTGTTATAACATGCAATATATGTGTTGCACTACCTTAGTAAATGTGTGCTAACGTTAGCCGCGCGGCTAAGAGAGTGAGTAGCCCGTCTGCTCCTTGCTTTTAATGTAAGGTTTCAGCGAGTAACACACAAAGCAACCATCTTAAACACAAAGCATCGATGTGTTGAGTTTGTTTCTTACTTTCCAACTGTCTTCTGGTGAAGTGATCGGATCGGTCATCATGTGTTAATAACAATAATAACAGCAGCTGCAGGATACTACTCACACAACAACTCGCTCTACAAAGAAACTCTGGCAGTGATAGCCTTGGAGAAAGTGAGCGTAAGTGCTACCTCTACTGGACACAATAGGGGGAGGACTATCTTGGGGTTGTTTGAAATCACATGAGCGTTAAATGGCCTGGATGAATGGGCTGGGTGGTCAGAGAGCGTTCTCAGTTAAACAGATGTGTTTCGTTTATTTGTACAACACGGCTATTTAATTGCACTTCGAACAGTCGCCAAACATTTATGTGCGTTCCTATTTCAAACGCAAAGTGGGGCTGTCGGACAATCTTTTGCAGCGCGTTATTTCACCTGACATGATTTTACCTGACACTGTTTAAAATTCGAAATTGCCTTATGACCTGACTATGGCTGTATGGATCATCTGAGCCCCTCCATGTCCACTCGAAATTCCCATGATAATTCACATTGAATATAAATTCAGTTATATTTAAGGTAATCTGGGACTAGTAGGCCTGCATTTCCATTTGTTTTCCCATACTACCTAATTTGCTTCTAACCTCTAACTCCATTGTACGTTGTGCTATATTTAAGTTAACACCTCCCTCCGCACTCTTCTGTTGCTCTCTTACACAGGAAGTTACTCTTCTGCTTTTTTGCTACTGTGGTTTTTTTTTCTGAGCTGTATCAAAAGTGCACTCCTTCCTCTCACACTGTGTACTTGATGTTACCATAGAAGCAGTGTTTCAGCTGTAGTTAGTAGTTGGTGAAGACACATTACACAGGTTGAAGGCTGCCTATAAGGTTGACCTTTGCTGTAGGCTAGTCCGCAACAGAGGTACGGGTTTCCAGAGATGATACAAGGACAAACATCATTGGCTTCTGCTCAGGATTAGGATAGGTGGAATGAAGAATTGAAGTCCATCTCTCTAGGAATCCTAAAATGGTCAAAGGGCAAGACTTATTTGGATTTAAAACCTGAATTTAGCATATGAGATGATTTGAGTGAAGTGGTGTACTTTTGTGGGACACTTAGTACGGCATTAGACTGAATTCTCAGTTAAAGGAGTCCCAAACGTTTTCCTCCTGGATTACTTGTGGAGATTAGTGATGGGGAATGTGGCAACCGGGGCCCTGGAGCAGGACCGCGTGGAGGGCCCGGACGTCAGGAGCCCTGTGGAGGTAGGGGACATGAGCGACCCCACACCCAGTCTACAAAAGAAAAAGACAGCTCCCTTGAAGCTGCCCATGCCACCAGAAGATGAACTGGACGAACGCTTCAACATGGTTCTGGTGAGTAACTGAAACATGGGGCCAGGGTGCAAAACGTGTGGCCAAGTCATTAAATACACTCATCAGATGGCCTGTTTTTTTTTACAGGAGTTTTCGTATCTTTTTTTAAGGTTTTAAACTATTTACATGAATTCGGTTGTTACTTAGGTAATTTTCTTTTGCTCATGCACCACAGGTTTGTCAGCTGCCCTTAAGGGGAAGTTGGGCAACTTGTGATAGCTTACACGAAAGAGAACTTAAGACCGAAAGACAGTTCCAGCATTGCAACATCCTTATTTTTGCAGTTCCTTCCACCCACCTGAAAAAACATGCAATGAAGGCCATGCAAATTAATAATCAACTTTCTTTAGTGGAAAGTTGGCGAAAAATAAAATTGTATCAGAACTGACATCCACCAATATGTTTCAAACTGTTATATACTTGAAACTGCAATATTTACTATACTTGGAGATTTGAATGAAATGTGACAGTAATGGCAGTTGAAGTACAAAATGTGGTAATGCCATTTCCTGCTATCATGTTTGGCTTTGTTTATCTCTTTTTTATTCATCAAAATAAATAATAATATACATTTTGACCTTAATTCAGATCTTATCTATTTCATAATGTTTTTATAATGTGATTTAATTCTTGCTATTAAGTGTCTTTCAGTTTTTCAAAAAAGCGCTATGAAATATATGTACTATTATTATTATTATTATTATTATTATTATAGCGGTCCTACAAAATCAGTGGGAACCCTATTGTATTCGTTAGTATTATTATTTAATTTTTTTAATCATCATTATTATTTCATCAAAATATATATTTACAAAATATAAAAATCCAATTACGTACTTTCCTCATAAAAACAAAAATCAACATTAAACGTCAATCATTTCCCACAATAGTCACCACCAACTCATTGAAAGAAATGCTGATTAAAAAAGGGGTGCCTTAATAGTTAGGCCTGAACAATACCATCTGGCTTACCAGAAAGGACATCAATGTTTTTAAAAAAAAAAAAAAATTATAAGCTATCATAAATAAATAAACAGAAGGATCTTATACAAAACTAGGTAGCAGACGGTACTCATCGACAATTAGAGAAATTCCTTACAATGACAAACAATGTGTTTAAGAGTTGAATTTGATTCTGTTTCACACTTCACCTCACACCATTAGAAATATAAAGGCTATCTTAGTGTTTCGTAAAATGTACCCATTAAATGCAAGTAAAATAAAGTGATATGGCTCCAAACAACTTAACTGGAAACACACTACATGTACTATTTAATAAAATGTAATATGCATCATAACTTCATTTTGATTTTAATTAAAGTAATCGTTCAGTTTTTAGGTTTATAAAGCCCCTGTCTTCTTTTTACAGAGCTCCATAAACCTGCCGCCAGACAAATTAAAGCTTCTAAGTCAGTATGACAATGAGAAGAAATGGGAGCTTGTCTGCGACCAGGTAAGATTTGAATGTTTATAATGTCATCAACATTTTTTTATGTTAAGGTAACCAACCAAACCAACTACAACCCAACCTTAAGGACAACCCCAAACTTTAACAACTACATCTTCTGCCAGTGGACCAGTTGCCACCATTAAAATTGCAAGGGTACAATGGTTTCTGCCAATAAGCAAGAAAATGGCAATAAGCAGTGTTACAACAGAGATCCCTACTTGTGGTTTGGGTTGTGTTTGGTAACTGTTTAAAAGGTCATGAAATGAAATGTTGATGGAGCAATTGTAGCATCTTATATGAATAACTCATGAATAACATGAATAACAACAATGTCAACATTTGTTGAACAAAGCAAAACGTCTTCAACTTATATACGTTTAACAACCACCAAGGGGCATTAATGCACTGTCATGGTAACAGCGTGGTCATCTGAAACATCATGTCACTAGATGGCAGTCTGTACATGCCAGAGAAGTTGAACTTTGAATCAAAATAAATGTGCTCTGCCTTGCGTGGATCCTCCATCCCAGGAGCGCTTTCAGGTGAAAAGCCCCCCCTCAATTTATCTGACCAAGATCAAGGGCTTCTACCAGGACCAAGGAGGGGTGCCCCGAAAGGTGGGCACACACATGCACACATGCACACTGCCACAGATGCACGCATCATCCACACACATGCACTTGTAAACCTCATAAATGTATTGTTGGCAGTATTTTTTGGGCAACTGTCAATCCAACATAGCTCTCTAAAAATACCTATATTTTTATTTTGCCACTTTCAGTCCAAGAAGTGCATCCAAGAAGCGACAAAAGTGCTTAAAGACCTGGAAATATCCCTGCGCACTAACCATATCGGGTAAACATTGTCATCCTGCCTCTCTTTTTAATCTGTGGTTTCAATGTTTTCCCACCTATTCACTTTCTGTTATTTTCGATCCATGTGTTTCTCTGCAGATGGGCCCAGGAATTCCTTGACGAGGAGAACAGAGGTTTAGATATTCTGGTGGAATATCTGTCCTACGCACAGAGGGCTACGTAAGTCTGGAGACATGATACATTCTTGATGACTGGATGTTGTTTTTTAGTTTTAATTGTTCACCAGTCGGTCTAATTGGTCCCAGGTTTTTCCCCCAAAAGGATTTCGAACTTGTTGCATTTTTCTGAAAAAAGTTGACATGTGTCTGTTTGTCTTCCCTGTTTGTGTGCCCCGCCCTTTAATCAACAGGTTTGACATAGTGGATTCAGTGGTCAATGGCGGCCCGGTAGAGAGAGCAAAATCTATGGAGAGGTCGCTGGAAGACTTAAATAAGAGCGGCTCCAGTACACAATCCCATGGCATGAGCAGGGCAGCTCGGGCCCTGACTGTGAGGTAAGATGGAGTCGCCTTGGCTCTGAGGCGTAAACACTCATGCAGAATGAGGCCAATAAATCCTTCATTTGGTTCCCATAATGCACATCTCTCACAGTGTCATTTTCTGTGTTCTTGTGTAAGTGATTTAAAAATGCAATGATTATATACATTAGGGTTCTTCAACTCCATATGTCTATTGACCTGGAGTGACAGGGCTCACAGTGGGCACCCAATAATAATGTCAATTTTTACAATTGTTAGTGTCTAAATATTTTGTTTCGATTTTCAGATTTAGACTGTCAGCTATTGATATACTCTAGCAGTGCTTCATTTGTGTGCTGCTAGTTTGGACGAAGACACATTTCCACTTTGGCACATAAAAAGTTGTTTTTCATTTGACTTAATGTCATTTTAATTAATAATGATGAATGTGCGTGCTGTACTTGAGTATTAATGTGATTCTGAACTTTAATTGACATGGACCGATTTGTCTGTTGTCTTGCATAATTACACATGGGCCTCCCCTGACTACGATGGCACCCGGGGTCCTGTTATAATTGCCAAGTTTCTATCAGTGGCATTTGCATACCTAAATATGTGCAGATATGTGGAGCCACTCTAGTCTCTCTATGCTCAATTGCTAGAACAAGCTCATGAATTTGCATATCTCTGTTTGGTATATTTTTGTTTTGGACCATTTGCAGAATCAGTAAAACTTTAAACAACAGGATTCACAAGAGGTCCCCCTTGGCCAGCCAAAGAGACGACGTGCATGTGTGCATCATGTGCCTGAGAGCCATCATGAATTATCAGGTATGGTTGGAGGCGTACGTTCCGATTTCCCTGAGTATGTACCAAATCATTTAAAGAAGCAGAGTGTAGGATTTAGTAGCATCTAACAGTGGGGTTGCAGATTGCAACCTCCCCCCCAGTTGTGTCCAGGTCATTCTTAACCTACGAGCTAGTTTAAATGTTAAATATTGCAACTTAAATCAAAAATCAACTGGGGAAAATGTAAGTATAATACTAACAGTCACTGTTCTATAAGGTGAACTTGAGTGTTCTGAAATACACCTAAAAATTGAAT
The DNA here is from genome assembly GCA_900291075.1 of Melanogrammus aeglefinus. Taxonomy (NCBI): domain Eukaryota; kingdom Metazoa; phylum Chordata; class Actinopteri; order Gadiformes; family Gadidae; genus Melanogrammus; species Melanogrammus aeglefinus. The sequence continues at coordinate 130,847 of OLKM01000216.1, forward strand.
GCACTTTCACTACAGTTCCTTCAAAGATGAACAGCCGTGAGATTTTGAAATGATTGCTGTGAAATTATTCAAATTGAAAACATGTACCCACGATAAGTTTCCTACTACTAGAAACATGCAGTGACTTTTAACAGATCAAAGATGGATATGCCACATTCAGCCGGCAGCACACTGTTTTCAAACTGCCAAAGCTCGTGCACAGTTGATAAACATACCTTCCCATTGAGAGAATTCTTTATCAATATCTCTCTTTCTCTTAGTCCGGGTTCAACCAGGTCATGAACCACGCCAGCTGTGTCAACGAAATCACTCTTGGCCTCAACAGCAGCAATCCCAGGTACGTCTATGAGGTGCAGGTGTGCATGCGACTGTGCGTGTGTGTGTGTTTGTGTGTGAATTAGCATGCGTTACCGTTTTGTTCTGTCTGACAGAACCAAGGCCCTCGTGTTGGAGCTGCTGGCAGCAGTGTGTCTCGTGAGAGGAGGCCATGATATCATCCTCTCCGCCTTTGACAACTTCAAAGAGGTGTGTGTGTGTGTGTGTGTGTGTGTGTGTGTGTGTGTGTGTGTGTGTGTGTGTGTGTGTGTGTGTGTGTGTGTGTGTGTGTGTGTGTGTGTGTGTGTGTGTGTGTGTGTGTGTGTGTGTGTGTGTGTGTGTGTGTGTGTGTGTTTGTGTATGTGTGTGTGTCTCTCCACTTCGTGTTTCCACATCACGTTGTGCCTGGCGACTCCAAATAGTTTCACTTTTTCCACCGGTCCAGTCTTCCCTTATCTCATTACTCATCCTCTGCATGATACTTCCTTCTTATGTTATGCCAGTGTGTGTGTGTGTGTGTGTGTGTGTGTGTGTGTGTGTGTGTGTCTGTTGGAATTTGAACCCTTTTAGCAGCCTTTACTCAACGGCAGCATTTTCAGTGTGATGCACTATCTTTTTTTTAGAGTGCATCACATCCAGAATGTAGACCTGTAGGACATCTACTTCCTGAATGACTCATTACCACCTCAATGTGTGTTCTTCAAAGTTTGGGCTGTGCTGCCATTATTACGATCCTCAACGCCTACTGTCACACTTCTACCATCTTGTGGTTTATATTCAGAACCTTACTGCATTTGTTATGCATATTCATATCCAGAGTTACACACTTGTTATGTTCGCTATTAACTCAAACCTTATGATGTGTGTGTGTGTGTGTTTGTGTTGGGGGCTTCAGCTCTTTTAATCAGTGGTCTGTTCTCCACACTCTCTACGCTGATTTGTTCATCCGTTGCAAACTCCGAGTCCCCCCCCCCCACCGGATCGCTAACCGCTGCCTCCACCGTGTCTTCAGGTCAGCCGGGAGAAGAACCGCTTCGAGAAGCTAATGGAGCACTTCAACAATGACGACAGCAATCTCGACTTCATGGTGGGTCTTTGCTCCGCCACAATGTCTGGCAGACATTCAGACACGGCAACAGAAATGAAACCGAATGACTCACAAAGGCCATCTTTGTCACTGTAACACCCCTTCTGCCTCCAGGTGGCCTGCATGCAGTTCATAAACATCGTGGTGCACTCTGTGGAGAACATGAACCTCCGGGTCCACCTGCAGTATGAGTTCACCCACCAGGGGCTGGATGACTACCTGGAGGTGAGGATGGACCAGAGACTATGATGTACTATTTATACTATGAGTACTAGTAGTGTTCTGTCCGAAGCAACTTGACCTACATATGCGTCCGTTAATCACCAAACAAATTTTGGGTTTGATCCCATGCTTTGAGATGGTAGTACCCCTAACCATCCTAGACACTATCCTGCCCCGATGTTTTTTCAGATTTTTGTCTGTTTCTGTGTCTGTGTTTCTGTATAATATTCTGTGAGTTCCTTTATGTGATTCTGTGTGTCATTAGGGAAATTATGTGTAGTGTATGTTTCTGTATCTGAATCCGTGTGCGGGTTTCTGTATGTGATTATGTGTGTTGTGTTTTTCTGTATCTGATTCTGTGTGTCAGTATGTAGTTATGTATAGTGCGGTTTTCTGTATGTTATTATGTGTGGTGTGTGTTTCAATATCTGAATCTGTGTGCGTGTGCTTCTGTATGTGATTATGGTTGGCGTTTGTTTCTATCTGTGTCTGTGTGTGATCATGTGTGTGTGTGTCCATATGTGTGCATTAGAAGCTGAAGAAGACGGAGAGTGAGAAGTTGCAGGTGCAGATCCAGGCCTACCTGGACAACGTGTGTGACTGTGGGGGCGCTGCTAGAGGACGCAGAGTGCAGAGACGGGGGGATGGAGCATGTGAACGAACTGCACGAACACAACGTTCAGGTGCACCACGCACGCACACGCACACACTCACACGCATACGCACGCGCATAGACACAAACACACTTGAATAGACACACACACACACACACACAAAACACACATGGATGAATGCACACACACACACACACACACACACACACACACACACACACACACACACACACACACACACACACACACACACACACACACACACACACACACACACACACACACACACACACACACACACACACACACACACACATAGATACACATGCATGGATGCATACTCACAAACAAACAAACAAACGCATGGATGGACACACACACACACATACACAGACATACACATACGCATGGATGGATGCACACACAAAAACACACACGCATACACATGCATGGATGCACACTCACAAACAAACACATACACACCCCAAATGCAGAACGGGAAAAACAATAATTTCACAATGTTATTTTTTTTATTACACACTGATGCCAAATCACTACCTCATTGCCACTGCCAGAAATACTCGGTGCTAACACATGCACTTGTTGTGATCTGTTTTGTTGCAGCTGAGTAGCAGGCTGCAGGAGCTGGAGGACCAGGCATCGGAGAGAGTGGCCCACCTGGAGGCTCAGCTACTGCAGTCCACCAAGGAGACCGAGCTGCTCAAGGTAGCATTAAGCATACGTCTCACAATTCAGACATTCAATAAGTAATCCCAAGTAAGATTGCAGACTAGCTTATATCCGGGTGAACAAGGCGTTTAACTTTCTTTGCGTTTTCTTATTAGGATCAAAAACCAGAATAAGTGAACTGGTGGGAAGACAAGCTAAATCATCCGGTCAAGACACCGTCATTCTTAGAAAAAGTGTCTGATCAAAGCCACCGTATAATGTCACCCCTCCCGAAAGCTTGCCACTCACACAAATGGGTTTGTCTTTGGTTGAATATCTCTAAACTGAGACAGGAAACAAGGCGTAAACTCCCCGCTTTCAGGTCTTGGTTTCCGGCCAAGCCTCTTAGCCGTCTCCCCGAAGAAGTTCTTACAGTAGGCGTGCTGAGATAAGGCAATACTGAAACTTACTGAGCTGCGTTGTCAGTGAATCATTTCGGTTAGATTCAAAGACCACGAGTAACGGTAGCACCTTCGATGTGTGTCAGCTGCGGCTTTAGCAGAAGCTCGCTTACTTTTTACCTGGGTTATAATTCATAATGTTCTAAGTTATAATGCGAAAGACAGCCACACTATGGATATGAAAATGGCTCACTCGAACAAAACTGTTTGCAACTCCCATTAAATGTACCATATTAAAACCACATTAGAGGAATATATTCATTTCTTTAACCATATCTTTTTGGTAACACATTGTACTGGACCTTTTTTGAGTTGAGCTGGCCACTTAAATTGATAATCGTAAAAATTTCACGGGAAAAGACACCTTAACTTGACGTATATAATTAATGGAAATGGATTTTCTTGGTTGAATCTCACTATTTTTTCGCTATTACTCCAACTTTGCAAGGAATATAATAGGAATTGCCCTCGTCAACTTAAGCCCCTTAAGCATGCATGTATCTCTATTCTGTCTGTGTGTGCGTGTGTGTGTGTATGTAAGTAATTGTGTGAGTCTACTTGTATACGTGTGTTTGCCTTTGTGTTTATGTTTTATGTGTGTTAATGTTTTTTTATGTTTTGTTTGTGTTAATGTTGTGTGTGTGTGTGTTTGCATGCGTTAATGTTTTGTGTGTGTTTATGTTCTGTTTGTGTGTGTGTGTTAATGCAATGTGTGCGTGCATGTGTTAATGTGTTGTGTGTTAATGTTCTGTGCGTGTGTGTGTGCGTGCATGTGTTAACATGTTGTGTGTTCATGTTCTGTGTGTGCGTGCGTGCATGTGTTAACGTGTTGTGTGTTCATGTTAATGTTTGTGTGTGTTTGCGTTCTGTTTGTGTGTGTGTGTTAATGCAACTGTGTGCGTGCGTGTGTTCTGTTGTGTGTTCATGTTCTGTTGTGTGTGTGCGTTGCGTGCATGTGTGTTTAACGTGTTGTGTGTTCATGTTCTGTTCGTGTGCGTGCGTGCATGTGTTAACGTGTTGTGTGTTCATGTTCTGTGTGTGCGTGCGTGCGTGTGTTAACGTGTTGTGTGTTCATGTTCTGTGCGTGCGTGCATGTGTTAACGTGTTGTGTGTTCATGTTCTGTGTGTGTGCGTGCGTGCATGTGTCAACGTGTTGTGTGTTCATGTTCTGTGTGTGCGTGTGTTAACGTGTTGTGTGTTCATGTTCTGTGTGTGTGTGAGCAGGAGAGCCTGCGGGAGTCGTGCTCTCAGATCAGCTTCCTGCAGCAGAGGGAGCGGGAGAAGGAGCTGGAGAGGGAGCGGGAGAAGGAGCAGGAGAGCTTCAGCCTGACCTCCACCACCACCTCCCCCTCACCCTCCATTCCCTCCCCCCCGCCGGGCCCCTCCACCTCCTCGGAGCTGGAGCGGAAGGTGCAGGAGCTGCAGGACAAAGGTCTGATCCGCTTGGAGCGCACGGCCTCCGGCAGTCTGGACCTGCAGGTGGTGCCCGTCACTGTGACGGAGTACGTCCAGGCCCCGCCCTCCCAACCACAGACCGACGAGGTCGATTCAACCTCTTCTCCTCCTCCTCCTCCACCTCCTCCTCCTCCTCCTCTTCCGGGTGGGACCGTGTCAGCCCCGCCTCCACCCCCTCCGCCCCCTCCACCCCCTCTGCCCCCACCTACTCCGGGGTTGGCCAGCATTGGCACCCCCCCACCGCCTCCACCACCCCCACCTCCACCTCCACCAGGTCTGGGAGGATGCCCGCCTCCACCCCCTCCCCCTCCCCCACCTGGTGTTGGACCTCCTCCGCCCCCAGCTCCACCTGGGGTCATGGCCCCCACTCCAAACAGTGTGCCCGGTAAGGAGACTCTCAAAGGGTGAAAAAGTACATTATGAAATGATTATAGACTATCCCAAGTGTACTGCTCCTTCATCCTGGTCTGCTTCTATTTCTCTCTCTCTCTGTCAGCTTCTCATCTCATTTTCCCCTCTCTTTTCCCTCTTTTGACCCTCTCTGTGTCTCTGTCTCCCTCTCTATAGTTAAGAGCAGGAAGGCCATCCAGACTAAGTTCCGCATGCCACTGTTAAACTGGCAGGCTCTGAAGCCCAACCAGGTGACAGGCACGGTCTTTAACGAGCTGGATGACGAGCAGGTGTTGGATGTAAGCTGCCATTTTCCCTCCAATTTGACCCCAAAACCATCATCCCATTCCTAGCATCACCTTTAAATTTAGTGGAAGAATTTTTTTTTTCTCCCAAATTGACTTAGAAGTTAGCATTTAAAATTTTTGCTGTTACATGCGGCAAGACATTCTCCTTAACTACAAACTACAAAAAATAGAAAAAAAACGACAAACTACCATAATATAAAATACATGTAATTCAAAAGCAATTACAAACTATAAAGCCTTTTCTAAAAAGTTAATTCAAAATAAATTTAAATATCCTAATTTTAACCCTGACGCAAACTCAAACACATGCATGTTGGCTTTTTGTGTGCATGTGCAGGAGCTCTAACATGGAGATGTTTGAGGAGCAGTTCAAGACCAAGGCACAGGGTGCTCTGTCCGACCTGTCCACTCGGAAGGTGAAGGTGGCCCAGAAGGCCCCCGCTAAGGTCTCTCTCATGGACACCAACAAAGCCAAGAACCTGGCCATCACTCTGCGCAAGGCCGGCATGAGCCCAGACGACATCTGCGTCGCCATCGACACGTATGGACCACCTCTGCTCTAAACACCTAACGCTGGGCTCTTCTAACATCTGTGGCCTTTGTGTTTCTTAATTGGTTGGGATTTAATTGGTTGGTGTAAATAGTTAGTCGTGTGGATGCTTATTTTAATTTCTGCCATAGTAGATGCCGTTCATGCAGAATTAACTATCTCTTTCTGTCTCTCTGGGGTCTTCCTATACTGTCCTCACTTGGTACTCAACTGTGTGTGTGTGTGTGTGTGTGTGTGTGTGTGTGTGTGTGTGTGTGTGTGTGTGTGTGTGTGTGTGTGTGTGTGTGTGTGTGTGTGTGGTGTGTGTGTGTGATGTGTGTGTGTCGTGTGTGTGTCAGTCTGTCAGTCAGTCAGTCAGTCAGTCAGTCAGTCAGTCAGTCAGTCAGTCAGTCAGTCAGTCAGTCAGTCAGTAGTATGTCAGCTGTGTGTCTGTCTCTCTGGTTTCCTCCTATGCCGTCCTCACCTCAGCTACTGAACTCTTGTGTGTCCCTGTGGGTTCTCCCCTATACCTCCCCCAGGTACAACCAGCAGGCGCTGGGCCTGGACTTCCTGGAGCTGCTGGAGCGCTTCATCCCGTCTGACTACGAGATGAAGCTGCTGGTCAATTACGAGAAGGAGGGCCGTGAAATAGAGGCGCTGACGGACGAAGATCGATTCATGCTCCGCTTCGGGAGGATCCCACGGCTGAGTCAGCGCATCAGCACGCTAACCTTCATGGGCAACTTCCCCGAGACGGTGAAACGGCTGCAGCCGGTACGTTTTTTTTCATATATTTTTGACTTGAACCTGAAGCGCCGGATGTTGCTGCGCAGACGTTCAGGCTTTAGTGTCTGCTCTGGTCTCTTGATGTGTCTCGTGTCATTCACAGCAACTGGACTCCCTCATATCTGCGTCCATGTCCATCAAGTCCTCGCCCAAGCTGAAGAAAATGCTGGAAGTATGTGGGGGTTAGAGTATGAGGGGTGGGGGTTTTAGGGAAGCTATGCGGTAATGCACATTATTATGTAGCACCGGGGTTAGGGGTAGGGTTAGGGTTATTCCTAGCCCTTACCCAAGTATATGATGTATAACCCTAACCACCATTACATCAGTTAGCTTTAACACCATTTGTAAATCATTCCTTCTTTGTTTGTTTGTTTGTTTGTTTCCTTTTCCTCTCTCTCTCTCTCTCTCTCTCTCTCTCTCTCTCTCTCTCTCTCTCTCTCTCTCTCTCTCTCTCTCTCTCTCTCTCTCTCTCTCTCTCTCTCAGATCATCCTAGCTTTCGGGAACTACATGAATAGCAGCAAGAGGACCGCGGCAGGTGGCTTCCGACTGCAGAGCCTGGATCTCGTGAGTCACCTCTCTCTCCCTGATTTTGCTCGTTCATTTTCTCTCTCCAAACACATTTGAAAAGGGCTTTTTTGAGCCGCTATGGAAAGGACAGTGTAGAGAGGCGGGAAATGGCAGGAAAACGGCGGGGAGCATTGCCCTACGTGTGCGGCTCGACGCACCAGCGCACCGGCCTCCCTTCTTGATTGAGCGCCTTTCTCGTGAAGCGCTTCCTTTTTTTAATCACCTTCTTCTTCTCTTGACGTTCGGCTTGTCCCCGCCCCGGCCGCTCAGCTGTTGGAGACCAAGTCAACAGACCGGTCCCAGACCCTGCTCCACTTCATCACCAACGTCATCCAGGAGAAGTACCCGGACCTGGCCACCTTCCACACCGAGCTGCACTTTGTGGATAAGGCCGCACTGGGTAACACACACGTGTACCCGTTTTTGCATCTATTCACTTTCAAAATCGTGCCAAGCTCCCAGGAACAATTACTGATCCATTGTCCAATGTTGACTTTATCTTAAGACAAGTTGCTGTTATGCCAAAACATATTTTAAGTGATTTATTTGATGTTATTATCAGAGAGAAATAAATATGTCTCAAATGCATTTCATTTTTTTCCTGCCCGTGCCCAAGAAAGGACCTCCCTTCGATGTTCCTTGTAGGCGACGGATACTCTGTTTATTCTGACGCTTAATGCCATCGTATTTTAGTGTCAATGGACGGCATCCTCCACGACATCCATGCTCTGGAGCGTGGCATGGAGATGACCAAGAAGGAGTTCCTGGTGCAGGAGGACAACAAGGTGCTGCAGGACTTTGTGAAGACCAACAGCCAGCAGCTGGCCTCGCTGAGCAAAGACGGCAAGACGGCACAGGTTGGGGCCCAGTTCAATTCAAATCCACTTTATTCATATAAACTATAACTATAAACTATTATACAAACTATTAAACATGGCAAATGGAGAACAGGAAATGGGTTTAAAATAGCACTTGGTTTGATCAAATCCTTTGTACTAACCACGCAGGGGGAGCGGGTGAAGTAGTATTTAGCCGAAAGGTCTTGGGTCTGATCCCCAGTTTTCCCAGAACTGCCTGTTGGCGTCTTTTGAGCAGGTCTTAAAACTCTTACCGGCATTCACTGGAAGTCACCTGGATACAAAGTTTCCAATTATGAACCAATGCTATAAACCGTCATTAATCCACAGTCTTGTGTTTCGTGTCTTTCCCAGGAGGCGTATGGCTCCGTCGTAGAGTACTTTGGAGAGAACCCCAAAACCACGCAGCCGTCCATGTTCTTCCCCACCTTTTCCCGCTTCATGAAGGCTTACAAGGTTAGTGTGGTTGGCGCTACAGCTGCACATGGTTCATAATGGTAGCGTTCAGCATGTTTCCTGAGTCTCTGTGTTGGGTGGGATCGCAGAAAGCCGAGAAGGACATTGAGCAGAAGAAGAAAGCGGAGTTGGACAGCAGTGAGAGTAACAGCTCAGGCTCTCCCTCTCCCAGAAAAGCTGGCTCAGCAAAGGTAGCCCACGAAAAAATATTGACATCATACTATTGCATCAGTTCCTTTATTTTATTTTCCTGTTTTTGACCAAAACTTTTGTCATCAAGTTTTTTGAAATGTGTAGCTTCCATTGCCCTCACGTTCAGCCATTATCATCGTGGATCATTAACATCAACATCAGTGAACGGGCATAATGGTATCATTAGCTATGATAGTAGGGAAACAGTGGTCATATTCAAACAACCTTTTTAGTTTATTTCACCAACCGCTGTCTTCATTTATGCACCCAATCATTTAAACGACGTGAAAAACAACAAACAATGCCTCAGAAGGTAGTGTGGACAGATTAAGTGATGTACTCCTTAAGTCAGGGGTCGTGTGCATGTGTTTCGACCTGCACTTTGCTCACCATTGAACCCCGCTCTGCGCACCGACCGCAGTCCCCCATGAACCAGAAGATGCCTCCCATGGACTTCATGGCTGAGCTGAAGAAGAGGCAGGTGAAGCCTCAGGTTCGCGAGGGGAAGGACGGCGCACTGGAGGACATCATTACAGGTAAAACACAGGTGACCCCGCCCCCAACGCTATCTCCTCCCCAACCCCAACACCTCGTTGCTCCGCCCACACCCCTCCTCCTCCTCCTCCTCCTCCTCCTCCTCCTCCAATCATACTTTTTGTTGTTGTAACTGCTCTGTAGACGAGTCATATCTATATTTCATTTTTATATCCTTTAAAGTTATTTTATGTTGTATCTTTTATGTATTTGCCTTATATCAGCAACAGGTCGTGAGATATTCCTCGCACGTGAATATGTAAACGTAAAATGGTTTCATGAATGTGATTTGTGTTGTGCGTACATTTCCTTGTATTCCTAAATATATATAAAAATATATATTCATACACTGTGTTCTACTGAAGCTCCAGCTCTGTGTAAATGAGCCTATTTGTGTTTGGTTTTCTGTCTTCCTTCAGACTTGAGGAACACTCCCTACAGAAGGACGGATGCACGTCGGCCTGCCCAGCAACCGGACCCCTGAACTAGCACTCAGACCCCTGAACTAGCACTCAAAACATAACACACGATCTGGAGTTGTACTGTAGATAATGTGTAGAGTGCTTGTTCTTCTAATGTGTTTGTTCTTCTACTTAACATAAGCTGCAGGTGACATTATACATATATACTGCCAAATTCGGTTTTGTGAATGATGTACATATTATGAATTGGGCGCTTTAAATTAAGAATTTCTTGATTAAGAGCAATTTAAACGAATAAAGGTTTTTTTACATCTCTTGCCAATGAATCTTGTTTTTTTATTATGGGCGACAGGCCCCCTTTGTGAATAAGAGGCAAAAAGCTGTCAGACGCCATGACTGTACAAGAGAGCTGCACTTTATTAAGACACACAAACACAGCAAATTATGTACAAAAAGAAGGCAGAGTTCCACTGCCAACCTTCTCACAGGGAAAGAAAACACACGTTTCTCACAGAACATCATGGCATCCACACTGATAAATTAGTTATCTCCAGTATTGGTAGGCTTTTTAAATTTTTATATATTCTTATATGATAGATCTATTTTCGGTAATATTATTCTGTTCGTATATCACACTAATCTACAAAAAATGGGAGAAAATCCCTCCATGGGAAGAGTTACACCAGCTGGTGATTTCTTTTTTAAGTTTGGGGTGCGTTGAAGCTCTAATACTTTCCACTCACGCATTACTTAAGTTTCACAATCTTTGTCATTATATTCATATCATCGTCATCTTCCTCATCGTCGTCATCATCAACACATAAGACTGAGCATGCCTGTGTCCCAGACACCGAAATAATGTTTCATTCTCGACAGCTGTGAACCATTAATATTTAAAACCTCTTAATTTTCTCCAACTTTTTCTCTCATATATTTTTTGATAACACATAGACAACATATTTCAACTGCACCGTGCAATTGCTTGAGACTATACATGCATTGTTTTTGTATATACTTTAGTACCCATGGTCTTATTTTTTTATTAATAAAAATTGATTTTGGACAAGACATTGCTGAGCTTGCTAGGAATGACTTGGTCTATGTACACATTGATTTTGTTTTGTTGTTCACTGATGTTTTCCGATGCCAAGTTTTTTGGAACATCCACACACTCATGTAAAAAGTTCATACACATACTACATAAGGTTGGTCTTAAGAAACGGGTGAACATTACAAATTAATAAGATTCCCTTGACCTAATCCATTTTTGTACTGTGGTTATGTTTAAAGGACTTCCTGTCGGTTGTCTTGTTACTTCCTGTTGGTAAATGCACTGCGGAACACAAACAATAACAACATTTGACCCTGGGGAAAAGTCGGTTCCCTCTGTAAGCTCCCACTGTCAATCAACAACACCTACATTCTTCACATCCATCCTCTTCCATCTCAAACCTTGTTGGAATAGAGAGGAGAATTAAAGCCAGACAAGTCTACATCAACCTATCAGAGGGCCTTGATTCTCACAATGAATCAAACCCCACCTCCTACCTACCATAAAGTATCCACCGTGTGCATGTTTCACGGCTAGCCTCAGGCATACAGCTTGAACCACCTAGATTTCCGTTATAGGAGAGAGTCAAATACAAAATGAAAACGACAGAGAGAGGAATGAATTCCCCTCTCGTCTCGAAAAAAACCCAAAACGATACAGCAGGAAAGAAAGCCCCCGATAGCACAGGTTTGGTTCCTGCTTGGTAAGCCCTGCTGTGTCTTCATGGAGCAACGCTGTGACGCTCGACCATTGTTCAGAGTGGAAGCGGTTTGCGCTGGCATTCAGCAATGGAGTGAAATAAAACTGGGCTACTGGCTAAAGTTAAAGTAAAAAAAAAAGAAGTGAGGAAGTATGTACGTATATTACAGAGTATGTATTGTCTATACAGATCATATATTTAAATCATACATATATAAAATATGTCTTGTGTATGAATAAACAGACCACCCATGTGAAATGTGTTATCTTCTCTTGATGACATAAAAAAAGAAAGTATCTGTACAAAAAACGGCCACTAATATATATATATATAAAACTCAAAAGATGAGAACATTTGACATTATATATTTCAACCTAGGTCTATATATGTATATCACATTTTTATTTTACTTTTTTCCGCCACGACTATAATAGGATCATAAACGAACAACCTCACTCTAGATATATTTATGTGTCATTTTCTGCATTGCGTCGCTGTTCATTTCAAGTTTTTAGTGAGGAGGAGTTTCCGATTGCCAGCGGGGGGAGGGGGTATCGGCATCTTCAAAACACACTCTGGTGAGCCTGCAGCCATGGCGCTAGCACAGCCCGGAACACACAAGCCAAACTCAAACATTATCCCAGAGAGCACTTTTATGCAAAGCAGAGAGACGAGAGAGGGAAGGGGAGAGAGGAGGAGAGTGGGGAGGAGAGGAGCGAGGAGAGGTTCATCTAGGACTATATTTAGCGAAAAGTAGTCGCGCTTAAAGAAAAACAAAAACAAAGCCCCTTTCCCCTATCCATCGCTCAGTCCCCCCCCCATACCCCTCCAGAACATAAATGTGCCAAACTGTGGATTCTGGGAGTGGAGTGTGGAGTGTGGAAAAACACGAGTAAGTGAATTTCATTTCATTTGGTTTCACTCAACCGGAAAGGCAAGGCTGATCTGGACATAACTACAGGGCATTGCTGTGCTGTGAGCCTTGCCGCTTTATGTAAATATATTTATATATTTGTATAATATTTTTTTGTAAACTGTGTGCGTGCCCCTGTACAATGTCAATGTCTGAAAGCCTGCTTCACGTTAGAATGACTCCTTAAGTTGTGATGTGAACACTTTGTGCCCATTTCCAGTCTTTGGATTTGAATCAGGTTATAATGTCAGTGTATCTGTTGATCTAATACTGATTAGGTATTAGGTCAGTAGGAGAAGGCTTATGAGAGAATGAATGCTTGAAAAGATGAAATAAAGGCTATATGGTTCAAAGCACAGGGTCTCACAGACGAAGACCGGTCTGGTTCAGGGGTGCACATTGCCCACGTAGATTCATACAAGGGAGAACTGTCAACAGCTGTCCTAGAAAAACCTTTAGTCAACCAACCAAAACGAGGGTGGAGTGAAACAGGTGGGGTGGAGAAATGAAACACTGTTCTGAAACTGTTCTGAAACCATCAGACAACCTTGAAATCCCTCTCCTCTTGTTTATGTGAAGACCATCCGTTTAGAGGCAAGTTGAAAGTCTTCTTCTTCTTAGAAACCAGCCTTCGTACTCACTCTCAAACAATGTCTATTGTCCTGTTCTTTCGGTGTACAATACAGGCCCGACTTTTTTGTCTCGAATAAAAAATTCTTGTTCCAAAATGACCACCCCTTGCAAGCTTACAGAAGCATGAAGAAAAAAATCAAACCTGAACACTGACAGGCTTTTTGCTGCAAGTTTAGTTAGCACATTTCAGAGAGCTTTAAGTGTAACGGCAATACATCACTCTATTATCAGCTTATACTAGGTACACATTAATGAAGAGTTGTAAATGTGTGCTTTATTTTATGTGTCGACTACATTGCAGTAGCTGTTGTGCGTTTTGTTTAAGACTAGATTCATAATTTAGTTAAATGGGATAAAGAGTTTCTATTGTAGGGGACATATGTAAGATGTAAGACCAACTTCAGTCAAGGGAGGCCATTCAAAATGCATCACTTTGTGCTTAATTTTGTGCTACCATACCAATGTACGAGTACATATCTCTATCGTATGTTTGTTTTTGACTGGACTAGACTATACTTGACATCAATTGGGAAGAATCGAAGATCGTACTTTCAGAATAGTGAGGTGTATGTGTGGGTCACCAATGTGTGCTCATACTTTGTTATGTTTTGTGGGGATTCTGCTGTTTCGAAAGGCAGGCTAGACCGAAAACCTGCATGAGTGAGGGGAATCCTGATTGTCATAAAATCCCTATTAATACAAATGTACAGCAAATTCTACATTTGTCGACTTCTTCTCTCATCCGATAAATAGGATTACACCTACTCACTTTTCAAGTGCTTTGTATAACATAGAAACCTGTGCTATTATATTACCAGTGGATACAAACATGCTCTTTCAAAAAAAAAAAAAAAAAAATTGATTCTGAAGACAGACCACTTTTGATTTTAAACTCCTTAGGAAGGAAAATACCTCAACATCAATCCTTTTTCAGGGGGAACCTTCTGATACTGCGGCCTCGCTTTGCAGGGAGAGATGGACAGAGAGTGTAATGGAGATATGATCCACGCGGTGATGAGTTGACAAACTGATCCGATTTACCCCGGCGAGCGCACTAGACAGTGGAGATAAAGCAGAGGTCGTGTAGACGCTTTAACACAGCCGTGTGTACGAACATGGAGGACCCCGACACTCGGCACCCATCCAGAGTCCAGAGAGGGAGATGCGAGAACACCCCTTAGACCCTTTTCACCACAAAACAGCTTGAACACAACCACTTCAATTATCATTGTTATCATTATTATTCACTTTTTTTTTTTTTTAACTTTGTTTTGTTTTTCTGAGCAGGCTCACATTAGGCCAGGCGTTTCATCATACAAATGAAATTTGATATTGATATTCTGGTACAACATACAATTACGGTATTCACTCGTTGATTATTGCAACTCTATAGTCTATGATACAAGTTACAGCTTAGATAGTACAGCTAGTCCACTAACAATCCATTGAGCGAAGAGGGAGCAAGAGAGTTATGGCAATTGAAGCGAAGGCCAAAAGTGCATTTAGGACTATTCCGGCGATCCCTGCTGTGAGCATCCAGAATCCATCAAATGGGAGTAGCCTAGGGCGGGAGCTTTGTGCCGATTTGTGTGCTTTCTGGGTGGTCAAACTGGCAGTACGGTTGTGTGGCAGATCCGCCAACCAATAGAAACAGCCAAGAAGAAGATCAGTGGGACAAACACGCAAAGATGGAGTTTTTTTCTCATTGAATCAGATCTACCATCATGGTGGGATGAAAAAACAAAACTGGTGTACGAAACAAATGTCCAAACGATCTTTGGAGTTCAACATGAAGTAAGGCTTTCAATAGTCCCCCCCCCCCCCCCCCCCCCCTACCCCCCACCAAACTTTAATTGTGAGTCACTTAATCTCCATTGACTCCATTATCTGTGATTGGATTTCCCTCACATCTGGCAAGTGTTGGTGCTTCAAACGTGCATTCTTCTTATCTTCATCCACCTCCTCGCATCCCCCAGCTCCCTGTGGTGGAACTGGCTCTCCTGTTGCTCCCTGGAGCCGGGGGGGGGGGGGGGGCGGCGCTATCTGCTCCCCTGTTGCTGCTGCAGCTGCTCTCCTCCCCCCCCCGCCAGGGAGGAGAGGGAGGGTGGGCTGGAGGGGGGGCTGGAGGAGGAGGCGGAGGTGGAGGAGCTGGGGGACGTGGACGGCACAGTGGGCGTGGAGGAGGACGAGGAAGAGGAGGAGGAGGAGGAGGCGGCCGCTGGCAGAGCAGGGGTGGGTGGGGAGGAGGAGGTGGATGAGGAAGAGGAGGTGGTGGATGAGGAGGAGGAGGATGCCGCCTTCTCCATGAGCAGGCGGCGGTGATGGCGGAGGGCCGAGGAGAGGAGCAGAGCCTCCGCACTCAGGCCGTTGGCGGACAGGCTCGCCAGCAGCGCCCTGGCCTGGCTGGACGTGGCCGTGAGCTGGGACAGCGCGGGCTCCTGGGAGCCCCTCCTCAGAGCAGGCGGGAGGACCACCCGTCCGAAGGGCAGGCGCTCAGAGAAGGAGCCCGCGAGCTGCCCGGCCAGGTGGGCTTCGACGGTGGTCTCCGAGGCCTTCGGGAGCGGAGGAAGGAACGGGGCGAGTGCCGGAGTGTGAGGGGGAGGGGAGGGCGTACATACAGGAGTGGTCAACTCAAAGTGGCGTCTTCTTTAATGCCAGCGATGAACTGGCAGAGTCAAATCCCCCCCCCCCACCCCCCACCCCCATCCCCCACTCACGCAAACTCTTCTCTTCTCTCGCCCTTCTATCAGAGCACAGCGAAATGTAACATGCAGACGTAAGCTGACGCACGCACCAACACACACACACACACACACACACACACACACACACACACACACACACACACACACACACACACACACACACACACACACACACACACACACACACACACACCTACACAGGGGAGTGAGTGACAGTGGGAGGATCTGAGGTTCAAGACTGGCCCCCCAAGGGACAAAAAGTATAAAAAACGGAGAGTGGCAGGAAGGGGGGGGGGGGGGGGGATAAGAGCAAGGCTGATGAATGTGCGCAGTCTCTCTGCAGTCAGGCGCTGAAGATGCTGAAGATGCTGAGGCTGGGATGCATCTCTCACTGCAACCCCCCCCCCCCCACCCCCCCACCAAGGTCGCAGTGGCACGGAGGAGGACGGAGGCAGGGGGGTCAGGCAGGGTGGGGTGGGTGGACAGCAGGCAGGGGGTCGGGTAGGTTCACACGGGTGACAGGTCAGGTGTTGTAGAGCCGGGGGGGGAGGGGGGGGGGGGGGGGGAGAGAGGAGACAAAACACAGGAGACCGTTATTATTTATGATCGGCAGGAATCATAAATGGCGTCGACGCAGGCGTCTTCTCTGACATGGGGGGTCAAAATACAGGAGAACGTGTTAGGATGCACCGCTACTGTTGTCCGCAGTAGGCGGCAATTCTTTTGACATTGCCTTTTCAAATGACTGGCAGTCATTAAAACATGTCAAACATTGCAGGGTGCGACGTGGTGCATGCACAGTGTGTGCACCGCTCCCTAAAGGAGGAAGTCACAAGCGCCAGTAGATGACAGCGTAGATGAGTATCTCTTGAACAACACAACGGCATACATTGTTAGTTGTCTGTTTTACATGGTCAAAGACGGGGGCAATGACTATTGGAGGGAAGGGGGGGATGACAGGGTTTGATTGGGTGAACCTCGGTTGATTTGGCGAGGCCTTTCTCAGAATCACTGAGTGATTGCCGCCGTTTGTGTCTATGAACGTTGGACTCTGTCACCATGGCGACAAGGAACATGGTGACGGACTCCCTTCTCTATGTTTTACAGAGCCAGTGAACCCACTGTTTCAGCTGGAATTAGAACCAACTGTGAGCAGTTTGTTGTAACACTTTTTTGTTTTGGCCATAGAGTTCTATTTTTCACGAGAAGAAGTGGGAGGGGTTTCCTCTAGACTGAGTTGTTATCCCCATGGTAACGGCCCACAGCAACTTTGTGACATGTTTTCCTTTTTCCGACTTTACTTAGCGGGCTATAGCGATTTTCAGCGGTATCAATGTCACGGGAGGGGACCGACCCAGAGTCTAGGCACCTGCTAGCTACAGAGGGGTCTTTTCAGGTGGAGGATTTCTTTCCCCCCCCCCCCCCCCACTGCATCTCTTTGGTCCGTCCCTGCAACAAAGGATCAAGTTGGTTCACAACCATACCTGTTTGAAGCCATTGGTTTTTAGCTGGCTCCAGAATCAGCCCACAGGGCAGAGGCTATGTGTGACCAGGACAGAGCCAAAGGAGCGAATGACTGGTATCCACAGTGCATTTTATTTCAGATAAAGACTATTCTAAAAATGTAATCAGTTTGTTTTCATGTATCCCTTTGATAAATATTCATAAATATTCCTATCAATGTTTGGCGAGGTGAGACGAGAGTTTAACATCACAATTACCAGATTCCTTACAGGTACACTTGTAGTAGACATTACGGACACCTTTGTCCACACCAAAATAAAATCTGCAATTGGATGCAGAAGGTATGTTGCACAGTTCCACCTTGTACTTGGACTATCCACCCTAAACTAATGCGTTCTGGATCAGCCTTAGCAACAATACAAATTGCTGACTAACCTATTAGGTACGACCAGGTAATGTTTTTTTCGTGATGTCTGAGTGCATCGGAAAAAGCACTTTACGATAAGAATGCCACCTGTGTTTGCAGCAGAGCAGAACGTTTTACCGGAGAATGGTACATAGGATTTTAGCCCTTTTTTTTTATTACAGTTACAGTGAAAGCATTACATAGATTACTATGTTGACAATCATATAAGACATATTAACATGTTTGAAACATGGTTTTAAGTTCACAGGCTCTTTAAAGAAAACAACTTATTTGATCTTCTCATTCTCTCCACCTTTTTTCTCTCGCTCTTTCTTCTTGATTTCCCATTCTCTCCAACTTATTCCTTGATTTTCTTGTTCTCTATATTTTTTCTCTGTTTTTTTCATGATTTCTTTCCTTCTCTCCATAATTTTCTCCCCCCTTTTTT
>OLKM01000216.1:162306-167306 GCA_900291075.1 Melanogrammus aeglefinus
AAATGTAAAGCTGTAATCGAATCCACACTCAATCTAATTCATTATGGTTTCGTGTCGGACCGTTATTGTGAGAAATCGAGGTCATGTCTCAGTGAAATCCTCCTGGCTCTGCCAGACTAGCACTAGCAAAATATTTTGGATCCAAAAATATGATCCTGAAAAGTTTTGGGGTACAACAGTTCCCTTGTCATAAAGTTCAGCGCAGTATCTTGGTTTAAACATAGACATCTTTGTATTTTAAAGAGCTTCATAATGGGTGGTGCTACTGACTGCAGCTGCTGGATAATGAGCTCCTCCTCGTTGAGGTACTTGAGTCTCTCCTCCTCCACTAGGAGGCGCTGTCTCTGCAGCGGGTCCTCCTGCTTCCTCAGAGCGTCGGCGACCCGCACGCTCAGCTCTGTCTCCGTTCGCTTCAGCAGAGTCTTCACCGAGTCCTGGTTCTGGAGCTGAGGATGGGAGACACACACACAGTACATATATATACTGTATATATATAGGCATATACACAAATACAAACATTCCTTGTTGACAAGAAGAGCGCCACAGTCTTCTATAGCTGCGTCACTGAAAGAAACAGTTGTTATGCATATCGATATATCGATATATATTGTCTCCTAGCAGTGGACCTTGCCCGCAAGTTCCTAAATAGTCTGCTAGTCATCTTTCCATTTTTCTATTGTTTATTCCGCGTGCACGCTCGCAATAACCACACTCTTTATAGGGCATATGGCATTGTTAAATCTGGAAACGAATTCTGCAAGGGTGTTGTAAAATTATTAGATGGCGATGGATTGCGCAGATATGAAAACACTTCCAACATGAATATGAAAGAACAGCCAATGAAATGCATCGGTCGGCCCCCTCCTCCGCCCTGGCCCTCAGGTGAACATCTCGTGGAACTCATCAGATTCCAATTATCACTGTCGTGGAGCGGCAGTGCGGACCGCCCGGGGACTGGGGAGAATGAGGCTTTTTAAAGCACACATTACTGCTTTACAACCGCTGCCTCCTGCCATGCCTTTTCATGTGTGGTTTATTTTAAATGTTGCCTGCTGTCGCCCTTTTTGTCTTGTTATGTGATCACTCTGCCCTGTCCTTGAACTGTTACTGTACCTGTGTTCGACATGATGCTGGGGCCGCAGTTCTTGTAAGGGAGGACACACACGCACGCGGGCAGGCACACACGCATTTATGCAGACGCACGCATGCACACACTCAGGCACAAACACAAATATACGGCTCCACCCACACAAACATAGAGAAATGAACAGACACGCACACACACACACACACACACACACACACACACACACACACACACATGCATAAGCACCCATACGCGCATGCACGCACGCACACACACAAACCCACATTTATGCAGAAACCCACACATACAGACACACACACACACACACACACACACACACACACACACACACACACACACACACACACACACACACACACACATGCAAGGACGTCCAGACACATGAACTATGGTCCGTTTGACCGCGGCCCATTAAATTCTAATCTTCTCGTATTCATATTTTTGTATGCATCAGCGCAGTACGTCAAGCCAACTCCCCACCAGGAACCATGTGGTATATATCGCGGCACTAACGCATGTAATCCAAGCTCCCGGAGATGAAAGCTCCTGCTAAGCATAAAAATGAATAATTGATCGGCTTCATAAGCCAAGGAACGTTTTTCCCCCGAACGTAGATTTATATCCTGTGTACGTAGCGCACTAAAGCGATGCTATATACAGGCATCCAGAGCCTGACTGTCAAATCAGATACAACCTGTGTTGTTTCCAGTCGGTCAATAAGCAGACATTATTACGATGGTTGTCGGGGGCAGCGGTATATTTCCTAACGCGTTGCTCCAGCCCTCGCCACCCTGCATAATTCATCAGTGCGCGTGTATAATTTATATGGTTGGCCATTTCCAAGGCCTGGGCAGAGTGAGAGGTCACGCTCGGGCGGACGTGCAGGTAAACACTGTTCGGGCTCTCTGAAGTCTTGGTCTGGGTATCATTTACGCGGTGGTTCTGTGTTTCTTTTATTCTCCGGTCCTCTGTGTGAACAGCTCTGCAGAGCTGCACTATTTACTCTGCCTTCCTCCTCTGTTCTGCAGCTGCTGAGGGGAGAGAGACACCGCCTGGTTGCTCCCGTGCTCTCTCTCTCTTTCTCCCTCTCTCTCTCGCTCTTGCTTTCTCTCTCTCCCTCTCTCACTCTTTCTCTCTCTCTCTCTCTCTCTCGCTCTTGCTTTCTCTCTCTCCCTCTCTCACTCTTTCTCTCTCTCTCTTTCTCTCTCTCTCTCTCGCTCTCTCTTCCTCTCTCTCTTTTTCTCTCTCCCTCTCTTGCTCCCCCTCTCTCTTTCTCTCTCTCCCTCTCTCGCTCCCTCTCTCTCTCTTTCTCTTTCTCTCTCTCTCTCTCTCTCTCTCTCTCTCTCTCTCTCTCTCTCTCTCTCTCTCTCTCTCTCTCTCTCTCTCTCTCTCTCTCTCTCTCTCTCTCTCTCTCTCTCTCTCTCTCTCTCTCTCTCTCTCTCTCTCTCTCTCTCTCTCTCTCTCTCTCTCTCTCTCTCTCTCTCTCTCTCTCTTCTCTCTCTCTCTGTCTCTTCCTCTCTCTCTCTCTCTCTCACTACTGCTCCTCTCTCTCCTCTCTCTTTGTCTCTCTATAGCTCCCTCGTCTCATCTCTCCTCTCTCTATAGCTCTCCTCTCTCTCTCTCTCTCTCTCTCTCTCTCTCTCTCTCTCTCTCTCTCTCTCTCTCTCTCTCTCTCTCTCTCTCTCTCTCTCTCTCTCTCTCTCTCTCTCTCTCTCTCCCTCTCTCGCTCCCTCTCTCTCTCTTACTCTCTCGGCGTCTGTCTTGTTTGTGGTGTTGTTCGGTTAGACACACAACCGCACACACATTCAAACGCATTCACACACAGAAACATAGACACACACAGAAATGCGTAAACTCGAACGTGCACACACTCAGACACAGACACAGAAACACACACGCATACAGAAACACACAAATGCACACACATAAACACACATACACAGACACGCTCACACAAAAACACACACACACATTCACGTACACACACATCCTCACAAACGATTAGAAATTTCTGTCATCTGCCATTGAAAGCATTTAACTCATCATGGCTCGCTCTCCCGGGTCCTCAACGGTAACCATGGCAGCGCAGGGAGCAGAGATTCAGAAAGACAGAAGGGAAAGGAAGCCATGCCTTCCTCCCTCTTATCTTTGCAGCTGTTTCCTTACAGATGTGGGTGTCCTGTATTATCCAGATGCGTTGGAGTACATGAACAGTGACACAGTGATTGCCGTTTGTAAACTTAATCCTCCTTTTCACAACCATCAAATATGGTTTTATACTTTTGTATAGATTCCTTACACATACCTTGCGTCATACATTCTCAAAGGATAGGATGCCCTCAATATGCCAAGAACTACACCTGCATTGATATATAGTTGCTTTCATCAAGTAACACCGTGTGTAACATGTTGAAATATATGAGTATGAAACAGAAGCTTTCAAATGCATCAAAGTAGATAATGACTGCATGGGAAAGTCTGTTGAACGCCTTTTATCACATGGGTATATTGGTGCGAAAACCTCATAGTCGCACAACAATGTGTCACTAGAAACCAGACGAATGTAATATTATCTTATCCCTTTGTTGACAAAGAGGATCTCCAGGCTCTCCTGTGTCTCATACCTAATGCAGTTGCTGCTTTGACACCTTTATTTCCCATCGGAAAGAAGAAAAGGATTCTGTTATCTTATCATAGCTCTCTATAGCTGTATCCTCTTATGACACATTAATTATGTCTGTATTTATGTAAATATATAATGGCATCCGTACTGCACTGGATGTCTACAGCAAGTTCGTAAAAAAAAGTCATCAGGCCATTTTTACATTTCTTATTGCGCAAACGCGCTAACAATAACTTATCACTAACAATAGCAAGCGGGCATATGGCAATGTTTTATTTGCTAATGAATTGTACAATATGTGCATGGTAAAATGTCTCAATTTTCCAGCTGGATACCAGGAGAATCGGCACAGACTTCATTGTCGTGTTCACAGCTGTGTCTGAATAGAAACACATCTGAACCCAGCGCGGAGGCACAAAGATCCTACATAATGCGCTGAACTGCATGTGAGAGGGTGAGGGGTAGAGGAGGTGAGAGGAGTGAAGGGTTCAGATAGGGTGAGAGGGTGAGGGGTTGAGGAGTGAGGGGTTGAGAGAGGGTGAGAGGGTGAGAGGAGGTGAAGGTGAAAGGAGGTGCGAGGAGTGAAGGGTTCAGATAAGGTGAGAGGGTGAGGGGTCAAGGAGGTGAGAGGAGTGAGGGGTTCAGATAAGGTGAGAGGGTGAGAGGAGGTGAAGGTAAAAGGACGTGAGAGGGGGTGAGGGTGAGAGGAGGTGAGAGGAGTGAGGAGTTGAGAGAGGGTGAGAGGGTGAGAGGAGGTGAGAGGAGTGAGGAGTTGAGAGAGGGTGAGAGGGTGAGAGGAGTGAGGGGTTGAGAGAGGATGAGAGGGGTGAGAGGGTGAACAAGAGTGAGCGGGTGAGGTGTTGAGGGGGTGTGAGAGGGTTAGGGATGAGCGTGTAGGTGACTGTGAGTGGGTGAAGGGATCCGCGGGTGAGGGGGTGAGAGGGCCAGCATTCGAGCGGGTGTCAGAGGAGTCAAGCGAGTGTAAGAGGGCGAGAGAGGGTGACAGGGTGAGGGGGGTTGGACCTCACCTGCATCTTGCGCAGCTGCGAGAGCTGCTTCCGCAGGTCGGTGGCGTTGTGCTGCAGGTCCTGCAGGTGGAGCTGCATCTGCACGCGGCTGCCGTTGTTGAAGGGGGGTGGCGGCATCAGAGCCAGGGGGCCTGACGGTGTGTGAGCTGCCAATCAGAGAGCAGAGGGCTGGGATCAGTGGAGGAGTCAGAGGTGGGGCAGGGCGGAGGGGGGGGGGGGGGTTGATGTAGTGGCGTAGGGG
>OLKM01000216.1:169806-185188 GCA_900291075.1 Melanogrammus aeglefinus
CAGAGTCGACTCTGCTGTGCTGTGGTATGGTGGTTTTTCAAACAAAAAGAGACCAGAGAGTGAAAACAAAAAAGGGGTTGATAAAGTGAAAACGATGATAGGCGAAAACTCATTGCAGGCCTCCTGTACTCACTTCCGGTGGCGGAGCCATCACTGTTGGTCTCTGTCTTGTCGCTGGAAGAAAAAGGTAAGGGCCGTGAGAACTCGGCACCTTGGTCCGGAGGGCAGCCCGCCATCATGCAGAGACGCAGTAGGCCGCATCTGAGGATCAACGGCCACAGAGCAAGGCAATTACAGTGCTAGCGCTAACGCTAATGGCTCGCTAAGATAGCGCATAAACATGCACAAGAGCCAAACTGTCCCGCTTTTTCTTTTACGCTCGCGATCTGTTGCAATTGATCAGTAATTACAAGATACGGAGCAACAGGCGAGTTGAGTCATTAAAAGATATGGATTTACCAACAGATCAGCCATTAAAAGATATGGGCAGACGGATCAGAACTGTAATGATCTGTAGCAGAATGGTAACATGTGTGATCTGTGTTTTAATGATCTGTAGCCACTCATCTGTGGTACAGTGATCCATTGAGAGCATTTCATCTCTACTTGAAGGATCTGTACAAACTGACCTGTAGTGTAGAAGAGCTGTGCTTGAATCATCTGTGTCAAGTGATCTCTGCTTTAATGATGAATGCTATGTAAAGCTTAACTCATGGATGTACTCTATAGACCTGCAGTAACTAATCTGTTATTCCTTAATATGTACTAACTGAGTAGAAGTTGAAAGATTTATTACCCAATTATTAGTAAAGGTTCAGTAAACCAACTCATCAGCACTTTATCGATCTGTTCAAAATGATCAGTAGGTCTACTTGAATGATCTGTAAGTCATTGATATGTTCCAACTGATCAATCATTTAAAGCCAATACATAAAAATCAATACACACTGAGCTGCACTGAAGGGATCTTTACCAACTGATCGATATCATAACAAACAACACATTTTGTATTTTACGCTTAGCCCTCTTCGCAAATGCTTCCGTCCTAAACTACCTACTTTATCTGATTGGGTACCATCTCATCTATTGCATTGTAACAAACACAAAGCCGCTAATGGCTTCGGCAGAGCAGGAATCTAATTGCCGCCATTCCAAAGTCCTAATGTCGAATGGGACAAAAAGAGGATGCAGCGACGCAGGGCCAATTCAAGGTATCTGATCCGCTTCTGCGCTTAATGTGCATGTGCCTCGCTACCCCTTCAGGATAATGTAGCACTTCCTCTGGCCGCGATGCCGCTGATTGTGGCCCTGTGATGAAAGAATGGCCCGGTCGGGTCGATGGCACCGCCTCTGTGTCTCCGCTGTTGCCGACTGGGCTGGCGTGGGGGTTGGAGGTGGGTTGGTATAAGCAGGGAGTGTAATGAAGAGTCTCTTACGTGCTGTCACTGTCTGGAGCTCGTGTCAGTACACTCTGCACCAGGCCGGTCAGACTGGCAATCTGCTTCTCCATGGCCTCCATGCGCTCCAGCCGCTGATCCCTGAGACGAGAGCATGTCACGGTAGTATAGTGTGTGTTTATACGGTGCATGTACCTGGATGTAGTTGCCGGTTTATAAGGTGCAGCCTGATGATGGCTGCACTAACCTTAATAAACATACACACTATAATCAGGTATATGTATGGTACATGTACCGGTATATAAATATGCTGATTTATAATGTGCAGCCTGGTGATTGCTGCACTAACCTTTATAAAAGAAACAATATTCAGGTATATTTATGGTACATGTACCGGTATATAGTTGCCGGTTTATAAGGTGCAGCTTGATGATTGCTGCACTAGCCTTAATAAACAGTGTGAAGACAAAAATGGAAGACATACTCTAACTGTACCGTACAGGCAGAACCCATGCAGTAATTTGCATGAGTACAACATCATGCACTCGTGATGTATAGGGTCGATATATAGGGTCCTGATATATATGGCATTCGACACTTTGAACAAAGCGTCTTACAGTACATTCTTGGCAGGAGTCTTTCACCTTCCAAACCCCCTGCTGTGTTGAAAGGCTACACGCTGCTGCCACTGGAGCGACACAGGCGCACGACAGACTCATACTCACCTACTGTTAGAGTCCGAGTCCGGGCCAGACATGGAGTTCCCGAACCCGGGGGTGGATCGGCCGCCCTCCACGGGCCCGGCCGTCAGACACAGGGGGTCGGACCCCGAGCCGGGCCGGGACTTGGGGCTCTCCACGAACACCGAGGAGGAGGCCGAGTCCTTGCGGAAGGCCTGCCTGACCGGGGAGGCCCGGCTGGGGGAGCTCGAGTACGAATCCCGGTCCCCCCGCAGCTGCATCTCGGGGATCTTCTGCGGGGAGGACGGGGGCATTCGGAAGCTCATGCCCAGCGTGGCGGAGGAATACCCGTCCGAGTACAGCGGCCCTCCACCGCCGCCGCCGCCGGGCTTGTAGAGGGAGTCCTCCAGGTCTCCCTGCAGCGCGGCCGCCGAGTAGGTGCTGAGGGAGCGCACCGAGCCGCGGCGGTACAGCCCGCTGGTCACGGGGAAGCTGAAGGGGTCCCCGATGGCGGCTAGCGACTGGGTGGAGGCGATGCTGAGGCGCCCCTCGTGCACCAGGCTGTAGGGGTCGGCGTAGAGGCCCTCGCTCTTCATCAGCATCATGTTCTTGCCCGACACCTCCTCGTCGGGCTTGACGTCGCGGCGCTCCAGGATGGCGCTGGGCGAGGGCGTGAGGCCCGTGTTGGGGGGCTGGTGGTGGCCGTGCTGGGACTGGTGGTGGTGCTGCTGCTGCTGCTGCTGCTGCTGCTGGTGGTGCTGCGCGTGCGGGTGGGACCCCGGGCCGGCGAAGGAGGGCGGGCGCCCCCCGCTGTAGGAGAGGCGCGAGCGGGACGGGGAGTTGGGGGTGGAGGAGGAGGAGGAGGGGAGGGTGTTGAGGCGGCGCGTGGGGGAGGAGTCCCGAGACGAGTACACCATCTCCCTCTGAGGGGAAGAAGAAGAAGCAAGGGTTGCGCCGTTACCATGGTGACCTGACGAAATGGGAACACTCTGTCTCTCGCCTGTGTGTGTGTGTGTGTGTGTGTGTGTGTGTGTGTGTGTGTGTGTGTGTGTGTGTGTGTGTGTGTGTGTGTGTGTGTGTGTGTGTGTGTGTGTGTGTGTGTGTGTGTGTGTGTGTGTGTGTGTGTGTGTGTGTGTGTGTGTGTGTGTGTGTGTGTGTGTGTGTGTGTGTGTGTGTGTGTGTGTTCGAGTGTGTGGGTGTGTCTGTGTGCGTGTGTGTGTGTGTTTGAGTTGGTGTGCACATTTGTGCCCATGTGTGTGCGCGTGCGCTAGTGTGTGTGGGTGCATGTTTGTGCGCGTCTGTGCGTGTGCTAGTGCGTGTGTCTCATGCTGACATGAGGATAGGATCTCTCCGATGGCACCAGGCTGTCACAGCCGGTAGCTGCCAATTTAAGAACACAAGATTCTCTCACTAGACCAATTATTTGTTCAATAGCATTATGTACTTTTCAGAAAATACCCAACATTTTTTTTTCCCTTCACACTCTTGAGAGACCTGGGGAGTGCCTGACAATTTATTGGTAACTGACGATTTTCATTGGGCCATGTAAAGCTGGAGAGGACGATTCCTCCTACCGGCATCTCATACATTTTTGAGAATCCCAGATTCAACAACGCATTACTGCATGGACAAATCGGTTGGTCTTTTGTATGTCGAGGGACGGGTGGGAGGAACATCCATTACAAAATGATCCCACTAAGCTGCCCACTTTTCATTCCTCTAGTTGAAGTGATAACGGTGGAGATAACGGTGTTATCACAAGAGAGATCCTACCTGCCATGGTTCAATATGCAAAGGTATGCAGAATATTTGCCCATCGAGAGAGGGGGAGAGAGAGAGAGAGAGAGAGAGAGAGAGAGAGAGAGAGAGAGAGAGAGACAGCAAGTGACAGAGAGAGAGAGGAGCAGAGATGAGAGAGAGAGAGAGAGAGAGAGAGAGAGAGAGAGAGAGAGAGAGAGAGAGAGAGAGAGACAGCAAGTGACAGCAGTACGGGAGGAGCAGGGTTTAAGGGCACTCTAGTATTTGAAATTTACATATTCATAAATCCTAGCAATCACAACAAGGGTAAAGGGACAGCTAAGCCTTTGTTGAAAAAAAACCAATGATAAACAAATAAGTATTCAGAAAAGGGTATTTTTGCTTAAACGTAGTTCAACATTTGATTCACTATAACAACACAAACATTGATTAACATCTTGATTCGATATCTCTGGCTGTTTTGATAGAAACCTGTTGCTTTATTGTACATTTTGCTTGCCACTTGGCTGCCTTAACCTTGCGTCGATTTTTTTCTCCAGAAAGATTCCTTCTGGAGAAGGAAGCTTGTTTTTTGCGTAGTTGTCCCTACTTGTTTATTCAACATGGGGTTCAACACAATACGACAGTTGTTCATTCAACATGACACTGTGCGAAACCGTATATCCTGCTGAGTTTCTGTGATACGCTATTTCAGATCCATTCCCGGGGAACCGGCATACACACAAATATCTCTAAAGTTGTGCAAAATAAAAGAAGCCACAGAATCCCTCCTGCATTATAAAGAACAGCAGGGGGCCAGCAGGCATTGGGGCGCATCAATCTCGAGACGGTTGAAGGGCTATATAGTGCGCAGTGATAGACACTGTTTTTCACTTCATTGTTGAACACCAACGCGGATGGGGTAACATTAACGTTTCCAGAAGTCATACTCCAGTTGCCTTATTTATGCGCTCGTTTCGATTCAAAGCTCCACACTTTTTTTTTTTTTTATATGTAACATATTCACTTCAGCAGCATTCAAAAATCCAATAGAGTGTCTTGGCTTAACAGTTCAGATGTCCCAATGTAAGTATTCTAACACAGAGGACACAGACACGGAGACAGATAACAAAGATTAAAACCAAAAGTGGCACTCCTTTGTTGCACGGTTAACGGCGTGCACGTTTTCAGCGTTCTGTAACCGGGGGTGTCTGTTTACGTCAGGCTTTCTGCGTCTGCATTGAGGTAGAAATATCCACGGGTGATGCTGAGACGCATTCCGGCTCCTGTTGCCGCAGCAACAGATGATCTACTGGAAGAAAAGGCAGGAAACTTGTGCAAGTGGCGTACCACTGCTGAGCATCACCCACGGCTCGAGACAGGCGCCCTGTCTCGAGCCGTGTCACCCACTACTCATTCACATACGGAGAACGCCATGCATTTCAACATTCGAGGCAGGCTGAACGCGAGAGACGTTTATGAAGGGAAGGAAAGTTGAGTCCAGTGAGGATTCTTTGTTAGCCTCAACACGATCCGCCTCCCCGCCCCCCGTTCTCACCCTCCGATCCAAGACTCCCCCCTAAAACCCACCCCCTCCAAGGCACACCGCATGCCCGCCTTCCCACTCAGATCCTTCTCACCAATCCTCACTCTACTACTACCCCCCTCCCTCCCCCCAAATCACAACCCCACCCAACGAACCATACCCTCTGATCCGCAACCCCACTTCTCTCCCCTCCATCCACCACTGCCTCCATCCCAACACCATCCAACACCACCCCCCCGGGGCGGGCTCCTCACCCTCAGGTCCCCGTTGGCTAGGTGGGCGGCGGCCGGGTAGGAGGCGTAGATGGGCTCCTTGCGGTAGATCTTGATGACGCTGCGGTCCTGGATGTCCCGGATGTCCTCCAGCTCGTAGAAGACGTTGCGGGCCTCGTCCTTGATGAGGATGGCCGTGTTGGGGGACTTGAGCATGCCGGCGGTGAGCTTCTGGGGGAACATGTGCACGATGAGCGCGTGCAGCGTGTCCAGGCTGCTCAGCTCGTGGGTGATGTGCACGCGGCGCGTCTCGTCGCCATACTGCAGGAAGAGCACGCCTGGAGTGGGGGGGGGGGGGGGGGGGAGAGGGGAGCAGGGTTAGGGGCGGGGTTAGTTTAATGCACGGTTAAAGGTGACCGATTATACCACCAGGTGTGAGTGTGGTCAGCCATGAAAAGCCGTTTCAAAATCTGCTTCTTCTGACATCACAAGTGGGCGTGTCCACCTAGGTGAATGACAGATTGATGAGCAACGTTTGCGCCGGGCGCCCGCCGCTGTGAAGGCTGGTAGAATGATCTACCCAGCATACATCTAGATTTCAAAACGGCTTGTAGCGGCTAATCACACTCACACCAGGTGGTATAATATGTCACCTGTAAGGCTTTCATTACATGTATGACAAAGAAAAATATTGCATTTTTTCGTTCTTTCTTTCTATCTTTTTATCTGTATTTTTGTTTGGTCTACTTTCTATGGTTTTTTTTACATAAAAAAACCCCCAAAGTAAACAGGAGAGCCTTTTGAAATGAAAAATCTATTTTGCAGAAGTGCCCTGGCCATGATAAAACGCCCAATTTTTCAGAGAAAACCAAAAGCAAAATGAAGGGACCACACACACACACACACACACACACACACACACACACACACACACACACACACACACACACACACACACACACACACACACACACACACAACACACACACACACACACACACACACACACACACACACACACACACACACTATACACACATGCACAAATAACACAGACAATATCACGCACACACACATACAACCAGGGAAGAGAGATGTAGAGCGAGTTAAAAAATGTAGAATCAGACAGTGAGAGTGAGACGGAGAGACATAGGAATTGACACATAGAGCGAGTGAAAGAGAAATAAAGAGAGAAAAAAAGTGAACGAGAGAGAGAGAAAGAGAGAGAGATTGAGAGATTGATTAAGTCTCACAAGTAAGCTACGGCAGATAAATAGAGAATAAATTAAGTTAAAAAAAATAAAAAAAATTACTTAGAGGCAAAGTGGTTTCAATAGAGTCAGTGCAAATGGAGTGGGTAATGAAGGTGAAGAAGCAAGAAGAGATGAATAGAGACAGATTGGAGAGAGATTGGCATTTCCACTGTTCTAGCTTTTCAGCTCACTGCTCAAAAGGGCTCTTCATCACTCAATGTCACATCAGCTGCATGTTGTTTGCTTTATATCTTCTTTATACTGCTTTACAGCTCCTTAGTAACTTAGCAGCTATTCACTGTGGCAATTTAGTAATTTACCAGAATAAGTATTACTTTTTTTTTGATGTGTGCTGATATCTTCCTCAAAGACGAAGTCAACAGGTATACTTCGTACATCGGGGGTTCAAACCAGGAAACGTTTGGATGAGAGTAAACAAGTCTAAACTACTTTACACTTACAAAGTTTACACTTTACAGTACAATCCTGCCCCACCAACCTGTTAAACTTATTCCATAATTGCTTTTTATACTCTAATAACTGCTCAGGATGTACACCAAAGCCAGTGAACTGCACTGCACTTATAGTAGCTCTCTGGCTCTTACCATGGGTTTTTCTCTGCCATTGGTTAGGGAGACTGAAGCATGTGAAGAAAATCCTAGACCATATTTTTCTTATTTTTTAATAACCACCACTCTCCTGCATCGTTATTTTTTTATATTGTTTTGGCTGCCACAAAAGCCATAATTATATCTGTATTTTTACTTCAACATTCAAAGTAAATCATTTTCTTGACTAAAATTAAGTGAAAGGTTTCAAGATATTTCAAGTCAGCAAGAGGCAGAGATGTCAATAGGTCTTCACTTGCCAATTGAGCATATGAGGAACACATTCTCCTCCGTTTGGCTATTTGATAGTTGGTTTGACACCTGCTCATGGTGTTTTCATAGAAACAAACGGGGATAATTCACTACCAATCTTCTTGGCAGGCCAAGCCAGTCAGTCAGGGCTTACAGTAGCAATTGTAAGTGACAATGGAATAAATAAGTAAATAAATAAATAGATAGAGAAATATAGATCTACTCCATGAAACGTGGGGGTCGGCTTTAACCAAAGTGTCTTACAACACCATGAGTGCGTGCATTTCATGTTGGCGTAACCCCCTACCTGATATACTGTTTATGTATCTATGCACTGCATCAGTTGTAAAAACAGTGAAACGGTAAATATCCTAGTAAATCTTTCTCTACATACGGTATAAGCTGACCCAGACCTGACGAGCAGAGCTTGCCCTTATTAACCTGCGTCTCAAGATGTTTAGGAGGAATGAAAGGTCAACATCGCAGTATATAAGCCGCCCCAGACCTGGCGAGCGGAGCTTGCTCTGGCTGGCGGAGCGGGACAGGGGCAGGCTCTGGCGGAATCGGTTCATGCGGTTGAAGCCCATGGGCATGTCTGCCTCAGACATGGTCTCGAGGGACTCGGCCGAGGCGAAGGAGAGCTTGGCGGCCTGGTCGGCCAACCCAGACTGGGTGGACTGGGAATGCCGCGGGCTGCGACTCTGTGGGAGGGAAAGAAAACACACACCACACAAGCACACATTACATGACGGCGGTTGGTACTGGGATTTTCTCATTTTTTCTCCGTCAGTCCTACTATGATGCATAACAACTTCTAGCGGGGGGGGATTGGAACAGAGCTTGGGCTGGAAATGAAGAACTGAAAGGGGTGATGTCCCACCTTGTTTCACGTTTCGTTATGCAGGTGTTCGATCACAGAAAACATGTCCGCTCAAGCGGATGAAGCTTTCAGAAGGGGGGTTTTCTCCAGTGGCAGGTGTACACATTGTTGGAACGCTAACACACTATTTAACAGCTTACTACTGCCGGCCGAGTTTGTGTTTGCCATTACAAAGATCCCCGCCTCGAGCAACATGATTGGTCGAGACAAATACGATGCGGAAGAAAGTGAAATGCCCCCGTTCACCCAGATTGAAGCTGGAACGCTATCAGACCTTAGATATGAATCTAAAGACGGATTTGTGAGACTACCACTGCAGTGACTCCGAGAGGCTGAGAAATTAGATGAGGGGTCGATGACGGACAGAAACTGAGGCACACAGAGACAACTGCGAAGACATGTGAACAATAAAACCGACACCGTAAAATCTACAGCGACCATCTATATTATCTGGAGCATCAATACGAACAACACCATTGCTTAAGGATCAACTGGTGATGCAAAAATGGAAAACTTTATTGCATCCCCAAGCCATACAATGCCTCTGAACCTCCCTCTTCCGCATGCATTAGCCGACATGGGAACAGAATAAAAAAAAAAGAGTATGCCTGAGTTTGAATTTTATCTGAGCATATCTTGAGGGGGTTGGAATGGATGCATTAACTTAACTCCCACCTGCGCTGATGCAGACTCTCCTCCTCTCCCTCTTGGGCTGAGTCATTTTAAAAAGGTGGAGCGATACGGAGGAGGAAGCTCCTGCTAATCCCAGACGGAGGGCTTATCTTGCTGGCCAGGGCCCAGGCTTCCGCTCTCCTCTCCTAGTTGACGGCTGCAGCAGCTGGGACTGTCCTTACACAACTGTTGCTTCTCTCCTCATCTAAGCAGCTTCATTTTGTATCTCTCCATCTCGCTCCTTCTGTTCAAACTTTCTTTTACGTTCTTCGCACCCCCTTTCCCCTCGATCTTTTTGTCCCTCTCTTTCTCTTACTCTGTCCGTCTCTCTCCATCTTTCTCTTTTGATCTTGTCTCCATCGCTCTGTCGTCGTCCCTCACTCCTTTTCCCTTGTGTTTCTCTCTTCTTCGTTCTGTCTTTCTCTTCCTTTCCAAATTTATTCTCTCTCTCTCTCTCTCTCTCTCTCTCTCTCTCTCTCTCTCTCTCTCTCTCTCTCTCTCTCTCTCTCTCTCTCTCTCTCTCTCTCTCTCTCTCTCTCTCTCTCTCTCTCTCTCTCTCTCTCTCTCTCTCTAACTCTCTCTCCTCTCTCTCTCTCTCTCTCTCTCCCCACCCACCACCGGAGCGAATGAATTTGGTTTAATGAGATCCCAGAATGCCGTCTGCCTTCTGTTTGCATGTTGGAGGCAGAAGCATCCGGCGCCAGCGTTAATTAACCATGCCCGCCCTCTTCCTGGTTAAGTCCCAGACTCCTCCTCAAATCAAAACCAAACACAACTTTTTTCCCGCCCCTGGCTCCAAACAGTGTTTTTTTTTTATCATCTCCCTCCCTCTTGTTCCGCCTTGTTGGGATTGGATTTAGTTTCCAATGAGAGTTTAATGAATCTGACAGCAAGGTAAATATTAGATTCCCCTCTTGGTGACAGACACCATAGACTTCAGGCTCGGCTGTGCGCCTTTGGTTCATTTGAGGAGAAAGCGCAGGGAGAGTAAAAAAAAAAGAAAGATGCAAGGCACTTTTATTCGGGTAAAGAGTGTGCTCTTTCAAGTGTCTCTGCGGTCTTTATAGTTCCTTGACAATTAATAATTGACTCAGAAACACTTACACGTTGGGCCTTTACAGAGATAAACAAGCAAAGATAAACAACACACACACACACATATCCCATCCCCACCTCCCACCCTCCTCTCCCCACAAACAAACACACACACACACTCACATATACACATATATATATATATAGATTCACATACACACACACACACACACACACACACACACACACACACACACACACACACACACACACACACACACACACACACACACACACACACACACACACACACACACACACACACACACACACACGCACACACGCACGCACACAAACACACACAGGGGATGAGAGTGTGTTAGCAAGCGCTGACAAAATCCGCCTCAGCTGTCCTTTCTAATGGGGTCATTTATCCACGCGAAGACCACTCCCAACCACCCACCCTCAGCAAGAGGGAGCCGCCGCCTTGCAGTACCACACCACCACAGCAAGAAACCACAGAAGAAGAAGCGCGGATGGTTCCAGCATTGAAACAGAACACTCAAGCAACCCTTATGCAACAGACATTACATTTTAATGGAAATAAAGAAAGACTGGTATAAGATTGGAAGCAGTAGATAAACCTCAGAGAACATTTACAAGGCAGAGGGGAAATCAGTTTATTCTGCAAGGATGATTCTAATATGGCTGGACCGTTTTTAGAATAAGTGGAATATTATACCGAGAACATTTTGTTCTGGTGATAAATGTTGCCTTAACATGTTTTATATTTGTTTTTCCTGAATGACATTTTATGAATGGGAGAAGTTCAGGGCTGACTGGATAGTAAAAAATGTTTTCTCCTTTTTCTATTGTCCTCTTCGAAGAATTCTTCACTGAGTTAAGGTATTTGAGACAGAATGTTAGCAACCTTTACCTAAACACCACAAATAAAGAAACACACGGATGAACAGTTTTTCAATGGCCAAGCTAAGTCAAGGTTTAACAAACGTCAATAGTTTGCTAATAACTTCTCTGCGGTAAGCGTCAACCCATTTCAGAGTTACACGACATTAATGCGAGACGTTTCATCGTTATCAATCCGTTATGGGGCAGAAATACAAATCATGCCAACCGCAGCGGCATTTAAACAAGACAAATCTATTCTACATCATCCATTAGATTCTCTTCGCCTCTACAGCGCATCGTCTCAGCATCCCTCCCCTCCTGCCATCATTCATCTAACCGTTCAATACGCGCCTTCCGATCCCGGCCAAGCACCAGCAGAAGGTCCCCAGAACACGATGATAACAACAGGGACTTAACAAGCAGAAACCAGGGATGAAAGAAAAAGGGCACTGATGCAGCAACCTTGGCACGCCAGAGGCCAATCCACTAGCCCGCCTCGGATACAGCCGCCTGCTACGTCCTGCTCTCCTTTTTTTGGATCTTTCGTTGTGCCGGACTTACATACCGTCACACAGAGACACATTTTGAAACAGAAAAAAGAAGTAACAGACGCAGACTGAGGTCACTGCAGTAAGGAGGTCAAGTTTTTTAAAGTGTGGCGTTGTCGACCTCTATTTGTTTATGTAGGAAAAGAATGAATAATAATAGACACAAGGTCAAATTATTAGTTGTGTTCGACCCTGATAACTCTTCAATGTGTTTTAGTACAAGAGATTGCAAGTGAGGAAGCAGATGCAAATCCAAGGTATTATAACACCATGTTTACACTTTACAGTCTTCATTATTCTTCCCTTTTACAAGACGGAACATCACCTGATATACAGATCTATAAATAAAAATCAAATATGACGCATTTGGCCAAAATGGTGTCTGATTACACTCCAGTGTGGTAATCTCCATAGACACAGCATATACGTTGGCCTTTCCGGTTGTACGTCAAAGTTGCTGCGATGCACTGCAGAGCTTTTGATCCAGAAGGAAGCCAGCCTCCCAGGTTCACTGGTAATTCTCCATAGACACAGCATATACGTTGGCCTTTCCGGTTGTACGTCAAAGTTGCTGCGATGCACTGCAGAGCTTTTGATCCAGAAGGAAGCCAGCCTCCCTGTTCACTCGTATTTGTTCAAAGACCAGGCTTGGGCTCTCCCATATTGCAAGCGATGTTGACGTACGAGCTAAAGGCAAATGCGGGGTCTATATTTATATTATAGTATATATATGTTCAGGGATTTTTCCACTCTTGCAGGTAAAAAGACACAATTCTAAACATAGACCATGACCACTTCCTGTCCCTCTCCCTGTGCTCTAAGCATCCCACACGTCCACTTGGTGACAAATGCGTCATGTGCGATCTATATTTATAGGTTAGTAAATCAGGCGGTTTTCCATGGTTTATTCATAGTAAATCACATGATTTATCTTTCATATACAAGAAGATGGCTGTAATCACCCGTCTTCTACTTTAAAACAGGGTAGTCACTGGCCCCAGGGGAGAGAGCCAGGGAAGACAGTGACGGACAATGGAAAACTGACTGCACAGACAAATGTTACTTTGATTTGAACGTTTTAAGTTTAACAGCGCGCATTTGGCTGCTTGGATGGGAGGTGGGATTATAAAGTAGGATTTATTTGGATTTTTTAACCAGAGGAATATAAGCCAGACAGGACAAAGTCTGCTGGTTTTGATGAGGTCATTCGACATAGTGGAGCGAGACGCTATTCATTAGCACGAGAAAATGTCCACGTAGTTCAGGTGTGAGTGTGTGGAGAATGAGGAATATATTTCCCGAGGGGGATTTGCTCCTCCTGAGAGATAAGTGGAAGGTATCACACCTATTTCATATTATTTTTCTTCCTCAGCTTTTGCCCTTTAAGGTTTTTCTCTCTAATACATCTTGGCTACTTTCCAAATTAAAAAAGAAAGACAATGAGTCACCTGATCATGGTATTACCCTTATTTTCTTTTCTTCTCTTTGGAAAGGTTTCAGGTTTTCCTCATTCTTACCAAAATTGTTATCCTCCGATCAAATTTACATTTATCTAGTTAAGAGTGTCCTAAGAAAACCGTTTAAGTGGTTGTTCCCCCAGAACCTGAGTTTTCTGCCTCTGTCTCAAGGTGTTTGTGTGTGTGTGTGTGTGTGTGTGTGTGTGTGTGTGTGTGTGTGTGTGTGTGTGTGTGTGTGTGTGTGTGTGTGTGTGTGTGTGTGTGTGTGTGTGTGTGTGTGTGTGTGTGTGTGTGTGTGTGTGTGTGTGTGTGTGTGTATGTGTGTGTCAGTGTGTGTGTGTGTGTTTTTGTGTGTATCTGTGTGTGTTTCTGTGCATTTGTGTATGTTTGTGTGTGTATCTATGCGTGTTTGCGTGTGTTTGTGTGCTTGTGTATGTATGTATGTATGTATGTATGAGGGTATTTGTGTGTGTATGCGTATTTGTGTGTGTATCCCTGCGTGTTTGTGTGAGTTTTTGTGTGTGTGTGTTTGTACAGTGTATGTGTGTGTATGTGTGTGTATGTGTGGCAGATGACGCTCTTGTGTTGGCGGCTGCCTTTGTTCGTGTCTCCAGTATCCGGGGAATAATCCAAGCCTAGAGATTGTTGGGCAAAGCGGACGGGTCACACACAAGCACACCAGAAAATCGCGATGATGGCACAAATCAATCCATCTCTTGCTCGCTTTTGTCCCTTTTCACTCTTTCCTTTCGGTTATTATTTCTCCACACATCGACTGTGGAACTGTGCTTCCCCCACCCGACCCCCCCTCCCCCCATACACTTTGCATGGCCATTCTCTTTATGAAAATGGAAGTCATCTAAGCAAGGGCGGGGGGAGAGAAATGGTCTCAGCAGCGGATTGCTCGCTGGTAATCTGCCTGAAGGCGATGGAGGGAAAATTGAAGCTCCTGGAGTGGAAGCAGGGAATGTGTGTGTGTGTTTGTGTGTGTGTGTGTGTGTGTGTGTGTGTGTGTGTGTGTGTGTGTGTGTGTGTGTGTGTGTGTGTGTGTGTGTGTGTGTGTGTTTGTGTGTTTGTGTGTGTGTGTTTGTGTGTGTGTGTGTGCTTTTGTATGTGAGTCTATGTATATGTGTGTGTGTATATGTATGTATGTGTGTATATGTGTGTTCATGTGTGGTTGTGAGTGTGTGTGTGTGTGTGTGTGTGTGTGTGTGTGTGTGTGTGTGTGTGTGTGTGTGTGTGTGTGTGTGTGTGTGTGTGTGTGTGTGTGTGTGTGTGTGTGTGTGTGTGTGTGTGTATGTGTGTGTGTGTGTGTGTGTGTGTATGTGAGGGTGGGTATGTGTATGTGTTTACTGTATATGTGTGTCTGTGTGTGTGTGTGTGTGTGTGTGTGTGATGTGTGTGTGTGTGTGTGTGTGTGGTGTGTGTGTGTGTGTGTGTGTGTGTGTGTGTGTGTGTTGTGTGTGTGTGTGTGTGTGTGTATATGTGAGTCTATATATATATGTGTATATGTGAGTGTGTTTGTGTGTGTGTGTACACGTGTATGTGTGTGTGTGTATACATGTGTGTGTGTGTGTGTGTGTGTGTGTGTGTGTGTGTGTGTGTGTGTGTGTGTGTGTGTGTGTGTGTGTGTGTGGTGTGTGTGTGTGTGTGTGTGTGTGTGTGTGTGTGTGTGTGCCTGCGAGCAGGTCGGCTGGTACAGGAACGATGATTTAGCGTTTGGTGCGTTGCGGCGTGCTGTTTAAAATGGAAGAGCGTAGTTTGGTCCACGGCGCCAGTTGTCTCGGAACGGGCCAGGGTTCAACAACGGGGGGTATGAAGGGCCAACGCGACCCCACACCACAGGGGCTCTTACTGTCGCCCGTCCAGCCCCGCTTTAAAGGTTAAGTGATTTGCGGTTTCATAACCACGGTAATAAAATTGTTCTGGCCCGGCCCAATGGCTCATGACATCTCGCTATTGACATTCGGGGGAGATACGACCCCAGTTGACACCATGAATATACAGGCTGCCATCAGACCTGATGACACCTTGAATATACAGGCTGCTGCCAGACCAGATGACATCATGAATACACAGACCAGATGACATCATGAATACACAGACCAGATGACATCATGAATATACAGGCTGCCATCAGACTTGATGACACCTTGAATATACAGGCTGCTGCCAGACCAGATGACATCATGAATA
>OLKM01000216.1:201380-211380 GCA_900291075.1 Melanogrammus aeglefinus
CACAAACACACACCAAGTGAGCAACATAAACTCAAGCACCCACACAAAACCCCCCACCAAACCCAACACAAATCCATCCCCGCCTAACCAGAGACACCCACACACATCCAACCTCCACACACCGCCCGCAGCACCAAAAGCTCCACCCCCCCCTCTCAAACACCACCCCCGTCCTCCACCCCTCCACGCCTCACCTGCTCCCTGGCCGCCCTCTCGGCGGCGCTGCTGCTCCGCATGCTGGCGTGGGACGGTGAGGGGGAGGGGGGGT
This sequence comes from Melanogrammus aeglefinus, assembly GCA_900291075.1. Lineage (NCBI taxonomy): Eukaryota > Metazoa > Chordata > Actinopteri > Gadiformes > Gadidae > Melanogrammus > Melanogrammus aeglefinus. The sequence continues at coordinate 201,649 of OLKM01000216.1, forward strand.
TGTTGTGGTGGTGGGGGCTGTGGTGGCTCTGGTGCTGGAGCTGCTGCTGCTGCTGCTGGTGGTGGTGGTGGTGCCCCCCTCCACCTCCTCCACCACCTCCTCCTCCTCCTCCTCCTCCACCTCCTCCTCCACCCTGCTGGCCCTGCTGGTACTTGGACTTGAGGTGGTCCATGAAGGCGTCCCTCTTGCGCTCCATGTCGGCCTTGTGCAGGCTGCTGAGGGCCTCCAGGGACTGGGCCGCCATCACCGTGCCGTGCCGGTGCTCCGAGGTGTGCACCAGGCCCACGTTGGAGAAGCGGCGCGTGCCGTTGCCCAGCGTGCGGTACTCCCGGGGGTACTCCAGGTCGTCCGTGGACATCATGTGACCCCCGCCGCCGCCGCCGCCGCCGCCGCCCCCGCCACCGCCACCGCCACGCTCGGAATCTGTCGGGAAAAGGGAGGACATGGTTAAGGTGGGGTCGATTTGAGGTTGGTGAGGGGGAGGGGGAGTTTTATGGGGGGGCCGGGAGAGTAGAGGGAGGGTGGGTGAGTCACACGTGCAGAGACACGCACGCGCGCACACACCGCAATGCATGCATGAAAACATATGGGGGTTTAAAGTTGGATACGCAACAATGCGGCTGCAGGAATGGAAAATAAAATATACATTTATATACAGAGAGAGAATTGGAACCTGAGTCAGGGAGACGAAATAAAGCAGATAGAGGGAGCAGAGAGAGAGCGAGAGAGGATAGAGAGTGGGAGCATAGAGTATAAGACACTTTGCCACCAAGACAGGTGAGGAAAGAAAATGTATTTTCCGAACACAATCATCGATCCAACGTTGAGAGGCAGAGAAATGTGATAAGTAAAAGGCTCTTCTCAATAAATCAAGGAAAAACACGCAGGCTTAATTTTCTCTGTTCTTGTTGTTTTTCTGTTTCTATAGGTCCGTTTGCTGTCTGAAGTGGATTCCACTATTTAAAGGTGTACAAAGAAACACATATAGACACATCGGTTGCTATAGAGAAAAATAAATGAGTGAGATTTATTTATTTATCTCTTCTTTCGTTTATTTTCTCGTTCTCCAATCAACTCATAGATAACCTGACAATTTCCCTTCACCGTCCTCTCTCCATCTTCCTCTCTCCCTCTCCTCCCTATTCAATTGATTCAATATGTCGCAATTGACTTAATTGACTTAATTGATTATATATTTACATATACGACTTTATCATTTTGCATCTCCCTATATCCTCCTCGCTGTTGACATTATCCCAGTGTCTATTTGCAGAAAGTGATGTTATCTACTCTGCGTCATGTAGATGGAAGTCCTTTCTCTCAGTCATGGCGTTTGCTATTCCGTGTGTTGGTCATGCCTGCATATATTTGAGCTGTACGATCTGTATCAGCCCTTTCTGCTGTATTTCTGTATTTCTAGGGTTCTTCTTAAATGGATTAATAAGTGAGCATTTCCCTCCACATCCAAGAAGTCTACATATGTTTAGCAAATAAGCAGTATGAACACCTAAATTCAAGAAAAATATCTGTTAGATTCTTAATGGTTTGAACTGTACCCTCCCTTACGTAAACAAAAATTGAATACAAATAGACAGGTAACAAACAAACTCTAATCCATGTAGCCATCCAATATCTCAGCATCATTAGGATTGCAATCGCATTTGATTTGTTCAAGTCGATGCAATATTTCATAATGGGACTCCAGAGAATATATTAAAATGTTCACTCATTAAAAAATATGATATAGGATTGATCATATATAATAACAGAATAACAGAATGGTGACGCTTCCTCCATGATTGACGTCAAAAATAAGAAACAAATGAATTGCATGACGGGACGAAAGGCATCTTGACACGAGCCATTCCAAACATACACACAGCACACACACACGTGCAACCCGAAACAGAAAGAGACGCAGCAACGCAGGACCAAGGACCCCCCTCAGGCCATGCAGCCCCACACACACTGAGCAGGAGACACACACACTGAGAACACACAGAAACAAACAAACAGGACCCGGGAGCAGAATGCAAAACGACACCCCTGCAGGCTGCGTGTTCATAGCAGGGTGTGTATGTTGACATGGCGGAGAATGGGGGGTCAGGTGATAAATGGGGGCCGCAGTGAGCTGTGATGTTAGATTGTGGCGGAGCTGAGGGGAGGAGGGGGTGGGGCATGCAGGGTACAAGTCAGAGATGTGGTGCCCTTGGTGGTGAGTTACCTTGCTTAGGGTAACATGCCCCAGCGTTGGCTGGAAAGAAGAACATGCCCAGGGGTTACATTTTTCCGTGTGTTTTGCGCCACAGACAGCAAAACACACACGCACGGCGACACACACATGCACGCACACACACACGCACACACACACACACACGCACACGCACACGCACACACACACACACACGCACACGCACACGCATGCACGCACGCGCACACACACACACACACACACACACACACACACACACACACACACACACACACACACACACACACACACACACACACACACACACACACACACAGACAATCAGTGCAAAGAACACACGCAAGTTCATGCATGGATCAGAACCAGACGATCCATGAACCGTGTCAGCCTTTGATCACGTTGCGTCGGCCGTTGAGCAATGCTTTGATTATGTATATTTGCTTTGGGTTTGCATTCATAAAGGGGCGGAAAAATGATTCGCTATGAATGCGTGTCAGGCATCACATTTCATCATGGAATGGGGAAGTAGTAATACATATCTGTGTGATTGCTTATCAATTACAGGATAGCACAGGATTCAAATAAAACAAACTACTTACTTTTCTAACTACAAAACTAAAATCAGAGCACATTGAAAAAAAAGCATTGGCCATTAGAAGTCGAGAATTCAACAGGTTAACATAAATCAGGGTGTTGAAAATAAGGTGTTGAAAAATCCGATCCCAAATAGGGATGAATTCAATTTGAAGCTGCCAGCTTAATGTACATCAGCATTAGGTAAGCCAGGGAGGAGTGCGAGGGAATGTTCCAATGAGATTCTCATGGCAGGGTCAACAAAGGCTTTGTCAGAGAGCATAGCTTAAGGTGGGCCAGGAGAGAGTCTCCATAAAAGACAGGAGCTTACAATGCACCACTGTTCCCCTCGACTTGGCAAAACAAAGGATAGGTTGTTAGGGTAAAAAGAAACAACCTTAAGAGAGCCTTAGCAGCTATAGCTCTCTCTCTCTCTCTCTCTCTCTCTCTCTCTCTCTCTCTCTCTCTCTCTCTCTCTCTCTCTCTCTCTCTCTCTCTCTCTCTCTCTCTCTCTCTCTCTCTCTCTCTCTCTCTCTCTCTCTCTCTCTCTCTCTCTCTCTCGTTCTCTCTCCACCTCTCACAGGAATTACAGGGGTGACACTAATTAGCCTTTTGAACAAGCTAGCTCGAGTATAGCACAGTATTACACGGTGTTGATGGACTGACCACAGGATAAGCTAAATGGAATGACCTTTGTTGCAGTTAACAGCATTAGCATTGAGTGCCGTACAATTGTGTTTCAGTGTGTGTGTGTGTGTGCATACGTGTGTGTGTGTGTGTGTGTGTGTGTGTGTGTGTGTGTGTGTGTGTGTGTGTGTGTGTGTGTGTGTGTGTGTGTGTGTGTGTGTGTGTGTGTGTGTGTGTTGTGTGTGTGTGTGTGTGTGTGTTGTGTGTGTGTGTGTGTGTGTGTGTGTGTGTGTGTGTGTGTGTGTGTGTGTGTGTGGGGGCAGATAACCCTATATCTTCGGTTTCTACTTAATCAGACAAAACACTTAAGAAGGTGTCATTCAACTCACCATCCTGACGTGGGATTCTACTTTTACAACAGCTACTACAGCTGTGCCTTTATGCTACAGCACGCTATAGAACACCCAAACCTGACATCATTTGTCTTGCCCAAATAAGGGTTTCCTGATCCACCAGTCTCACCCGACTATGGAAAACTCCAGAGAGGCAAACAACTATTGTTATGTGGATGTGAAGCAGGTGTGATGAAAGTAATCTAAGTACTTGGGTGGTGAACTGGGACACCCAAAGCAACATGAAGGATGAACATTTGGTTGTGCTGGTCCTCTTACAACACAACACAAAGAGGGTCCTCGCATTTCCAATAACAAACTTTACAAGAAGTAGAATCTCACGAGTTAGGCTGAGGGAGTGTTTGCAGAGGAAACATTCTGCCCGTGTTTGACATTGAGCAGAAATGTGATGCTGCAATACTTTGTGTTTTTTTGCACCACTGCACACAGAGTTTGGAGCAGTCAACCCAAAACTTTCCCTCGCCATCGAGGGAAGAGAGTGAACTTGAGGTGGATTGGCAGAAGTCTACGAAGTGTAGCAAGAAAACAATCCACGTTCAATCACAGCACGAATTGGTATGTGTCTTTCTTTTTTGTAGGTGTGGGGAAAAAAATAAATAAAACAGCTTGTTCATCTTGTCATTCACCGATGATGTGTTCCCACACCGTGTGGCAGAAAATACAGATGACGATCAGAAAAAGTGCTGTAACTACACACCCTTGGTTACTGTTGGTGAGTTTACGATATTTCATAAATGGTGCTGCACGATTCTTCGGGTCTTCTTTCACCCTGAGGAAGATTCTGGTTCTGCATGTGGGTGAAAGGATTCACTTCCATGATGACCATGAGTTCTCCTCATTTATGAAGAGCTGTCTGAGCACTTCCTTGGTGTCAGGGACCTTCACTGACAGAGGTTATGATCCGAGGATCTTCTCTCGTAATGAATGAGAAAGTAGAAAATAAGAAACCCTCGGAAGTGTGCGGAACTCTTGAAAACATTAATTTCTGCCATGTTTTTATTTAAATATCGTCCAAAAAATCTCTATCAGATAAAGATATTCTTAAAAGTGAACTCAAGGTCGATAGGACCTGGATATAAATGGATAACATCAATCCTTTTGATGATCCACAATTAGTTTTTTATAAATCAGTCAAAATATCAATAAATATACACACAGATACAACCACGATTAGAAACAAAAACTAGTTTGCATGCAAACTGCATTAATTGCTTTCTTTCAATTTAAAATGGAGGAGCATTGTCTGGTGCTTAATTCAACCCATTCATCTTTGAAAACAATAGCTGCCGGTCATTATCATTGTTAAGGTCCCAAGAACCCGACGAGGGTACAGCCCTTTCAACAAATTTCCAATTAAATATATTTCTTTGAAGAGAAAAGTTGAGAAGATGTAAATGTGTAGCTATTATGTTAATAATCTAAAACGGAGAAAATGAACATGGGGTAGGTTATGCATCCTTTCTTGCAAGAAGATAGATAGATCGATAGATCGATAGATCGATAGATAGATAGATAGATAGATAGATAGATAGATAGATAGATAGATAGATAGATAGATAGATAGATAGATAGATAGATAGATAGATAGATAGATAGATAGATAGATAGATAGATAGATACAAGCATAAGTAAAACAAAAGATACAAGCATAAGTAAAAGAAAACTCTATGCGGCATATACACCATGCACGCTATGTACACACACACTAAGCCACACACACTTCTATGTAGAGTAAATCAGAAGACCAATCGGCATGTTTGTTGGCCACTTTAATAGTGTTTCTGAGTGTACTCTTAAAAACAAATTACTCAAAAATATAAGCGCGGGGGGGGATTTAATAAACGACATTAAAAAATAATCTAAAAAAGCCACCGAGGAGAACTTCAAGACGGGTGCACGTCACCGCTCACAGGCCAAGTCGGCGGAGCGTAAATCCATATGAAATGTTGACAGCTCTGGTGGCCGTATCTCCTTCCCGCATATGGTGGGAGTCAGGAAGCCTGTTGGGTAACGAGCTGAACCCGGCTCTGGCGCTGGGCTGCTCCCAGACCACTAATAGAAAAGCATTCCCTGCTGCCATAATTGCCAGTGGCCGTCTAGGAGCCCAATACCCCCCCCCACCACCCACTCCCACCCCTACCCCTACCCCACGCCACCAAGTGCCTGGCTATCAACGGCAGGTTTTTGTTGATGTTGTTATTGTTGTTATTTTAACAAGCAATGTTCCGCCAGCTGCACAGACCGGGAGAGAGTTGCACATTGATCGCGGTGAGCCTTTGCATTCAAACGCACATAAAATCGTGGCAATCAAGATGGTGATTCTCGCTCACTTTTCGCCGGGTCTACCTGCGGCGCCTCATGCCAACAGCGTTTATTGCCAACGGTAATGCCTGGCGGCTGGGAAACACATCGAAATAACACAACATATCACCCAGAGGCAGGCGAGTAGCAGGTAGCAGGGACGAAGCGAGGAGCTACTGCAGGGGTCTCAAACTCGCGGCCCGGGGGCCAATTGAGGCCCGCGGGATGATATTTTGTGGACCCCCTACTTTTTTATCACTTGTGATAGTGTGACCAGACGTCACGGTTTTGCCGGGATAGACCCAATTTTGAGTTGTGTGTCCTGAGTCCCGACAAAAGCCAAAGGATTCTAAAATGTCCCGGTTTTTTTTTTTGTGGAATACTTGATGTGGCCCAGCCTGACCCAGACTCTACCTCCAGCAGCCCCCAGGTTAGTTGAGTTTGAGACCCCTGAGCTACTGTTTTTTTCTCCCAGCTGAGTCAGCGATAGGTCAACCAGGCCTAGGAGTGTTGCTTGGCTCGAGGTTCAGCTAGCACAGAAAAATCTGAAAGTTTTCTGGCCGCTGTGATAAGGTCAACAGACAAGGTGGGCAGGGAAATGTGTCGCTGACCCGTCCAGCACCATCTTGTCCAGGTCTGGAGGGGTCGAACCCCACTCACCACTTGACCGGACTCTCCCCTTCCCCTGTCCATTCGTCTATCAGCCGCAAGGATCTGGGTTTGATCTCCAAATGTCAACACCGTCTACCTGTATGCAACCCCTGAGGAAGGAGCCTCACCTGCTAGCTGCTTACACGTGACAAGAGAGAGATCATTGTGTGTCGCTCTGAATAAAAGCATCTGTTAGCTAAATGACCAAACAGCGTCAACAAATCAGCAAACGGAAAGCGACGCTTATGTGAGACCTGCTTATGCGCGACGACAGATACAAACGTTTTCCCGCTACTCCACGGTGACCCAACAGCTATCATCCGACTTTTATGCGCCTTTTTGACGAAAAAACTAACTAGCGACGACGGTGTGTGCGGCCGCGCTTTCGGATGCGTCAGCGGTACTGAGCGCTGAGCGCCAGCGGCCGCACCTGGTAATGTGTATTCAGGCAATCAGAGCGAGCGACGACGAGTCCCCGGCGACGCGACAGCACATCTGCTCAAGAAGATCACAACACGGCACCGGCGTGCCCGTGAGTACGGGCAAAACAAAGGAGACGCCGATTCCTCAAAGAGACACGGCGTGAGAGAGAGAGAGAGAGAGAGAGAGAGAGAGAGAGAGAGAGAGAGAGAGAGAGAGAGAGAGAGAGAGAGAGAGAGAGAGAGAGAGAGAGAGAGAGAGAGAGAGAGAGAGAGAGAGAGAGAGAGAGAGGAGAGAGAGAGAGAGGGAGAGAGAGAGAGAGACAGAGAGATGAGAAGAGTTAATTTAAGGAGGAGATGTGATAATTACATCGATAGACAGAAAGACAGGCAGAGACAGAGAGAGACAGAGAGAGAGAGAGAGAGAGAGAGAGAGAGAGAGAGAGAGAGAGAGAGAGAGAGAGAGAGAGAGAGAGAGAGAGAGAGAGAGAGAGAGAGAGAGAGAGAGAGAGAGAAGAGAGAGAGAGAGAGAGAGAGAGAGAGAGAGAGAGAGAGAGAGAGAAGGGGAGCAAGAATGTGAAAGACAAAGAGAAATAGATTGAGATAACAAAATAAAGTCGATTCACATCCCGGGAAAAAAGAAGAACAGACACAGACGGGCCGACTGAGAGAGAAAGAATGAAAGAAAGAACATAAAGAAAGGACTGTTAAGTTTTATTTAATTAGGCTGTCTGGCAGATTGTCCTCCCGCACGCGACTTTCTAATTCACTCCAAAGCACTGTGTTAAGATGCGACCTTTGGTGCAAAGGCTGTGAATATTGAATTATCACCGGGCTACGTTATGAACCGTGCAGAGTTAGAGAGACAGAGGCTTGTATCTCCAGGGCTGACTCATCATTGTAGACCGTGGAGGTTCCTGCTGACGATCCAAACCCTGTGTGAGACACTGCAATCATATGCTTGGCACCTGGCCATCTATATCTTGCGCGCTCGTGCGGGCACCCACATACGCACACACACACACACACAACACGCACAGACACGCACATGCGCAGGCACACAGACAAAGATACACACAGACACACACACATATAGATACACGCGCACGCACACACTCTCCACACTCTCTCACACACACACACACACACACACACACACACACACACACACACACACACACACACACACACACACACACACACACACACACACACACACACACACACACACACACACACACACACACACACACACACACACACACACACACACACACACACACACACACACACACACACACACCTACAGAGTCCTTGTAAAGGGCACACAGGGCCATAATGAGCTGTTGCTTGTGAAGAAGTTGACGCAATACTGAAGACATAATCAAATTAGGATGCTTTCAGTCTTTCTGCTCCTCCCGAGACCCCAAGGCCTGAATATATGATAGGATTATATGATATTGCAAAGATGTAGCAAAATACCTCTGAAATCTAAACCACTCTTCTGTTTTGGTTGAACACTAAATATATTGCATACATCTAACCATTTTGGATTAGGTACCTGTGAGAATAACTGAACGTAGGCCTCTATTATGTTATATTAAATGATAAACAGTAGATCTAGCTGTGAGCTTGTATTACACACAGTGTATATTATGGAATAAGATACAGCGTCTGTGCAGGTTTGGGTTGAAAGACACTGAACAAACTCCATGCATTGTACATATCTACGCCTGTGCAGTACATTGAGCACCGAGCATTCTTGCCAGAGAAACCGAAGACGGGAACATCACAAAGCAGTGAAAGTACTCGGGGGTCTCTGCAGATAGCAGTGGAGAACAGCACGGCTCCGGCGAGGTGGACCAGCTCGGTGTAACAGCAACCACATAACAAAGCATTAGAGGCTATTAAATGCTAGTTCCCAAAGCTGAGTTATGCAGCCTGGCTCCTCTGCGGTACAACGCAAACACCCAGCGTTTCACCGAGCGGTATGCATCAATCCTCACATGGTGGGATGCGTAACGATGGGTCTCTAGTGACACCAAAGTGGAACAAATCATGGTATTCACTATTTAATTAATTAAATATGAATCTTGCAGCGTTGCATTGGGATTCCGCTTGCCTGGTTATGCTTGCTTAAACAATAAGCTGATTTATTTAAGCTCCCTAACAAAGTGCTGATTTGTTTAATTTCTAAATGTCTTGTGTCCGTTCGGACCTAATTCAGTGTTTAAAACAGTTAAAAAAACAGTTTTTAATTATCATGGGCTATTTGTTAGTTACTTTTTTTCATGTAAAAATTATTCTCACCAACAAAGCAAGTGCAAAAGAATGGCCCGCAAGCAGCTCTTAATTATAAATACAGAAATATTTTTAGGCAGATAAAATAATATTTTTTGCAGCAGGAAAGCATTTAAAGACTGTGTTTCTGGGTTGTTGTTTTTTTGTCTTCGGAAAGGGAGAAAGAAATGTGGGGAGGGAGGGAGGGAGGGAGGGAGAGAGGGAGGGAGGGTGGATAAGGGGGAGAAAGAGAGGG
>OLKM01000216.1:216380-232202 GCA_900291075.1 Melanogrammus aeglefinus
CAACCCTGCGCATGAATAGCCATGTATGGATCAGCATTGAATTTCCATAATCACATTTGACGACGTCAAGTGATCAAACGATGATACGACTATGTCCCTGCCTTGAACCGTTGAACTATTTCAAGCGCATGCATACTGAATACCCTCCGCTGTGTTTCTCTCTTCTAGGCTCATTCCTTGATTCTCTGCGTCTTTCAAGCCAAAGTGATACGAGTGATGTGTCGGGGTATCGTGGTGTGTCTTTGGTGAAGCAGGGAGGTAGCTCCTGCTGTTTAGAGGGAGGTTGAAACAAGGGGAGTCTTCTTTGTACATCACAGGGTGTTCTCCAAGTGTCTCATAGTTAAAACAAGCTAACTTTCAGACATTTTAATCGCAACGTCTAACAAGCCATGCATTGGGGCTGATGAAAAGAAAAAAAATGAAGTAGCTATTTTTAGTTTGAGTGGGCGTCAATGCATTCATTCAGTGAACTCCTTGAAAAGAGTTTTGTCACTAATTATCAAGTTGGCCTTGCTAATGTTTGAGTTAGCTAAGTACTAAATGTCTGTCATATATCCATGTTTCTTGGGTTGCGTAGTATAAACCAGATGAGAATGATATGAAGATCTTCCATAGATGAATAATAATACCCACCACTACTACTACTTGTACAGATAAGCGGATAAGCCCCATATAAGTAGACATTGACCAGAACTAGCTCAACCCTAGGAATGGGGGGTTAAACACCAACAAAGGGGCCTTTAGAGAGAGCGAGAGGGAGAAAGAGAGACAAATGGAGAAAGAGAGAGAGAGAGCGATAGGGAGAGGAGGGGGCCAATTGAAAAGCGAGAAATTGTGTGACTTGTTAGCTATGACAACAGATAGGAGACACAGAAGACAAACGGTTTGAGTAACAAAGTAGAAAACATTCCTTTAGTGTATTTGTTATGAAATAAATACATTGGCTCACTGTGATACAAGGCTTTATAGTCTAAAATAATCATATTTATAGGGTTTGCCTGTATAAGTACAGAGAGGTTTAAAATAAAAAAGTTGACCACATGGTGAACTATTTCGAATGAATTTGCGAATACACCGTGATATGCCGAGGTTTCGTAACATTCGTAATGGTAACCATTCATCAAGGCATTTATCCCCCTGGAAAACATAGTTATTAGTGAAGATTAGGTGTTTAATATGCAGGGGGTTATGCAGTGGACCTCATCACAGATAATCAGAGCGGGTTTCATGTAGACTTTGGGATCAGCCATCGAATAATTAGTGCCCCTTGCGTCTTTGCCTGCTCCACCTGAGGGGGAATCTGAGGACATTCTCAGAAGTAGGCCTACTGATTCCCTCCAATCAGAAGAGCACGAGAAGCCATTTATCTCCCAGACTCCTTTCAGACTCCCGACACTCTGATTGGAATTCTGTCTGCCACAACTTGTTTTTAATTAACACAGAGTTGGGGGAAGTAATGACTTCAACAAAATATTTTAACAAATACACAAATTTGGGCAGGTCGCTGTACAAAATTGTTTGTGAGTGTGTGGGGTGTGTGTGTGTGTGCGTGTGTGTGTGTGTGTGTGTGTGTGTGTGTGTGTGTGTGTGTGTGTGTGTGTGTGTGTGTGTGTGTTGTGTGTGTGTGTGTGTGTGTGTGTGTGTGTGTGTGTGTGTGTGTGTGTGTGTGTGTGTGTGTGTGTGTGTTGTGTGGGTGTGTGTGTGTGTGTGTGTGTTGTGTGTGTGGTGTGTGTGTGTGTGTGTGTGTGTGTGTGTGTGTGTGTGTGTGTGTGTGTGTGTGTGTGTGTGCAGCTTGTCAGAACACAACTAACCCAACCAATCAAAATACAGCCATTCGTCAAACCAAAAACTAAAAAGATTAACAAAAAAATGAAACAACAATCACCTCCGGATTGTTCTATTGACAACAGGTCCGTTGTTGTTGTTGTTATGAAAAGCTGCACACACCCATCTTCCCTCTGACTCACGAGTCATGCTAAGGTGGCCATAGCCTAAAGTGATAATTAAGAGAGGTACAGGGCAGAAAAGCAACATCCACGCATGTTGTTTTCCACGTCATGGGCTCAGCCAGTGCTGGGCTAGTGACAGGTACACGTCAGGGATCTCGCACACTCAGGATGAAGAGACAGGGAGAGAAAGCTTGGGGTTGGCATGGGAACAAGTCTCACTCCCCCCCCCCCCACCCACCCACCCACCCCCCAGCCTCCTTCGCAGGAGCTACAAAGTGACTGTGACAGGAATAATTGAAGAACCTTGCGACAGGGAGGAGAAACGTTGGCTTAAGCAGCAGTAAGACATGTAGGTGGGGGGGGGGGGGGGGTTGTCACTTCCTGCAACTGTGACACACACACAGACAAACACACACAGACAAACACACAGACTAACACCCATAGGAGCTGGCTGGTGGACGAGGGGAAGGCGTGTGAGGAGCCACCTAATTCAATCAAGCGTGATAGGTAATCTTCGACTCCATTACGGGCGTTTGTGTCCTGCGACGCCACCAGCCGTGTCACTGGTGGCGCTGCCGCGGATACGAAGGGGATCCGTTTAGATCGGAGACGTTTGATTATCACACCTGAGATTAAATCTGGAGCGGCTCGGGCCTTGACGGCGGATGCCACGTTTTCATTGGCTCGTTGTCTCTCCTGAGGGAGGAGCTGAGTGGCGCAAACGCAGTCCCGTCGGGCTGTCGCTGTGATTGGCCCCTACCTAGCGGGCTGCCTCCAGGGGTAAGTGAGGAGAAGGCTTCAGCAGCACACAGTGAAAGCCGGGGCCACTCTCTGCCTTGTCATCTCCCCCATTCATTCATCCCCCCCCTCTTATATCTTATTCTCTCTCTGACGCTGTCTTTCTGCCTCTGTCTGTCTGTTCATCTCTCTCTCTCTCTCTCTGCTTTCATCCCCATGGGTTCCTGTGACAGACACAGATGGCCGGTCGAGGAGAAAAACCCAAGTTGTTAAAATGTTCCTTCTTTTCTCCTGCTGGTAGTCACCGATTATCAATCTTTATTTCTATCGTTGCAGCTAGTGTTTTGTTTTGCGATGTGAAATAGCCACAGATGCTCGCCATACTGTCTCACTATTATAGGGAATATTATCTTTTTCGAATAATGAGTTTTATAAAAAAAAAGAAAGAAATAATTTGCGTAGCCGACATTAAAGGCTATGGGTACGTGCAGAACTGGAGGTGTGTTTAAAACCATGCAGAATGGATTTTGTTCAGATAAAGAATTTGCATCGTCTGCTAGTGAGGCATTGCGAATCGTTTTCATGTGTGAAAATGTATCGCATTATGCCGTGTTTATCTAGCGAGATGTGCATTGTGTTTTTTTGTTGTTAAAGTGTCCTGACCTGCAGTCTGAGTGTGAAATGAGCATTTATCGACGCAGAGCCGATCCATCGCTTGCCTCTCCATCTGCCAGGAGTGTGTGTGTGTTATTGCCAGGCCACTCATTATGTCATTGTATCCACTACATTAGTACAGTTGCTAATGGGCATGCAGGGTCGCAAGCAACAGTGCCCTACCCCGTGTGTTGTGTGTGTGTGTGTTGTGTGTGTGTGTGTGTGTGTGTGTGTGTGTGTGTGTGTGTGTGTGTGTGTGTGGTGTGTGCGTGCGTGCGTGCGTGCGTGCGTGCGTGCGTGCGTGCGTGCGTGCGTGCGTGCGTGCGTGCGTGTGTGTGTGTGTGTGGGGGGTGTGTGTGTGTGTGTGTGTCTGTGTGCGACTTTGCGTGCTGTTTGTGCATGTGCAAGTTTGTGTGAACCCCTTTGCAATTGTGGGGTCACACATGTGCATCGCATGTGTGTCTCGGGTGTGTTTGTGTGTGTTTGAATGCAGTTTATCTTGGCTTGTGGATCACTCGTCTTTTATTAACGTATTCCCATGGTGAGCTCTGTTGGAGGACTACAACTCCCACGTATCCCCTTAAGTTGAGGGGAGTACAGGTCGGGACCAACACACACAGATGGGTGCTTTGGCGTCTGTGGTGATGGATTTCCGTTGCCGTGGTGGTGGGGGTGGTGGTGGTGGTGGTGGTGATGATGGATGTGGTGGTGGTGTGTGTATGCGTGTGTGTGTGTGTGTGTGTGTTGTGTGTGTGTGTGTGTGTGTGTGTGTGTGTGTGTGTGTGTGTGTGTGTTGTGTGTGTGTGTGTGTGTGTGTGTGGTGTGTGTGTGTGTGTGTGTTGTGTGTGTGTGTGTGTTGTGTGTAAGCGGCATGTTGTGTGTTGACATGTGTGTGTAAATGTATGTGCAATGTAGTGTGTATGTGTGTGCATATGTGTGTGTGTGTGTGTGAGTGTGTGATTGTATTTGTGCGTGTGAGTGTGTGATTGTATTTGTGCGTGTGTATGTGTGTGTGTGTTTGTGTGTGTGTGTGTGTGTACATGCTTGTGAGCTTGTGATGTGCGTGCGTGTGTGTGATTGTAGGTGAGAGGGAGGGGGAGGGGCCACCACTTGGCCGGGAGGGGAGGGGTGACAACAAGTTAGACACAAAAAAGCTGTCACTGGCAACACAACAACATACCACCCACGGCAACATCAACCGCCACACTGTAAACACGCAACACTGACAACCTACATGAAGCTCAAAACCATGGTAACGGTGCACTGACACACACACAGTGTGCAGTGAGGGAGGACAGCGCATCACTCATGGGATTCCAGAAGAATCATTTATATGTTGACGAAAATCCCCCTGATTTTCTCACAAATAAACAGTGTTTCTGCTCGTTCCATCTTTTGAACTCCTATCCATCGTTAGGGATTGGGATCCTACTGAATGTCCCCTCTGGAGAGGATTTAATCTTTGATTTGGGCTTCAGTTGTCCCTGTCAGAGTGTGTGTGGCTGATGTCTGCTTAAACCAATCTCAGAGAGACATATTCTTTTTAGTTTTTAGTTTTACATTTTTCGTGCCATAGAGTTCCCTTATCATAGCTGTCTTGTTCGTTCATAATCTGTATTGTTAATGTCTCTGATTGTAATTATCATGCATTTTCGTGAAATTTGATAAAATCCCAAAACATGAAATAAAAATCTAAATAGCATTAAAAAAAGATAATAAATAATGTCGGGCATTTCCTTGCCTTTTAGATGAGGTAGAAAGATGTTTCAAAATGTAGGGATGTGAAAATCCTCCAGCCTATATCTGTCAAAAAAATAATCTTTTCTTTGAATTTCCTGAAAGTACTCTTCCAGCATTAGTTGTATTTCTTGTCATCAAGTGAATGTAAACATATCAATCTGTAAGCAAAACGCATACATATGTACAGGAAGCCAAAAAAACAACTCTTCAATGAAACGCATGGGAACAGACAATCAATCAATTGCTTGAAACCATGGCAACAATAAAAAGAATCAACAATCCAAGCGTCTCCTCGGAATTCCCACAGTGGCAATAAATCATACGTGGAGATAGATTTGAAAAAGGACCCTCTGACAATTTGATAACTTTGGCCTTTGGGTGACCGCACTGAACTCGTTTAGATGTTTTATGTAATGTGATTATGTTAAATGGTTTTGTGTTTAGAGACACATTTGACTTGTTTATCCCGTGTGTTATCTCAGCTGCACAGAAAGTCAGCGTGCTCAGCAAATACAGTGTGTGTGCATTCTTGTCTGATGTTTTCCTCAAGCATAAATACATTATACATACAAATATTTAAATTAAATTCCAAAAAGTGAACAAACCCTCAAACTGTCCCTTCTCTTTCCTTTTTTCACGTATTTGAAGCGTTAAGCTTCAGGACAGACATTTACCAGAGTTGAATTGACATTTCCAAATCAGACCTCAGAGCGATCTGATTGGCTGTGCTACCAATGCGGTGTGGGAGCAATTAGGCCAATGGGAGTGCTGCTGCCGCTAAGCCGGGAGCATGGTGGATGGTCATCACCATCATATCTCTGCATCTGATGATATGATGGTGATACGGCTGGAGCAACTAAATGTTGAATATCACAATAATGGCAGATTTATCTGCATAAATATAATGTGACATTTGATTTAGTATTTTGTTTACCATAATTACAATTATTGTAATAATTATAATTATATTTATTATTATTTTTATTATTATTATTATTATCATTTTGAAATCAATGTTTTAAAGCACCTTACATCAGACCCAAGGTGTGACCTAATTAATATTGTGCTAGTTAAACAAATAAAGAGAGAGATAGTACAACGAGTGACAACATTTGTATACATTCTCAGACTCTAAAAGTGTAGTCGTGTTTTGAACAGGAGTGAATGTTTTCGGCTCAATGCTCCTGACAACAGCAGGCCAGGGCTTAGAGAGAGAGAGAGAGAGAGAGAGAGAGAGAGAGAGAGAGAGAGAGAGAGAGAGAGAGAGAGAGAGAGAGAGAGAGAGAGAGAGAGCGAGAGAGAGAGAGAGAGAGAGAGAGAGAGAGAGAGAGAGAGAGAGAGAGAGAGAGAGAGAGAGAGAGAGAGAGAGAGAGAGAGAGAGAGAGAGAGAGAGAGAGAGAGAGAGAGAGAGAGAGAGAGAGAGAGAGAGAGAGAGAGAGAGAGAGAGAGAGAGAGAGAGAGAGAGAGAGAGAGAGAGCGAGAGGGAGAGAGAGAGAGAGAGAGAGAGAGAGAGAGAGGGAGAGAGAGGGAGAGGGAGAGAAAAAGGAGATAGGACCATCCAGAGAAGGAGGGGGGGGTGACTAATTCAGAAAATGCCTGAACATCAGACGACAGGGCACAACAAGATAAATCAGAGCATACTGTGGCTGGCAGGAGCGATGGAAGCGCAGGAGAAGGAGTTGAGGGACCGGTGACAAATTGATACACAAAGGAAAAAAAACAAACTTGCAACAATAACAAAAATAACGACAGCAACAACTGGAAACTGGACCAGGGGGAGAAACTAGAAGAAGTGGGCCAGGAGGAGGAGGTGGAGGAGGGGAGGAGGAGGAGGAGGAGGAGGAGGGAGGAGGAGGAGGAGGAAGGAGGAGGAGGAGGAGGGAGGAGGAGGAGGAGGAGGAGGAGGAGGAGGAGGAGGAGGAGCAGGGTGGAGGAGGAGGAAGAGGAGGTGGGGGAGGAAGTGGAGGAGGATGAGGAGGAAGACGGGGGGATAGAAGGAGGAAGATAGAAGGAGGATGAGGAGGAAGGTGAGGAAGAGGGGGAGGATGGAAAAGAGGGGGAGGAGTAGAAGGAGGAAGGGGAGGAGGAGGAAGAGGAGGAGGAATTAAATAAAATGTCCCGCAGATACTGAGAAACATGGTGCCTTGGAGGTAGTGTGGGATTGTGTGAGGGGGGAGAGGGGTAAGGAGTGAATGAGGGAGGGAGGAGGGGGACTAGAAGATAAGGAGCAGGAATGAGGAGAAGGACGTCTCCTCCTGATTCGTTCGTCAGCCTGGGGACTCATTAAGGGGAGCAGTGACAGGGGGGGGGGGGGGGGTGAGGTTATAAATAGGAGTTTGACAGTGTGTGTGTGTGTGTGTTCTCGGGTGTGTTTGACAGGTGTGTGCCGGGACATTCATCTTGCCGAGAGAGACTCCCTGAAGACAGATGGACAGACAGACGGACGGCATCTCCCCAAGCAGACACGCTGTGCCTTGCTTCTCTCTCCCTTCTCTCAGCCATCCATTCTTTTTATCACACTCTCTCAATTCAATGTGATTTCAAAGATCGCTATTGCCATGTGAAACACGTACATTAGCATCACATTTACTTGATTGTTACGCCCTCTCTTTCTCTTTCTTTGTCCCTGTCTCTTTCTCTCTCTTTCTCTGTCCCTGTCTCTTTCTCTCTCTTTCTCTGTCCCTGTCTCTTTCTCTCTCTTTCTTTGTCCCTGTCTCTTTCTATCTCTTTCTTTGTCCCTGTCTCTTTCTCTCTCTTTCTTTGTCCCTGTCTCTTTCTATCTCTTTCTTTGTCCCTGTCTCTTTCTCTCTTCTTTTCCTTTGTCCCTGTCTCTTCTTCTCTTTCTTGTCCTGTCTCTTTCTATCTCTTCTTGTCTGTCTCTTTCTATCTCTTTCTTTGTCCCTGTCTCTTTCTCTTCTTTCTTTGTCCCTGTCTCTTTCTCTCTCTTTCTTTGTCCCTGTCTCTTTCTATCTCTTTCTTTGTCCCTGTCTCTTTCTCTCTCTTTCTTTGTCCCTGTCTCTTTCTCTCTCTTTCTTTGTCCCTGTCTCTTTCTCTCTCTTTCTTTGTCCCTGTCTCTTTCTCTCTCTTTCTTTGTCCCTGTCTCTTTCTATCTCTTTCTTTGTCCCTGTCTCTTTCTCTCTCTTTCTTTGTCCCTGTCTCTTTCTTTCTCTTTCTTTGTCCCTGTCTCTTTCTCTCTCTTTCTTTGTCCCTGTCTCTTTCTCTCTCTTTCTTTGTCCCTGTCTCTTTCTCTCTCTTTCTTTGTCCCTGTCTCTTTCTATCTCTTTCTTTGTCCCTGTCTCTTTCTATCTCTTTCTTTGTCCCTGTCTCTTTCTATCTCTTTCTTTGTCCCTGTCTCTTTCTATCTCTTTCTTTGTCCCTGTCTCTTTCTATCTCTTTCTTTGTCCCTGTCTCTTTCTCATACATCTCTGAAGTTTAGCCCAAGTCCAATGCTCCCCTCAAAACCCAACAGCTAAAACTCAAGCACCACCAAGAACCACACAGCAAAAAGTACCCAACACAAGATTTAAAAGTAGCCCGGTCTGTAGCCCGGTCTAACATTTATTCTTTTTCCTCCAGTCATTGCTCTAGACTCTAGCGTTTCACTTTTGTTTTTCCAACAAATCTGCACTCTGCTTGATGTGCTCCCAGTCCCTCTTTGTGAAAGCCGTTCAGTTTCTTTAATGTTGTAGAGTCCGTTGTGTCCTTGTGTGTTGATGAATCCTCATGCGAGTCCCGAAAAACCTCTTCCTCTCAAAAGCCCGGCAACTCGGTTCTCCTCGCATGTCAAACACCTCTTAAAATGGCGCCGTCATCGGTGCACCTTTGATCTCCATCTTGTTTCCATCTCACCTGCCTCATACTTTGCCCGGGAAACAACACGTTCACAAACAACCACTCACCCAAAAAACACACCTACAGAAACAACTACTCACCCTCAAGCAACTACTCATACACAAACAACTACCAGCATACATCAAAACATGCAATTACACACAAACACACACACGCCCACGCACATACGCACACACACACACACACAAACACACACACACACACACACACACTCACACACACACACACACAAACACACACAGATTCACACCCCCTACCGACAGATACACACACATACACAAACCGATGCACACAAATTTAGGCTTCTCTGTATTACCCTTTCCCTCTGTCCCCAACTCCCAGAAGCACCAAGATGATTTAAACCACATATATGCCAACCTTTCCCAACACACTCTCACGCACATATATCAGCACAGACTCCCCAGATCCTCGGGACACCGTTACTTCAGAGAAAACATTGTTATACTACAAGGAAATAAAGTCCAGCCGGGGTCTCCATCGACACCTGCAGCCATCCGAAAACATGCTGACCACGCCGGGCTCATCACATAATGACTGAGTTTAATGACCACTTCTCTCCTCACTCACCAAGTCGTCTTCGCAGCCCTCTGAGGGTGTTGCACGCACATTCGCCTTCGCAATGTGCTGTGAAATTAATTGCCTTAGCCAAGCACAAAAGAAAAAAGGTGAGGCAGTTATTCACCGGCAATCTGAACCTGCTCATGTAGGAATCCATTTATCCATTGATTTATATTTGATGTCTACGTGATGTCAGTTCAGCCTTGTTATGGAGTCGTACCCGTGTGTAAGGTCTTCAAATTGCACAGCTGATGTAACAACAACAACAACAACAACAACAACTACTCTGTATTGTGAAGTAATCTAGCAAACACTTTTATCAACAGTGACTTTGAATGAGATGCAGCTCTTTGAGGAAAAGTTAGAGGACAGGGGGTATCTCGCTCAAGGATGCCCACAGGCAGGCAGGCAGCGGACATGGTGGGGGGATCGAACCAGGAACCTTTCAGCTGCAAGCACATGTCAAAAAAACACAAGGCTGTCGGAAAAAGAAAGTGTTCAGCACGGCAAAGGCAATTTGAATGAACGCCGGCACCACTCTAATAAGCCCCCTTTGTCCTCGCGTTTTGACAATCCCTGAGAGTCTGACGCATTTCATCTTCAAGGGGTGGCATACAATGCTGCTGTCAGCCATATCCCCACATCAGCAAGCTGCTCCCCGTGTCAGAGAGCCCTTTAGCAGGACATCATCCCTATAGCAGTTCAGGCGCGCTGGGCTGCTCACAAGCCAACGGCGAGAGAAAGAAATACACAGGTTTAATGGTGGCAATCAAAGTGTCGTTTCACATCGGCGTGCCACGCTGACATTCTCCCAGTGATTCAATTCACAATATGCTTCTTCTGTTTCAGACCGCGCAGTGAGCGATGGGTGAACTGTGGAAACGGCTGCATCAATACCAAAAGGTCTCTGAAGAAGTTATTGGAGAAGTCGGCCGACTTAGTTTGAAGCCATTCAAGTCGAGTTGGCAATGACGGTCTAAATCCAGGCCGGAACGTAAACCGCTCCCCGGAAAAAGGAATGCAAATCTGAGCATCAAGGGAGCGCAAGTCGCTCCAAGGTGAGTGGTGGAAAATAATAGCGATATTCTTTTTATTATGGAAACAAATCACTGAGATGAAAATAAAGTCGGCATGTTATTTTTTTGGCACTTTCCTTCTCATGATTCCTTTATTTGTATAATTCAATTCTCTGCGGTGTCAAAGAAATATAGAGATATATAGAACATAAATATATCAAACATGGCCGCTGGTTGGGTGTCAAACCTGGGTGAAGTCATTATTCATTACTTTTTATGTATTAGCTACTACCGCGTGTCCCAACCTGTCAAAATATATAAGGAAGGCAACTGTGCACATTTGTATGCAAACACATGGGTTCCTTAATGATGTAACGAGAGTATATACTTGCACAGATTCACAAAGGATCTCCCAGTGAGTTATAACACCACAGGCCAACGGTTTTCACACAAACACTGCATTCAAACACACACACACACACACACACACACACACACACACAACCACACACGCACACACACACACAAACACACACAACCACAGGCACACAACGACAGACACATGCACACAACCACAGACACACAAACACACAGAGCTCACCCCCCACAAAAAACAGGAAGTCTATGAAGGGGCGCCTGCCTTCTCTGCATCACTGACTCCATCACCGGCATCCTGCTCTTCAACACACCCTCAGCTCTCCTTCATGAAAGGAGCTAACAGGCAGAGACAGGCACCAGGAGATGAGAGAGGGAGAGAGAGAGAGAGAGAGAGAGAGAGAGAGAGAGAGAGAGAGAGAGAGAGAGAGAGAGAGAGAGAGAGAGAGAGAGAGAGAGAGAGAGAGAGAGAGAGAGAGAGAGAGAGAGAGAGAGAGAGAGAGAGAGAGAGAGAGAGAGAGAGAGAGAGAGAGAGAGAGAGGGAAGCCGTCATCTCTTGTGGTCCTCTCCTTTCTCTTATTTAGAGGCTGTGCATTGCAGCTATACACTTAGTGGGTTCATTGACAGCCTATGTATGAGCATGAGAGAAAGTGCTTGTCTGTGTGTGTGTGTGTGTGTGTGTGTGTGTGTGTGTGTGTGTGTGTGTGTGTGTGTGTGTGTGTGTGTGTGTGTGTGTGTGTGTGTGTGTGTGTGTGTGTGTGTGTGTGTGTGTGTGTGTGTGTGTGTGTGTGTGTGTGTGCGTGCGTGCGTGTGTGCGTGTGTGCGTGTGTGTGTGTGTGTGTGTGTGTGTGTGTGTGTGTGTGTAGGCAGCAGGCACAATCTGCCAGAATACGTTGTGTGTTTACTTGCGTATGTGGGTGCCCTTGTGTTGTTGTTGTGTGTGTGTGTGCGTGCGTGCGTGGCGTGCGTGCGTTGCGGTGTGTTGTGTGTGTGCGTGCGTGCGTGCGTGCGTGCGTGCGTGTGTGTGTGTGTGTGTGTGTGTGTGTGTGTGTGTGTGTGTGTGTGTGTGTGTGTGTGTGCACATACTCACAGTATAGAGCTAAGTGAAGGGAGGCTATATAATTGACTAATTAAGAGAGTTAAAAGGATTTGTGGATGCAGCAACCGCACCAGGAGAACCAGGATGAAATGGGTACAGAGGGCATACCTCCTCTGCTCCCACATACCTTACAGAACCTATTTTTAGTACAATGCAGTAGTCACCGACTGGTATCCATGAAAAGCTAATGAGGAATCCAATAGCAAAAATATACTCACACATGCATTAACACTCACATACTGCTTGGGGTATATTTTTGTGAAAATAAAATATATCCTTACAGAAGAAAATACGAAAAATACAGAAATACAGAAAAAATGATAATAATACAGCTAATGTGAGTTATTTTTAGTTACTTCATTATTTGGTTTGTGTGGTAATAACTGGATAGAAACTGTCCAAGGCAGAGACCGTTTCACGTGCACTTATTATCCGTGCAGGAGCAAGGTATCTCATTACGCAGTGTGCGGTCCACCCTAACACCCCAGGACATGCCACCAGGTCGACACACACACCCGGCAGTGCTCTGGTGCCATGGCAACCTCCCAACAAGGACAAGACCATCGTATCATATCATACCAGACAGACACCCCTAGACCAACACAAACTCATAGCGAAAGTCCCACACACACGCACAAATGGACTGACACAAACACACACACATACCCTAAGAAACACACACACTGCGCACACTCACAAATGGACACCTAACATACAAAGTAAAGCACACACACAGACACAAACCCAAACATACAGTACACACACTAACAACACACACAGACACAAACCCAAACATACAGTACACACACTAACAAACACACACACACACACACACACACACACACAGACACATTCCCCCACACACACACTTTCCTCCGCACACAAATTGTCTGTCAGTGAGGTGATTAGGGTGGCATAATTATGAGCAATAAGCCCTTTTACAGAGGCCAGCTGTCATAGTGTGGCCCTCCAAACTATCCCCTCGTCCCGTTCTCTGACACCAAGACGAAGAAAAGCCAAGCCCAGAGAGACGATGATGAGGGAACAGGGCAGAGGAAGGAACTCTGCATCAGAGCTCGGAGCTCGCCGCCAGAGGATCTCTATGACAACGGACACGTATAGAATGTACACATTCACGTTTCAAATTAGAGATAGGGGCCCTTCTCTCTCGTTTAAACCTGGGCCCAATGCTGCATAGAGGTGAGGGAGGTTATTCCGTCCAGACTGAGAGAGAGAGAGAAAAAAAAAAAGGCACGGGTATACCCAACACCTCCTGCCTAGAGATGTCAGCTAGGGTACCATGTGCATGGAGAGCTCTCTGAATGGCAGATAATGGGCGAAAAAAGCCCTCAAAGGTTGGTTGTAATCGCCAGGGTTTTTATAACAGCCGTGTCGAAAAGCAAGCCATAGCTGAACAATGAATCCCAGCTAGTCTCTGTATACAGGAGACAGACAGAATGAGGTGAATCTACACTCTACATACCGGCAGGCAGGCAGGCAGACAGCGGAACGACGTGACTCTCATTCCGATCAGTACAGCCCACACACACACACATACACACACACAAATAACACACAATGCGTCCACAATGCAGACACATATCACAATGAAACAGCAGAATAGCTAAAGTAGCACAAACACAGAATAGCACAAACATTCACACATCACAAACAAATATGCACGCACGCACACACACACACGCACATACGCACATACACGCCTACACACAATGCCCTGTGGTGCTACAAGTAATCAGGACCAATAAATAGACACTCTTCGTCACAAAAGCCACCAATAAAACACAACGGTAGAGAAGGAGCCTGGGGGAGGAGAGAGGCAGAGAGGAGGAGAACAACAGAGGGACGGAGGAATCTCTGGATGGAGGAGAGAGGAGGGGAGGGGAGGGGAGGGACCACACGGTGCCCACCTGAGGGTCTCCCAGCATGCTCCATCTGTGCTCCTTTTGACTCACCCCCGCCCCCGCCCCACACACACACACACACACACACACACACACACACACACACACACACACACACACACACACACGTACACACACACACACACACACACATACACTCACATACACTCACACACACACACATACACAGACACACACACACACACACACACACACACACACACACACACACAGCACACATCACACACACTACTCACACACACACACACACACACACACACACACACACACACACACACACACACAACACACACACACACACACACACACACACACACACACACACACACACACACACACACACACACACACACACACACACACACACACACACAGACGTTAGCTCACCACCCTGAACCCGTGGCACAGAGTTTAGAGAAGGAAAGGGAGAGGGAGGGAAAGGGAGAGATAGCGAGAGAGAGAGAGAGAGAGAGAGAGAGAGAGAGAGAGAGAGAGAGAGAGAGAGAGAGAGAGAGAGAGAGAGAGAGAGAGAGAGAGAGAGAGAGAGAGAGAGAGAGAGAGAGAGAGAGAGAGAGAGAGAGAGAGAGAGAGGGAGGGAAAGATGGAGGGAGGGAGAGAGGGAGAGATAGAAGCCAGAGCAAGAAACAGAATGTGAGGGTGTGAGGGAGAGGGAGAGATTGAGGGAGAGAGAGAGAGAGAGAGAGAGAGAGAGAGAGAGAGAGAGAGAGAGAGAGAGAGAGAGAGAGAGAGAGAGAGAGAGAGAGAGAGAGAGAGAGAGAGAGAGAGAGAGAGAGAGAGAGAGAGAGAGAGAGAGAGAGAGAGAGAGAGAGAGAGAGAGAGAGAGAGAGAGAGGGAGATAGATGTACTGAGGGGCATTTAGGAACTGTGATGAACTATAGACAGCCGGCTTTAAACACTGTCTCCTCATCTTTCTGTCTGGTTGTTCCTGGCAGTCTGCCTCTCTCTCTCTCTCTCTCTCTCTCTCTCTCTCTCTCTCTCTCTCTCTCTCTCTCTCTCTCTCTCTCTCTCTCTCTCTCTCTCTCTCTCTCTCTCTCTCTCTCTCTCTCTCTCTCTCTCTCTCTCTCTCTCTCTCTCTCTCTCTCTCTCTCTCTCCCTCTCTCTCTCTCTCTCATGCTTTTTCTCACTCTGTCCCAGTATCTCCCAGTATCTCTCGGTGTTTCTCTATATCTCTCTCTCCCTTGCTCACTCTGACCCTCTCTCGCTTCACTCCTCTCAATGTATCCGTGTGAGTGGCTGTGTGAATCCACTGGGGCAGCAGAGAGCAGGGCACTCTCTATGGCCCTATAGAGGCACCAGTGATTGCAGACCCTCCAGGACTGTAAGCAACATATTTATGATGCCCTGCACCCGTTTGCGTGTCTGTGTGTGTGTGGGTGTGTGTGTTTGTGTGTGTGTTTACGTGTGTGTGTATGAACATCTGTTTGTATGTGTGTGAATACATGCATGCATGTGTGTTGCGCCTGTGTGTTTGTGTGTGTATGTGTGTGCGTGTGTGTGTGTGTGTGTGTGTGTGCGTGTGCGTGTGTGTGCGTGTGTGTGTGTGTGTGTGCGTGTTCGGTGCATGTTTGTGTCCTGCTCTGTCAGGCAGCCAGTACAGCACATTACTGATGCTCCATGGATGCGTCCTGTTCCCCTGTCGCCCTGGCAACGCCCCTGCTCCCCTGCCTGACCAAGCCCTCTCCCACCCTCCCATCCTCCATCTGCCTCCACTTGAGGCATCTGATTCCTCCACTCTCTCTCTCTCTCTCCCCCTTTCTCTCTTCCCCCCCCCTCTCTCTCTCTCTCTCTCTCTCTCTCTCTCTCTCTCTCTCTCTCTCTCTCCCCCTTTCTCTCTTCCCCCCCTCCTCGTCTCTCTC
>OLKM01000216.1:237396-264896 GCA_900291075.1 Melanogrammus aeglefinus
CTATGAGAGAGATAGAGAGAGAGAGAGAGAGAGAGAGAGAGAGAGAGAGAGAGAGAGAGAGAGAGAGAGAGAGAGAGAGAGAGAGAGAGAGAGAGAGAGAGAGAGAGAGAGAGAGAGAGAGAGAGAGAGAGAGAGTGTAAGAAATAAAGAGAACGAGTAGGAGAGAACAAGATTGCAACAAGAGAATAGTTCCCGTGAAATAAGATAGATATGCTGAGCAAGTAGCTGGGGGCTAAACATGACTCCAGCTTGGGAGACACCACTCACATTACCTCATTTAGCAACACTATAGAATTGTAATAACAAAGTAATTTTCTTTCTCTGACAGCGTCATAAAATAAGCACTTCTGCACTCTACAAGGTTTCTGTTATATTTAGCAAGGAAAGGAAAATAATTATGATAAATAAGGAGCTGATGGAGGATTCGACAAAAGTATGTCTCTCTCTAGGATGATGCAGACAACACGACTTCAGAATGAGGAGAAAATTAGACAAAAAGCAGTGAATCTCCATGGCGATGTCCTTATCGCCTTTGGAAATCCCCTCAGTTCGATCTTCAGGAGCAGTTTGCACAAAAAACAAAGGAGGACCATACATGCTGACAACGCAATGTTGGCACACGCACTCCCACACACACACTCACAAAGACACATGCACTCACATACGCACACACACACAGACACAAACACAAGACACCCGGTGCACACCATATGCAGCAAATGCATGTCCTTGCCTACACAAAGGCATGCACGCAACCACACGTGTACACACCATATGCATGTGCTTGTGCATGCACATACACACACAAAAGAAAACAACCGAACACACATTATATATACCAATACGTCCTCCACACCTCCAGACCGACAACCCATGTAGGCCACCACCACTACCGCCGCTCGCCGACCCTTTCCCGCTCCTATTCCCACAGCTATCAGCCCAGAGAATGGATGGAGAGCTGGATGGATGGATGCAGAGACTGTTGTCTGTGTGCCGCAACAACTCTGCACCTTTACTCTAGTCATCTCCAGTGATGTAACTGACATCCCATAACTCTGGTTTTATGTGATCAGAGGGGACACGCACCGCCCGGCCGCTGTAGCGAGTGACAAACTATCCAAATCGACCACAGCCTCGATGAGTCGAGCACTGCCGGGGGGGAGGTGGGAGTGGCAGGTCTGATTCTGTAGAACTCTGTATTTATTGACTATTATCTATTTCTTATCCATGTCTAGGTCAGGCTAGTGTGCTTGAGCAAAGTGTCAGCCTCTGTTTAACTTTGGGATCTGTGTGTGTGTGTGTGTGTGTGTGTGTGTGTGTGTGTGTGTGTGTGTGTGTGTGTGTGTGTGTGTGTGTGTGTGTGTGTGTGTGTGTGTGTGTGTGTGTGTGTGTGTGTGTGTGTGTGTGTGTGTGTGTGGGTGGCTGGATGTGGGTGTTGGCGTGTTATGAGTGTGTGTCTATTTGGGTATGGGCGTGTCTGTGTGAGTGTTGGTGTGTGTGTGTGTGTGTGTGTGTGTGTGTGTGTGTGTGTGTGTGTGTGTGTGCGTGTGCGTGTGCGTGTGCGTGTGCGTGTGCGTGTGCGTGTGTGTGTGTGTGTGTGTGTGTGTGTATGTGTTCGGGTGTGTGTGTGTATGTGGATGTGTGGATGGGTGGGTGTTTTCACACGAGTGGCGCATGAATATTGGATGTGTTCCGTACGCCTGTCATGTTGGAAGCATTGGTCTCGGTGCCAGATACAAAACAGAAAAAGCCTGCAGCAGCAGAATCCCATGCACATAGGAAGCGGCCATGTTGGGATGGCATCACAGAGCGCTATGATGCCATGATGTCATCGGATCAGAGGGCCAGTAAACACGCAAGCCCCATCCTGGAGCCCTCCATCTTTGATCTCGACTTTGGTTCCTGCAGTGCGGCCAAAATGCCACACAGTGCGGTAATTATAGATGAGGAGATGGCATGAAATACAAAATATGGCAGGCTTCCCAGTAAAGTTCAGGCCAGGTTAAAATCAGACTACTTTGGATGGGCTATTGCGATTTAGACGTATCTCTTCAGATATAGTCGAATTCACGATGGCTTTTAAAGCAACGCTTCAACTGTTGTATCACAGAGATGTTAGATTTACCAATTCAATCATACAGATGTAGACATTAATGCTTCATTCTAACTCATCTATCACATTAGCCGCATAGCTCAGGGTGCTCCAATGACAATCAAGACAACAAAAGTCATAAGATGATCCAAAAAAAAACATGCATTCTTTGCCCCCTTGAAAGGAAACGGCTTATTTGGATAAACACCAAAAAAAGAAGAAATCGAAAATCATTCCCCCTAGCTCATAATCACCGCGACCCGATACGCATGCGTTTCTAAATATAGACAGAGCCACACATTCATCACGATAACCGTGGACTGTCAGCGGTTTGGTGTGAGACTCTCCCCTCTGAATCTCTGAAGGTCCAATCATCAATCACCTTTCCCGACTCCCCCTGAAGGCTGGCCTCTCCCAACAGGTCTACATAATTATGGGGCTGTGGTGCGGGGGGGTGGGCCGGGGTAACGGGGAGCCCAGACTAGGACCTTCAAAGGACTTCTCTGGAAATACGTTTTTTTGGTTAAAAGGAACCGGATGGAGCAGAAGTTTTGTGTGATTTCTCGTATTATCTCTCTGAGCACGTCTTGGGACTTGCAGGACGTGTGGTCGCCCGCTGTCTCCTAGTGTGCGAGCAGATGCTTCTTCTTAGGCAAAGCCGTCTAGTGCCGCAGACTGAGGAAAATACAATAGAGTTAAAAAATATTAATTACATTTGAAACCCCCTTTGTTGGAAGCCTCTGTCTTCAGGGGAAGAGAGAGAGGAGGGAGAGAAGCAACATGACTCAACAAGCTTCTATGAATTAGACGTGAGATGTGTTCTTGCATCGTATCTGAGAATAACAGAACTAACCTGCGTCGTCGTTGTGCGGGCTTAAGACAAAGAGGTAGCCATCGTAAATTGTTCTGCCACATCCTAAGATCAGACTTAGGTAGAGACAGAGGTGCATCGGCTATCTGGCACTAAGGGGAATGGGTGCGTTTGGGTCAAAGTGTGTCAAATGAGCATTATTAGCCACTTATCCCTGCCTGGTGTGTGTGTGTGTGTGTGTGTGTGTGTGTGTGTGTGTGTGTGTGTGTGTGTGTGTGTGGTGTGTGTGTGTGTGTGTTGTTGTGTGTGTGTGTGTGTGTGTGTGTTGTGTGTGTGTGTGTGTGTGTGTGTGTGTGTGGTGTGTGCCATTCACATGTGTGGTGGTGTGTGTGCGTGCATGAACATTCATGTGTGTGTGCATGCATGCGTGTATGGGGGTGTGCAGGGCTTATTCCCTCCATCTCAAGGCTAAAGCCCCGCTCCATCAACGGGGGGATGAGTGACGTATTGAGCGACTATCCCTCAATCGATATACGTGCACGCTACTGCACCCTGGGGTCTGTCGTCCACCACGACTCCCTGTCACTTCCTGGCCTTTTTGTTGCCTGTGTGTGTGTGTGTGTGTGGTACTCTGGTGCTTAGTATTCAGGCGCAACACTCTGGTCTGGCCTCTCACATCTAAGAGAACATCGGCCCACTGCTGCCTTAAAGGTTGGGTAATGGAAGTCTTTTTTTTGGCCATTTTTGCAAAATTACTTGAAATCCTTATCATAACACACTTACAGCCACTGATTTAGAAGTACTGACATGAAAATTAAACTAGTCAATTATCTGTGGAACGGGCAGGGCTCGAAAAGCTCCAGTCAATGATTTCCAGAACCACTGAGTGGCATTGGACGGTAAGTACGTCAATCAAACGGTCGTACCCGCTCCCCGCTCCCCGCTCCCCGCTCCCCGCTCCCCGCTCCCCGCTCCCCGCTCCCCGCTCCCCGCTCCCCGCTCCCCGCGCGTGACCCCTTCGTGCACGTACAAGCTTGTGACCCAAAGCAACTGCTGTTTGTTGTTATCCTCCGGTAGCTACTGAGCTAGCTAACTAGCTAATGGCTCGCTCTCGCGCATCTGTGTTCACTCGTGCCTGATTGCGCGTCCATGTACTTGGAATGGGTGGAGTGAGAGTCAGCGTTGAAGGAGAGGGGGTAGGACCATTTGAGTTGTGTATATCCAAAATCTGCTGGCGTTTCGCAAATCCCATACCCAACCTTTAACTTCTTGGCGAGAATAGTCCTTGAAAGGTTGTGTGTGTGTGTGTGTGTGTGTGTGTGTGTGTGTGTGTGTGTGTGTGTGTGTGTGTGTGTGTGTGTGTGTGTGTGTGTGTGTGTGTGTGTGTGTGTGTGTGTGTGTGTGTGTGTGTGTGTGTGTGTGTGTGTGTGTGTGTGTGCACGTGTGTGTGTTCATGCATACGTGTTTCTATGTGTGTGCAGGTCTGTGTGCATAAATGCCTCTCTAATATTGTCCTCTCATGCATATGAGACATGTACTTTTGTTGTGGAGTTATTGTGCTTCTTATTCACAGATAATAAAGAGTAGAGTCTGCACTGTATGGTTGCATTGTGCGTGGGCGTGGAGACACTGCCATCATTTCCAAACTGTTGAATTTGAATAGCTTCATTTTAAGAGGATTTACAGCTCGAGCAATCAGCATTTAAAGCTGTTTTCTTAATCCTGGCCAATGCAACTCCAGATGTCCTTGACAAAAATACAAGGTTTCTGCCTAGAAACAATGCTAAGAATTAATGCTTTTTTTCAGAGCTTTACTTACCCCTTTAACTTCCTTTTAATCGTATCTATGTCATCCAGTTGCTCTCTTGCTTATGCAGAGAAAGCTCTGCCCAGACCAAAGTGCATTGTGGGATACAGGTAGGAATGGGTATTTTCTTCGAGGCAAGTTAAAACGTTTCCATAGATATTGGATTGTCTCTGCTGAGAAAGAGAGACCCAGATCACCACAAATCTGCTAATTGGCTCTTTAATTGGCTTCTCCAAGAAACCGCCATATCAAACAGAAGTAATATCAGCGGTAATGAGCTGGCCTATCTGATAGCTAGCTAGCTAAACGATGTGGATTGTGTGGGAGAGGGCAGAGGTGATACGTGCTGGACCCTGGGAAATCAAGAGGAGATAATAAAAAGGAGGAAAGAAATGGAATGTAAAGTAGGAGAGCTAACCACCAGTTTAAGTTTCACAACAGAATCCTATTTGTTTGAGATCGTTTGAATGATGTCGGAATGGTTGAGGAGGGCCATTACTTTGGGTGTTTTTAAAGGACATCTGAAAAAAGACTTTCAAAATGGGCTACGGTTATTTGTCGCAACATCTTCCTAATGTGGGAATGAACCTTTATACTCAGTTGTTACAAGAAGTACACTTCTGACTACAAAGTCTGAACTTGAGGATTTCATCAAAGTTTAACCTGAAAACACAAGACACATAAAATAAACCCTCTGCACGATACTTTGAGTTCATGTATTGCACTTGAAACTTTCTGTGTACAACATCCTACCTACTGTGCTGAGGCAACAGAGGTAACAGACGCCAGGAAGGAACAGCGGAGCCATAGATGGACTTATTTGAACTGAAATGGAGTGACTCACAAAGCATAGTCCTTGTGCAATGTTCGCTATTTGCCGGGACTTAGATAACAAATCAATTTCAGTCTTCCCACTGCTCATACCAACCAAACTCATAAATAACTTTTCCGACTTCTCCACTTCCAGCGACTATGATTGTGTCTCTTCCAGATGATTAAGGCTTCAGAGTGTAGTCGAAGGGGGAAGAGCTAGAGATTAAAGTGGATTTCTTGGAGCACACAAACGGTTTTAGGCGGGCTTAAAGTCTCAGCAGATGTTGCTTTGCTTCTGGACACCAGCGCAGAAAAAAACGAGAGAAAGAGAAGGTGTCATCTGAAAGGTCAAGTTAGGTTTCTTTCTAGTGATATTGTGGCATTTTGAAGTCTCTTTGGTTTTGTCGACCATCTTATGCAAGTGGGGTTCAAATAGACTCCCAATCGATGAGCCACTGTCATCTGCCTCAGCTGATCTTGACATTTCGGGGGAATTATCGCTTCCTTCCAGTGAGAGAGTCCTTCTAGTACACCCTAGCCCTCCCCTTTTTTTGGCTGTTTAGGTGTGTTTATCAGGATATTATTTTCACTATGTGTAGTCTTGTATTCCGCTTATCTCTATTTGAGCATAATTTTGTCTCAGAACTCGATTTTTGTTATACGTACCATTGCTTTGCCACCACATTTCCCCCAGAGGGATTAATAAGGTGTAATCTGATCTTATCATACATGGTGTAGTGTGTGTGCTAGCATGTGTGTGTATGTTCCGACCTAATGGAGCTCCAGGTGAGAAGTCATTCACACCTACTTTTTATTTAAAAATGTTTTATTCATTAGTCTCCGCATTCGTGCATCCCATTCACAGCCCGGACCAATTAAGCCTCTTGTAATAATGATCGTCTCCACACTAACGACCATCAAGCAGAAAACTTGCAAACTAGAAAGGACCGCGGTCCATCGGGGAACCAAAGCGATTACCCAAAAGCACCTACAAACAGGCCGGAGCAAACAGAGGAATGAGCGAGAAAAACCAAAACCCCAAAAGAACCGACAGTGTGTGTGTGTGTGTGTGCGTGAGTGGGGGCAACAGAGAGTCAGAGGGAGATGGGGCGATAGATGAAGGAACAGATAAACGGTGGGGCACGGGCGGAGCCTTGGGAGGAGGGCGTGCCCTTGTCAACGTGCTGCCGCCGTGGCGACAGGCCGGGCAGTGAACCGCGAACAGCAAACACGACAGGGCTGTTGGAGGTTGAACGGAGGTGACCAATGAGCCGCTGCGCTGTGCGGGGCCTTTGAGAACGCTCCGGAGCTCTCTCTGAACAGGCTGGGGCCGACACACTGCGTCTAACACCGGGCTAAACTCTGAAGGCTTTTTGTCATTACTGAGTCACCTGGATCATCGCTGTGACACAGTGTGTGTGTGTGTGTGTGTGTGTGTGTGTGTGTGTGTGTGTGTGTGTGTGTGTGTGTGTGTGTGTGTGTGTGTGTGTGTGTGTGTGTGTGTGTGTGTGTGTGTGTGTGTGTGTGTGTGTCTATGTGTGTGTGCATGTGTATGTGTGTGCACATCTCTGTGTGTGTATATGTATGTGTGTGCACATCTGTGCGTATGTGTGTATGCGTGTTTGCGTGTGTGTGTGTGTATGTATGTGTGTGTGTGTGTGTGTGTGTGTGTGTGTGTGTGTGTGTGTGTGTGTGTGTGTGTGTGTGTGTGTGTGTGTGTGTGTGTGTGTGTGTGTGTGTGTGTGTGTGTGTGTGTGTGTGTGCGTGTGTGTGTGGGCACGTGTGCATTTGTTTTGTGGATGTGAACGTTTGTCTGAAGGGGAACGCGTGCCTCTCCCTGTGCCCAGGATGAAAGACGATGGCTGAATGTGTTGACGTGTGGGGGAGGATCAAACACCCACACGCTAACCGCTCCATCACATCGCCTTGCCAGATGGAGAATGGCATTGTCCCCTCACTCACCCTTGGTCTTATTCCTCCACTTTGCTTTCTCTCTGCCCCTGTCCATTTGTTTTTTTCTCTTTCTATTACTATCTCTCTTTAACTATCTCTTCCTTGCTATTTTTCTCTCTCTCTCTCTCTCTCTCTCTCTCTCTCTCTCTCTCTCTCTCTCTCTCTCTCTCTCTCTCTCTCTCTCTCTCTCTCTCTCTCTCTCTCTCTCTCTCCTCTCTCCCTCTCTCTCCCTCTCTTTCTCTCTAGCACTTCCAGGCTTTTAGTGTTTCCCATTGTGGCCCTTTGAGTGGTGAAAATGGTGGACTGTCTGTCACGCAAACTCTGACCCAGATTCACCCTTGGTGGAAGCGGAAGAGAAGGAGTAGTAGGAATGATTGATGATTGTGACGGGAGGGGGGGGGGGGAGAAGGAGGAGGAGGAGGTGGGGAGAAGGAGGAAGGAAGAGGCTGGGGATATCTCTGCTCATCACCTGTAGGACATAGCTCTTTCCAGACCTCTGTGATTTATATAACGCCAGCCCAGGAATTTCAATAACTTTCAATATATTCTTCCCCATAGATGATTAAAGGCTGCCAATGGGCCAGGGAACTGCAGCCACCTCTTCAGATGAATACATATCTCAGCTCGTTTTTCGACTCGTTTGAACTCAGATTGCGTTCATTAATCAAACGGTCGGGAATTCCATTGGGCGATATGAAGACTAACTTGCGCGATGGTAGCGGGGATGAACCAACCGACGCGGGCTTATAGATCCCAGGCTCACCCTATTTACTTTAGAGGAGGAAAGGACTGCGCACACCACAACAGTTCATTCAAGTTGATGGGACATCAAATGGCGGAGGATGTATGGTTTGCGGGTTCCGGCGAGGACACGGAAAATAAAATAAAAATAAGAAAAGCGGAGAGGAAGTCATTTGAGTCACAACCCTGAAACCCGACCATGGCGGAGCCACTTAGCGGGGATTAGCGGTTCAGCCTCGCTGAGGCGCCGAGAGCGATGAGGCGCAAAAAAGCGAAAGAGTGATGGAGCGAGAGATGAGGGAAGATTGGCTCTTCAGGGGGACGAGGGAGGGATGATCCAGAGCACGAAGGATAAGGATAAGGCTAACGCTAACACGAGTGTCGCGGTGAGATTCATGGCACGAGTAGGAGAACAACGACGGCCATGCTAACCTGTGCCATGTTAAGAGTATCAGAAGCAAAGGCATGTCGTTGGACACGCTGATTCATATGAGCCATTTTGTAAACTGTGCACAATTCCTTGAGTTTCCTTCTTCTAGAATGCATGAACATTTATAAAACATGTTTAAACACTAACAGTGTTAAACATCTTGGTGCATATGCATGTTCATTAAACTCATACATTTTGAAAATGTTAATTCATGCACTGCATCCAAGAACGATACCACGAGTGCTACAATAGCATACTAATGAATTGGGAGTAATGGTATTTCGTGCCATTACCCCACATGTAGTAGCAATACAAGTGTGTGTGCTCTGGGCTAATGTAATTAGCTTCAATGTAACTTATTGAGAGGATTTGCTTACCTAACAACAAGATCCACTTGAGAGTTAAAAATAAACAAACTATGACATGCTTCATCCACCAGTAATTCTATACTCTATTCATCCTCTCTCTCTCTCTCTCTCTCTCTCTCTCTCTCTCTCTCTCTCTCTCTCTCTCTCTCTCTCTCTCTCTCTCTCTCTCTCTCTCTCTCTCTCTCTCTCTAGCTCTCTCTCTCTCTAGTTTTCTCTCTCTCTAGTTTTCTCTCTCTTTCTCTCTCTCTCTCTCTAGTTCTCTCTCTCTCGCTCTCTCTCTCCCCCTCTCTCTCTCTCTCTCTCTCTCTCTCTCTCTCTCTCTCTCTCTCTCTCTCTCTCTCTCTCTCTCTCTCTCTCTCTCTCTCTCTCTCTCTCTCTCTCTCTCTCTCTCTCTCTCTCTCTCTCTCTCTCTCTCTCTCTCTAGCTCTCTCTCTCTCTAGTTTTCTCTCTCTCTAGTTTTCTCTCTCTCTAGTTTTCTCTCTCTTTCTCTCTCTCTCTCTAGTTCTCTCTCTCTCGCTCTCTCTCTCTCCTCTCTCTCTCTCTCTCTCTCTCTCTCTCTCTCTCTCTCTCTCTCTCTCTCTCTCTCTCTCTCTCTCTCTCTCTCTCTCTCTCTCTCTCTCTCTCTCTCTCTCTCTCTCTCTCTCTCTCTCTCTCTCTCTCTCTCTCTCTAGTTCTCTCTCTCTTTCTCTCTCTCTCTCTCTTTCTCTCTCTCCCCCTCTCTCTCCCCCCCTCTCTCTCTGACATGCTTCATCCACCAGTAATTCCATACTCTATTCATCCTCTCTCTCTCTCTCTCTCTCTCTCTCTCTCTCTCTCTCTCTCTCTCTCTCTCTCTCTCTCTCTCTCTCTCTCTCTCTCTCTCTCTCTCTCTCTCTCTCTCTCTCTCTCTAGTTCTCTCTCTCTCTCTTTCTCTCTCTCTCTTCTCTCTCTCTCCCCTTCTCTCTCTCCCCCCCTCTCTCTCTCTCTCCCCCTCTCTCTCTCTCTCTCTCTACTGCTCCCTCTCTCTCCCTGTCCTTCAGCTGTCCTTGCACACCGGGGATCCGCAGTGAGCTGTGCACTGCCTGCGGGGGGTCTAGCCCGGTGTGTGGGGGGGGGATAGGGACCCCTCTCCATTCCTCCCACCCTGTGTCTCTCTCCCCCATCACTCCATACTATTTTCCTCTTCTCTCGTCACCCTCTTCTGATGACCCCCCCCCCCCCCACCGCCTAATACCACTCCATAGGTCATGTGTTTCTCTACT
This sequence comes from Melanogrammus aeglefinus, assembly GCA_900291075.1. Taxonomy (NCBI): domain Eukaryota; kingdom Metazoa; phylum Chordata; class Actinopteri; order Gadiformes; family Gadidae; genus Melanogrammus; species Melanogrammus aeglefinus. Next base: position 247,653 of record OLKM01000216.1, read on the forward strand.
GCCCACCACTTCCACTTGACTTTCTCCGACAGAAGGCGCGTTAGACAATGCTCCCCTTTCCACTCCCCGGATGTCTGGGTGACAGGGATTCATAGATTGCGGTTTCCGATGTAATTATTCTAAATCCGATCTTGTGGGGAAATAGACACTCAGGTCCCGGCGACACTCCGCACATTGATTATGCTTATTGTCGTCGGCACAATGGACGTCGTCACGGCGTCGGCGGCTGTCAAAAAAACACACAGCCGCTGGGAGATTTTATTTTAACTCCACTGTGAACGGGTCTGAAAGGGCATGTTTCACCTACCCTGGCATGATTGACAGGTCATTGTTTTAACTAATGCATTCAGCATTCAAGAGTCAAATGACGACAAAACAGAGTGGGAAGGAGAAGGTCGGATGGACAATTGCAAATTTCAACGCTGAACAAAAACAATTGGCACGTCTCCAAAATTGACATTTTACGTTAAAACGGTGCGATTAGAAGCTGTTGAGTCACGCAAAAGGATGCCGTTTATAGCGGGCATGAAGGCTACAGATTGTGATTTGCGAGCACAATTAAGTTGTTGCTGTGAATGCTGCGATGGCAACATTTAAATTGGTGGGATTATGTTTGTTTTTTTCTGCGAGAGCACGCTAGGATGCACACCCACAGAAATACAAACGCATCCATACGCGCAGAACCCCCCCCCCCCCCCCCCACATACAAACACACACTCGCACGCACAAACAGAAAAACAAACACATACACACAAACGCTGCAGACATCCATATGCGGAGCTCATTTCTGAAGAGAATCGCTCCTGATTAAGATTGTGCCAGAAGTGATTATCCATGTTTGATTGTCTGAGCAAAGAGGAGGGAGCCATTCACTCTTTGGTTTCATCCCGCCTGTTTATGGGCAGAGCATGCCAGCTCAGAAAATTTCACAATGCACACGGTTTAGCAAGCTTTTTGAAACAGCTTGTCTGATTAACCCCTTAAACAAAGAAGCATACAGACAACAACAAAAGTGTGGACAACAACATCAGCAACAATAGAATGAATGCCGATCGCTCTAAACAGTAGCTTGCCTTTGTGGAGGAGTGAGGTGTGGGAGGGAAGAACTGAAGCACACACACACACACACACACACACACACACACACACACACACACACACACACACACACACACACACACACACACACACACACACACACACACACACACACATAGACACACACATGAGCTTGGTCTTTCTGTTTTGGGGGGTGGGTCACATTTCACGTACGTCATCATGGCAACGAAAATGGAGGCAACCACTGCCAAATATAGCAACCTTTCCTTTTTGTCTTTCCGCAAATGTCATTCTTTTTCCTGACGTCTCATCATGAAGAAGCGACAGCTTGCATTCATAACCACCCAGTCCCGTCTAGCAGCGTCTTCAGAGAAGTTCATCTTATCTGCTGTGCTTGCCATCCCACCCCCCAACACCCCCAATCTCCTGCACCCTGGGGGGGTGTAGGGGCTACCAAGAACTGCTAAAGACAACAATCTGCCAAAATGCTAATGTGCGCACATAGCGAGTGCACACAAACCCGGCAGCCAGGGAAAGAGAGGTGGGGGAGGAAGAGGGGGGGAGGGGTGTGTGTGTGTGATGGTGGCTTGGTGGGTGGGTGTGTATACAGCAGTGGCGTTCAAATCAACGGGGTGGGAGGGGCTATTGGGTGCGATAAATGTTCTCTCAGGCTTGACCTGGCAAAGACAATGTAGGCCTGAATGATTCATGGGACGATGGAAACCATGCCTGGTTTGTGTGTTTAAGATGAATGTGTCCCACACGCACCGATGCAAACATGCACACACGCAGACGCACACACACAAACACAGAAAGGGGGGGGGGGGGGAAACGCTAAAAACTTGATGATGGTAAACAGGAACAGATGCAAGTTACTGTTTACTTGATCAACACCGCTGGCTAAACACGCACAGTCACTTTTAGCCAACGCGAACACATCCCAAACACTGTGGAAGCTTCTAGAGGTGCCTTTGAAATGCGGCTTTGAAATGGGAACATCTAAGGCGATAACCAGACTCGACTTTGACAGTAAAGAACATATAATATACATCAAACTGTGATTGGGGATCAAACACCAAACCCTGGCAGCGTTAACACGCGCTCTCTCCACTGGTTGAGCTACACAGGACCGCAGGACTTACCCCATTCAACGTCATCGATCCTGGGTGCCCACACCAGTACGTGACCCCCATCAAGAACATCAACACCACCATCGTCACCACCATCGCCACCACCATCACCACCATCGCCACCATCACCACCGGCAGAGGCGGCAGCCCTTCCATCGGAGACGCGCACGTAGTAGTCCTGTGGATACATTCCCCCAGACTCCCTACAGCTTCACCTCTCTTCACTGGCAACACCTTTACTACCCCCTACACCCGACAACCAACCCAGCCACTCCCCCGTCGAGACCCGGATGGGTGGTGTGTCCTACTGTATGGTGGTCCCTCTACTGTAACATTCTAGATAACAGAGAGAGAGTGGGAGAGAGAGAGAGAGAGAGAGAGAGAGAGAGAGAGAGAGAGAGAGAGAGAGAGAGAGAGAGAGAGAGAGAGAGAGAGAGAGAGAGAGAGAGAGAGAGAGAGAGAGAGAGAGAGAGAGAGAGAGAGAGAGAGAGAGAGAGAGAGAGAGAGAGAGAGAGAGAGAGAGAGAGAGAGAGAGAGAGAGTGGGAGAGAGACAGCGACAGAGAGAGAGAGAGAGAGACAGCGACAGAGAGAGAGAGACATCGACAGAGAGAGAGAGAGAGAGAGAGAGAGAGAGAGAGAGAGAGAGAGAGAGAGAGAGAGAGAGAGAGAGAGAGAGAGAGGAGTGGGGGGATGCAGGCTATAGGGCCTGGCGTCAACAGATGACATAGATAGAATCTTTCTTATAAGACACAACCCCATCTGTCCCCTCCAACACACACGGACAACCCCCCCACCCCCTTACCATCTATTCTATCAACATCTGCATTCTTCAGCTTATTCAAAGCCACGAACCGGCGCAAGCAGGCTCGAGGGTAGAGAGGCACTTCTTCCCTCTCCTTCCCTTCCCCACCCTACCCACCCCCACCCCCCAACCCCTTGCTTTCTGCTCTTCAGTGTCCCAGAATCCCTTGCTGCACTCTCCTGTTCCTCTTTACGTCGGAGCGTTCGCTCCGGCTGAAAGCGTTCTCATAAAGGCCCCAGATGAAAGGCTGTCCTCCATGAGGGCTGCTGGTTGCAGCGCGGCGGCCTGCCTCCGGTGCCGTCGGTATATGGGGGGGGGCAGGAGCGCCCCCGCTGGCCCTCATATAGACAGCTCTATACATATAAACACCAGGCCCTGGTGGCACTCAGCGTGTGGACTAGACCGCAGGGGAAATATTAAATATAAACCAAGAAACATAACTTTCTATTGTTATGATTGTTGTTAGGGTGTTTCACTTTTGTTATAATGATAGATTGAATTTAGAGCGTGGGTACATCTCTTTAGTTAACATTCACTTTTGAAATTCTGGTATTTTACAAAAGAAAACAATCATGACAATTTGGAACGAATCACTTGAATCAACGTAGCCCTTCATTTATCTGATGCCACCTTTAAAAAGAGAGTAAATGCAGTCGGGCTGCCTACAGCCGGTGGATCAGCACCCCGGACAGCTCCTCGATGTGGCGGCCGCTGCACAGCTGAAACACATCTCCATAATCACCGGCGGCCGGTGAGCGCAGCTGCAGCCAGGTGGACTGATTGGCCAGGCCAGGAGTCAACAAAGGTGAGGTCGCAGGGTGTGAGTGCCATTCTGAATACGGTCGTACGGTTTGTGTATGCTTGAGCCTCACTATTTGGCAGTGAATCAGCCAGTGTGCAAAAAAATGATTGGCATGCAGCCCAAATCACTTTCAAAAGCTTTCTTTTTCTAAAGAAACAAGCATATAAATATGAATCCAAATATGTGTGTAATGTTATGGCCTGATTTGATTTCAACGTGAAACAAATACAGAATGATGAGTACTTGTTAGTCGCTCCCCGCCTTGGTTTGAGTTAAAGTGACGGGAACGGGACATTTTTGTGGAACGATGTCCAATTTTATTTTGTCTTGGTGCTATGTGCGATCCTCATGGCCATTTTTCAAGCTTCTTTCATACATTGGATCTGAACGTTCGACTTGAATGACCTTTCCTTTGGATGACATCCTACACCGACATCCCTTCCGCTACACGTCTCCATATGTCCCTGAATAAACGGAAGGGAACAATAATAGCGCTTCCTTAATATACAGCCACAAACACAACACAGGAAACCCAGCCAATCGATACCAGAGATGGCATGACATTAACTAGATTATTCACCAATTCTACTGCTTCTGCCACCGTATACCGTGATGACGACGAAGGGTCGAGGATGAATAGAAATGCAAGTAGTTACTTTTGATGATTGATTATTCATTTTATGGAAGTTAAGAAGGCTAAAGTTGTTTGTAATATTTTTAATAGTTGTGTGTGTTCCATGTAATTGCCCATGTTGTTTTATGTTGTGCAATTAAAGTGACGGAGAAAGGAAATCCTAGCCTGGCTAACGCCAGACCTCACCTCAATCTACATTGAGATGAGGTCTGGGAACCACACATTCTCTTTCTCATTTTTTAGCCGTGGTTTACTATTGCCTGGAGCCGTTTATTGGGCGCTACAAATGTCTATCATATGACTCTGTACGTAGCTCATAGCCAATTGTATCAATTAAACCAGATGACGTATGTAGAGCGACAGAAATTCGATGAGGAAGAAGACGATGGGTGTGTCGCATAGACGTTGTCATCGTCTTGCCGTCCCTCCCCGTTCTGTGATTGGTTCCCCATCTCAGGTGAAAATCAGATCCATGGAATCCAGGCTGCCTAGCAGCGCGAAATGGAATCACGCGCAAGGCAGCCTGGGTGTACCCAGGCTAAGGAAATCCCTCATTTATTTATGTTTATGTTATTAAGGGTTATCAAGGTGCGTGCTTAGCATCAGAATATTACTAATTCAGACCTCACCACTTCGATCCACAGGCAGTCTGTTAGATGACCAGATGTATATTAATACAATTGTTTACATTTTCCTGAAAAGTAGGTAAATAGTTCACGCCGCCCTGTGTGCTATGTTATGGTTATCTGACAGTTTTTGATTTTGTTTTCCTGACTTAAAATTGTTTGATAAAAACCATTGACAAGCCATGAAATTGAATAAAAAAAAATTATTCACACCAATTCAAGAAATATGACATGCTTAGAATTTCATCCCAAACCACGCACACACACACACACACGCACACACACACAAACACACGCACAAACACACACCCACACACACACACACACACACACAACTTCCAGATTGTATATAGCATTAACAAAAATCTCTAATTCTGCCAAACATCCCTCCAATCTTTCCATTCAAGATTCAATTTGTCTCACGTCCTCAAATTGAATGGAATATTTTTTCAGCTGCTGTCCAATTAGAGCTATTATGAGTGAGAAAGGCAAGCTTAAAACGGCCATTACGGTTATGATGCTTGTATAGCTCTATCTTAAAGAAATATGGCACAGGTGCAAATTCGCACTCTGCTGATTTACTCTATGTTAAAAGAAATTGCACATGGGTCTGATCTAGCTAAAGAGAAACACACACAAAAACACTCCTTTGAACACGCACAAGGATAAGAGATATTTTAACCAAATAGCTCAGCTTGTTTAGATATTTTATGAATAAAAATACAAATTCAGTGTTGGTGTCTTTAGTCTTAATTTCTCTTTGGGCCAATTTTAAAATAAGCTAAATAATTCTGCTTTCAATATTATTTTTTTTCCTATCAGGTTAATTCAAAGAATAGGTGATAACCAGATAGGAATAAGAGTTACGTTCATGAATGTTGAGAGTGAGTTCTTATGGCCATTTTGACAGTAATGCAAAACAGCCTCTTTTGAAGGAATGAAGTTGAAAAATAGACCAGAATTCTCATCAAAAGGAAATCTTGCAGATAGGACAGATATTTTGCATAATGTACAAACTTCAAAAGTATTATTTCGCCATCAAATCCAATCAAATAAATCAATTAATCATCTTAGCTGGCATTAACAATTACACCATGGTTGCATATCCATGCATGCGTCATTTTTGTGCGTTAAAAATAAAATTCCTGTCAACATTACTGTACTTCACTGTTGTCTAAGCTCTTAACCAAGCCTCACCATTGAAGTGTGAGGCTTGGTTGTTCTATAATAATAATAATAATAATAATACATTTTATTTGTTGGCGCCTTTCAAGAACCCAAGGTCACCTTACATGTAAGAAATGAGACAAAAGACAGGTATAAATACAATAGCACATAGATGAATGCATACAAAGAAAATACAGTGTGGCTAGGAACATAGATAAGGTGGATAAAATGGTTAGGGGACAGAGTGTTATAGGGAGTAGGATCATTTAAAAAGGTGTGTTCTTGAGGTGGGTATTTGAAGGTGTCGATGGAGTCCAGAGTGCGTATGTGTAGTGGGAGTGAATTTCCAGAGTCTAGGTGTGCAGAACAGCTAAAAGCCCGAGCACCAAGTGTGGTAAGTGAGAAAGAGGGGGTGGAAAGCAGGGCGGCGGATGAGGAACGCAGTGAACGGGGTGGGATATAAGGATGAAGCAAATTAGAGAGATATGTGGGGCGCTGGTTATGGAGAGCTTTTGAATGTTAGCAGAAGGAGCTTTGTAATGCATACGTTATGAACAGGGGAGCCAGTGAAGTTGCATGAGGACAGGTGTTATATGATCCGAGGACTTGGTACGGGTGATAATTCTGGCGGCGGTGTTCTGGATAGTTGTTAGGCGGTGGATGAGTTTTCTGTGGTATAGACCGGTGAGGAGGGAGTTGCAATAATCCAAGCGAGAAGTGACCAGGCATTAACAAAGGATTTCGGTGTGAGTGCTGGGGTGAGGGAGGGGCGGAGTCTGGAGATATTGCGGAGGTGGAAAAAGGCTGTGCGTGAGATGTTGTTGATGTGGGATGTGCATGAGAGGGTACTGTCCAAAATAACACCAAGGCTTTTAACTGCGGTTGAAGTGGAGACCAGACAGCCGTCAATGCGAATACTGGGGGTGTGTGATTTGGTGAGTGATGATTTGGATCCGATGAGGACAATTTCACTTTTATTGCCTATACGACTCTTGTGATGGAATCTGCCAGATCCAGTCACAGACTGTCCGTCCAGACTTGAAGTTCCCTGTCCATATCGTGCCAAGATTGTTTCCACCCTACTACTAAGATCTGATGACAATGCAACCTGGCACTCCAGATCACAAATCTAACCTAGATCTGATCTGGGAGAGTCTGAAAGATGACAGTTATACGTCCTTTCACAATCTGATCGCAAAGGTCACATCGAAACATGCGTCGTCACTGAGCCCTTACGCAAGTTTAAGGTTACACTGCGACTAATTTGAGCTCATATCAACCGCAAATAACATTGCCGCCTTTTCCAAAGATGCTGAACCGCCCATCATTAGTCTCACACATTTCCAGGCTGTTTAATGACACTTTCCTTTATTCTTTTTCAACTTTAGTCCTGACTTGAATCCTAAGATAATCTAACCCTGTGTTCTTGGGGTCCCAGCAGCAGAGAGAATTCCACATGCGCACCACAGATCATTACAGAAGGTCACGCTTTAAGCAGGGGGGTTCGTGGCTGTGCTGCGACAGGCCTAGGGTCATGGATAGATGGATCTGAGGACTCGGGGTGAGAGACCCCAGCGCTAAATCTCTTCACCAGGCCCCCGTCGACTGGCGAAAGAAAGGGAGGGAAATCAATAGCTGACCTCAGGCTGCGTCCAGGCAGCCATTAGGACTAGAAGAAGAAGAAGAAGAAGAAGAAGAAGAAGAAGAAGAAGAAGAAGAAGAAGAAGAAGAAGAAGAAGAAGAAGAAGAAGAAGAAGAAGAAGAAGAAGAAGAAGAAGAAGAAGAAGAAGAAGAAGAAGAAGAAGAAGAAGAAGAAGAAGAAGAAGAAGAAGAAGAAGAAGAAGAAGAAGAAGAAGAAGGAAGAAGAAGAAGAAGAAGAAGAAGAAGAAGAAGAAGAAGAAGAAGAAGAAGAAGAAGAAGAAGAAGAAGAAGAAGAAGAAGAAGAAGAAGAAGAAGAAGAAGAAGAAGAAGAAGAAGAAGAAGAAGAAGAAGAAGAAGAAGAAGAAGCTGAAGACCCTGCTGAAGAATTGTCCGAGCAGCAACCCCTGCTGTCTCATCCAATAGCTTTTTTCCCCTCTTCCCTGCGCTATCCTGCGTTTTCTACCCCCGCCACCGTTATTGATCGCGACTATCTTTAATGGCCGTTCGCCATTAAAGAGCAGGTGACGCCTCATCAGTTGCCCTGACGGCATGACTTGTGCGAACAGCAGGAATTAGGAGACCACCCACTGGGGTGTGTATGTTTGTGTGCGTGTGTGCGTGTGTGCGTGTGCGTGTGCGTGTGTGTGTGTGTGTGTTGGCGATCATTCGCAGGTGACCGGTAGATGACCGTCCGGCGTGATACTTGAGTGACAGCCAACAGAAGTCAAGCCTCTCTGAGCAGGCATCTGCAGTGTGTCCCCCCCCCCCCCCTCCATGGCCTATGAATCATGCAACAACAGCTGTACCACATTAACCACACAAAGGACATGAGAGGAACCACACAACCTCACACACACACACACACACACACACACACACACACACACACACACACACACACACACACACACACACACACACACACACACACACACACACACACACACACACACACACACACTCCCCCTCACCCTCACACAGTCAAAAGTTCAAGAAAACAAGGCACAGGGACAGATAGGTAAATGCATTGTCCCCCGATGTTAACATCCAAAGAAAGTCCACACAAAGCCACGGTACAAAACACGATCTAAAAATGAAAAATATTCATATTTTGAAAAGAAAATACTTTCTCTTGTGGCCTTATTGTAATGGACAAGGGTAAACAGCCCACACATGCACACACACACTTAGTGTGTCTTCCCTGGCAGAATCTGCAGAATCCTATCTCTTCCAGGAACCAATTGGCATGCAGGAGATCAACAGCGGGTTTATTATGCTTAAACACTGACAGACTGCTAATGCAGGTGAGATCAGTTTCAAGTCCTGTGTGTGTGTGTGTGTGTGTGTGTGTGTGTGTGTGTGTGTGTGTGTGTGTGTGTGTGTGTGTGTGTGTGTGTGTGTGTGTGTGTGTGTGTGTGTGTGTGTGTGTGTGTGTGTGTGTGTGTGTGTGTGTGTGTGTGTGTGTGTGTGTGTGTGTGTGTGTGTGTGTGTGTGTGTGTGTGTGTGTGTGTGTGTGTGTGTGTGTGTGTGTGTGTGTGTGTGTCTGCCTGTAGCAACACTAAAGGGAATAGCAGCTGCTGTCCTTTACATCTCATTGAAATATTTGACTTGTTTATCGGCGTTGAAAGGAAAAAAAAAGGTGTGACGGAAGAGAGGAAGGGTATTACTGAAGTCACGAAGACAGAGTGACTTTGGCGATTCCCACAAAGTCCACCAAAAGAGTGCGTTCCTTCAAAGAAATGTGAAAAAAATATAAAAAACGTTTTCTTTACAAATCCAATACAGGGGGGGGGGGGGGAGATGGTTGAAACTAAAACTAAAAAGAGTCAAAAAACAATAAGCACACAAATGTTTCCCAAACAGCCGCCCTCTGGGCGCTATTTCAATCTCCCAGAAATTGCCGAGATATTTCCAGTGAAACGTAAGCGAGGGAACCAAGCAAGCGATTGATTCTGGTAAAATGAACGCCCCTCTTTTCCTTGCCAAAGACGCACAGCGTCTGTAAACGGGGAAAGCAATACTGTACTAATGATAGACCCATTGTCACCAAGCAAGAATACTGTGAATACCGCATGGCTCCTACTCCAATCTCTGTATCTTGGCCCAGAAAAATACAAAATCCAATATCCACCCAAGAAGAGATGAATGTGCAAAATAATAGGTGGGGGTGGGGGTGGTGGGGGTGGTGGGGGTGGTGGGGGTGGTGGGGGTGGAGTTCATGGGGGGCAGAGGTTGGTGCATGTCAAGCTGTAGCAAGGCATCTGCATGCACTCCTGCTCTCCGGGGTGTCTGTTTTTTGGCAGAGTAGAGGAAAAGGCCGAAAAGAACTTGGTGCCAAATCCTGGAGCTTCTCATTACAGCTCTGCGACCATTTCCTGTTCTTCCTGTTTCCGCTGGAGGGACTCTCGCCAGGGACTGACTGATGATGGGGGGCGGGGGGGGCGGGCTGGGGGGCGGACATAAAATTGGGGCCTATCATCAATTCACTTTTGTCAGACAGCTCAGATGCGTTGATGTGTGGCTGTTGTTTTTGAGGAGGAGTGTCTGTGTGTGTGTGTGTGTGTGTGTGTGTTGTGTGTGTGTGTGTGTGTGTGTGTGTGTGTGTGGTTGTGTGTGTACGTGTGTGTGGTGGCACCGTGGGGGGTGGGGGGGGGGGGGGGGTCAGCCACCGGAGCATTCCAAGGGAGCGTCGCCATTGATCATGCATGATTATTATTTACGATGAAGTCATTTCAGGAGACATTTTTATTTGAAAGTGACTTACAGGGAATGCAGATGGGGGGGATATTAAAAAAGATGTGGGGGTTTATGAGCATTGCTCCACACACCCTGCACAGAGTGCTCACCTTAAACCTTTTGGATGGGCGTCAAAAACCCTATAGCCCCCTGTCTGACTGTCCCACCCTCACACACACACACATACAAACACACTAACACACACACAAAGACACACGTGCACACACACGCACAAACTCAGACACACACAGGCATGCACCACACACACACACACTAACACACACACAGAGACACACGTGCACACACAAGCACATTCTCAGACACACACACAGGCATGCACCACACACACACACACATGCACATGGACATGCAGGCACGCATGCACACCCACACACAAATACACACACACCCCATTCCTACCCCATCAGTTAGGCCATACGTGAAAGGTCAGGGGTGGCTGCACTCAGTTCTACAAACAACTGCAGAAAGATCAATTGCTTGATATATGCGGCTGCAGAGACACAGAGACTGGCTGTGCCCAGTGGCGTTGATGCTTTGTCTCGTGATAGGGTAAAGGGGAGGGAGGGGAGGAACAGCTCAGTAGGCCTATTAAAAGGAGGACGCCTTTACCTCCACAGAGCCGCGGAACGACCGCCTCAGAAGCTCGATATTCTTTTTCAAGGGCGAGAAAACCGTTGTCAAGGACACGGCACGCAGTGAGACAGTCACTTGCCGGCTTGATGGGCTCGGCTTAAGGGTGGGAGCACCGAAACGACGACTGTAGAAGAGGACTGCATTGGGAGGGAAAAAAAATGAAAGATATTGTGTTTGATGCTGTGTGTGGTTGTGTGTGTGTGTGTGTGTGTGTGTGTGTGTGTGTGTGTGTGTGTGTGTGTGTGTGTGTGTGTGTGTGTGTGTGTGTGTGTGTGTGTGTGTGTGTGTGTGTGTGTGTGTGTTAGAGTGTGTGTGGCAAAACACCTGACCAAATGAAGGGTGTGTAGAGGTTGATTTCGTACTGCTGCCAATAGATCTGATGAAGGCATCTCCTAATTCATAATGATTGAAAACCCCAACAGTTTAACACACACACACACACACACACACACACACAACACACACACCACACACACACACACACACACACACACACACACACACACACACACACACACACACACACACACACACACACACACACACACACACAATCACCTCAGCCCCTTCCAACACCTCTGTGAGCCTCTTGTTTCCTTAGTAACCATGGGGGGGGGGGAAACAGGGTGTAGTGCATGAAGGCACTTTTTTCTTGTGCTGTCAGCTGTGCATCCAACGCCTGATGGTCTCCCGCATGGCTTTATCCCCGTGCGCTGCATAATGCATGCATAAGACAGGTGCATGTCCAGGTTTCCTAGTGGGGATTTAAGGGCAAGCCAATTACGCCGATACAGGCAAAAAAAAAATATCAAAGAATGACGAGGATCCACTTCACGGGTAATGAAGATGTCCGATCGGATCTGACGAGACCGCCTTTAATGACGGGCACCTCTGTGAGAAACCCAAAAACCCTCCTGCACAGAAGGGCCCGTTATTGAGCAAGGTCAAACATCACACGCCGGGCCGACGTTGTTCCTCTTCGTGTGCATCACGACGACCAATGACTCACACTCACACAATAGCCCGCGCTCCACACAATGTGTGGTGCTCTGCTTCTTTATGCGCTGTGCTCGTCACTAATGACTACAGCAGCAGCTCATGAGTCGCCATGGTCCCCGTCCCCCCGTCCCCCCGTCCCTCTGCTCTCGCCCGTCCCCCTCTGTCGTTCTGTACTTCCCCGGTGATATGTTAGTGTGTGTTCAGTCGTCGGGCACACACACACTTTTATCCGAGGTGACGTACACAGTTTTCTACCAAAGCGCTGCCTTGACCGTCTTGAATTCCCTTCCCGCCGCACGAGAAACTCTGACTCACTCCCAACACTCACACCCAAACGTATGTCTGTATATATCAGTATATGTATGTATGTATGTATGTATGTATGTATGTATGTATGTATGTATGTATGTATGTATGTATGTATGTATGTATGTATGTATGTATGTATGTATGTATACTACAGTATATACTGTATGTATCTATTTAGTTTGTTTTAAAATGAATGCCAAGTGGCTTTGTGTCTTGGATAGTGCTTTCAAATGTTTTATTATTTTTATTATTAGTAATATTATTTTCATGTCATCGAGGAGCAGATAGGGGCTATCTTGCTCATGCAAAAAAATTGCATCTTGCTCATCTGCACAGGGTACAGTGTCACAGTCATTCGGGGCTCGAACCCATTACCCTTTGGGCCATGAGTCAAGCACGCTTACCACTGCATTCCCCTTTTGGGCTCAATCTTATCCTGGAAAGACACCAGGCTATTAAGAGTGAACCCAACCAAAAGAAAAGTCTGGCCTAACAGACAAACAGCAGCATGTGACCTTTTCAAGCGCTCCACTCCTAATGCCGTGCGATAGTTTAGCATGCATCAGGATCACCAGGACACGTGACTCCACCGCATTGCAACCGGCTATTTCTATGAAAAGCTGCGCGCAGTCGGTTTAACAGGACTCCATCCTGGCTCAACTGGCTGGCTGGCTAGGAGTCATTAAATGTATATTAGCGGCTGATAGGCTGGGAATTGCTTTTCCTTGTGAGAAGAGTAGCGCCTAGTGGAGGGAGCGGGGAAGGTGATTAAGAGCCACCAGTTTACAGTGTATATGTGGTTTGCTACAGTTTCACATTAAAAAAACACACACACACACACACACACATCCACAGACACACGTCTATTAACACACACAAACACAGAGAGTAAATTACACACACACGCACAAAATCACACACTTTATTAGATATGTGTTGCACACACTGCACACAGACAAATGCACGCACACACCCACACACACACACACACACACACACGTATATACAAATAGACTGATAACAGTACATCAACCACACACACGCACACACACACACACACACACATACACTAAACAAGCACGCACACACACACACATACAGTACTATAACACACACACCATATTATACACAAACACATACACACACAAGCACATGCACACACACAACCGCAACACAGCCACAACACACACACAAATGACTTACAAACTAGAGCTTCCATCCATAAGCGAACCAAACAAACCGATTAGAACAAAACCGACACAAACAATTGCATTACTGGCTGTTAAAGGTTCAGTGGGGTGGTTTAGCCAAGATTGAAATCTATTTCACAGCCAAGCCGAAGGCGCCACACACTGGACTTTCATGCTGCTGCCTGGCCTTTTCGTCGTGGGTGACTGTGTCTCTCCTACATCACATTAGTCCAAACCGTTCAGGGGAAACAAACAAGAGATAGGAGATCGGGAAGCAAGAGATTTGGGCACAGTCCAAAAAAAGTCTGGCGTGTCTATCAGCAGCATAAGGAAGGTTTCTCACCTGATGAGAACAAGCCTGCTGTCCTATCATGTCGAATAACCCGGTATCTTTAACACATCCGTCTAGATTTAATGTCTCACAAAGAAAGCCTGACAAGTTCCTACATAAACCTGCACTATTCTCCCAGACTTTGATTCAAAATATGTATTCAAAGCCTATAGCCTCATCAGAAGTCGAAAGACTTATAATTGCAACGATAAAATATAGATTTTCTCGTTCCCAAGTCTACACATTAAACACAAACTGTACCGTGTCACTGGTAAAAGCAGAAACCTATTGTGTACAAACAATAATGCAGAACAAACTGCCTCTCTGCTGTTCTGTCTGTGGAGTCTACACCACAGAGACAAGGGGACCATGGCTGTGTATGGCCTATTTGTCGTGAACGCCTCTCCGAGTATAATGTACGACCAAGCCTGCTTCTATTTTAGTCCGGACGAAACACCAGGTGAGGATGGAGGATATCAGACCTATTTTATAGGGCTGGCAAATCTTTAACGTTTCAACAAGGGATGGAGGGAAATAGTAACCATTTAGTGACATGAACGATTTCTAGGATTAACTGTGTGTCTCTCGCCTTTGACACGTTGTTAAAACGCAATATGTTTTCTTTAGTGAAAAGATTTAGGAGCTATTTCAAATCTTACTGTCTGTTTTCTTTCATTAATACTACAAAATACTACAACCGTTACATTATATAACTTTACTATGATTAATATGCATTACTTTATGTATGTGTGCAGACTCTCTCTCACACGAACACACACACACGCACGCACGCACACACGCACGCATGCACACACACGCACACTCACACACACACACACCACACACACACACACACACAGTGCAAGGTAGTACGGGTGTGGATTAGGTTGGAAAAAGGACACTGCCTGGACGAAACCTAAGATAAGGCTTAGAAACCGGCAGCTATCCTAAAAAACACTCAATGCTAGTCCAGCTTCTAATGTAAACATGGTCCCAGATGGGGTAGATCAACGGGCATTGTTCATAATTCACTAAGCAAATTGACTTTAATATCACTACGTCAAGGGAAAGGCAGCGCATGGTCAATTACATCACAAATGCCCTCAAAGCAAGCAGCTTTGCTGGCGTAAATCATTGCATCATCATCAGCCAATCACGAAACAGCAATCTTGGGCTTTGTGTAGCTTGGGGCCAGGGAATCAGCAGGTGCAAACTGAAGCAACTTACGACTTGTTGTGGTAAACAATAAACAACATTATTCTTGGTCACATTTTAAATCGTGTCCATGTAATTTTCTTATTTTAATAATCATTATGAATTATAACTGAATAAATCGTTTAGTGCATGTCCTTCTCTCCGTCTCCTGTGAATCCTTCTGCCGTACGAGTGTCCGTGTGAAATGTGGCAAATAACAAATCTCTGCCACCTTATCGCCAACGCACCGCATGTAGTCTAAATAATGTCCTGAGAGTAAAATGGGGCTTTTCATTACATTTCATACATTCACACTCCATCCATCTGAAGCTGTTGTTCCTAAACAACACGACGCTGCCTAACTAACAGCGGAAGGCAAGAGGAAGGGGCAGACACAATGTTAATGTGCGTACACAGCATAAGCCTAGCATACTAGGTGGAACACACTGAGGGAATAAAGCACTCCGGATCTGCTGCCGCTTGCACAATGGAAATATCGAAACAGGCATTAGCACTCTGTCAAGCTAACGCTAGGCTTACATCTTGACTTTGCTTAATCTACTTCAGGACTATTCTCCACGGTTCATCCTGGGAGTGTATGCTGGTACATCTCCGTAATGGGCTTAGGACAGGGCTGGCTGCCTGCCTCCATTTACTATGACGAGCACCAGCGGCAAGGCTCCCCCGCTCGGCGCCAGGGGTTGCGTCTTACGCCGTGCGGTTTGGCGAAGCCAAAACTCTGTTCACTTTACAGTTGTAGCAAATGGCCGACCTCGCTTCGCTGCTGTGAGTCGCTCGGACGAGGAGTCGGGAACCGATAAACCCGCGTTTTTTTTACGAGAGCACTCTGACGGCTGCTATGGCTACGCCTGTCCGGGGGGGGGGGGGGGGGATCGAGGGCTGGTGGCGAAGACCAATAACGCGGCCATGACCCCTGGACGTTGGTCACATGGTCACTTGTTTATGGCTGATTAGCCTCGGGGCTCTGTGGGAACACACACCCACCCTCCTTGGCACAGATACACTCTACAGTGTAGAGTACAAGAGAATTAATAACCAACCCTGAGGCATGAACACAAAACGCTCCAAGGGTGAAACTTTGGTTGTGGGTTAATAACCATTAGAGACGGTAAACTAAAGTTCAACCGGACCACGGAGTAACCCTTTGCTCTGCTGTTACCGTTCCAGAGTGGACGTCTCGTGCTGAATCTTCCGAGCAACATCGAGCAGGGAACTATGTGGAGACAACACTCATTTCAGAACGAGACATTGCAAACGTTGCAAAAGTAAATTTAACTAGAGTGCCTCGCTGGAAAAAAAAAAAAAAAAACATCTGTCAACATCTGGTCAAAGTGCTGGCAGGACGTGCGTTTCTATAAAGAGAAACATTAGAGGTCGACGATGTAGCAATGTCAAACACCAAGCACTGTCGGACGGTCATTCGAAATGATGCTAATGTACTTCAACGAGGAGAAGGAAGTGAACAACATATCCACTGGTCCATTAAAAGCACCCAGAGTAATAATCTATGTTATGCAATCAATACTCCAGGGAAAGCAGAGCTGCTGCTTCGATTGTCCTTTGTAAGGTCTATTAAGGTATAGATATGGCCCCTAGCTGTAACTCCAACTATAGCGAGGGGCCCCTGACTATACCGTCACCCCCACACCCCCCACCCCCCCACCCCTCCAGCTACACCTCTCCAACCACAGCCCAGGCCCTCAACTCCACCCCCCCTCACCTTACCTGCACACTTCTCATCCTCGTCTCGCTGTCTTTGCTCGCTCAAACTTTCTTTCGTCTTCGGCGCCTCTTTCGCGTCGTCCCTCTCCCTCCTCTTGCCCGTCATGCCGAGGCGAACGCCGCGCGCGAGTGACTGAGCGATCAGGGCACCAGGTGGCTTGGAGGCAAAGGAGCGCCAGACACGCCAAGGGACGCGAGTAGTAGGAGGGGTGAGGAAGGGAAAGGG
>OLKM01000216.1:269896-356241 GCA_900291075.1 Melanogrammus aeglefinus
TGACACGTTTGGATCTTGGTCGATGCGATCGACACGGCCTCATTAGCATGTTGAAGGCCACATTCAGTTGTTCTTCCTTAAAGAAAACTTTCATAAGTCTGACTCTAAACTGTCAACGATCAAATGCAGTTGTATTTTACCTTGAAATAGGTGCCCTTTTTTCCCAGCTTTTTTGTCTCGGGGACATTTGCTGTGTGATCTATGAATGGGAGGCATTCAACTTGGTATATATCAACGTTGTTTTTTTTACTATGGACTAAAAGGCAGGCTGGCTTGGACAGAGAGAAGAAGCCGATTGCGTTGTTTCAAGAGCAGATCTCTGCTGATAGCAATTGCACAATAAGTGAACCCTATCCACCCCCCAACACACACACAGACACACCTAAATACACACACACACACACACACACACACACACACACACACACACACACACACACACACACACACACACACACACACACACACACACACACACACACACACACACACACACACACACACACACACTCATTCTTGAATTTGATTTCATTTTTCATCTCATTCTTTGGGCCATTGTAATATCCTTTGTGATCCTGCTATGGTGTGATTTTGTGTGTGCCTACTGACTGTTATTGGTTCGAATCTGTTGTTACGGTGAGATGAGATGAAATATTAGCTGTCATGAGTTCACAAATTCCCCGGATACCACATGGACCTGACAGCCAATCGCTGTCACATTAATTGGTGTGATACTTCCTACACACAGACATACAAAACACAAGTATCTGTATATGTTGGTACCGTGGGGAGTGTACTGTGTTAAAAGTGTTTAGGATGTACTTGTGATTTATATTTGAAAGGTGCTTTAGGTAAGATTTGAGAGTTGTGAAGAGAGAACGTAATAGAGCATGGCATTCCTGACAAATTAAAACAATTTGTAAAGCTCCTAAAGCACCTAACACAGCTGTTGTTTCTTCTTCCATGGGATGCTGTACTCTAGGCATTTATGACGGACGCACAAATAATCAAATAAATAATTAACAGACATGCCATGGTAACTTGCGAAAGAAATTCAGTGTTGGAGCCAATGATGAAGAGGTACAGCTGGGCATGGTTTTCTCGCTGTAGTTCCCTCTTCCTCTTATTAAGTCAATCCTCTGTTAGTCGGATAGACATGGCATTGAGAGAAAATGTAACATATTATTGAGAACCCCCCACCCCCATGTATAACCTGTTTCATAATCATAGGGTACCCCAAGTTCTAAATAGAAATATTTTTTTTCAAATGGTCTTCATTGTCTCATCTATGTTGTCAGGCAGTTTGTCCCCTAAGGAGTTAACCGGCTCGTCCTCTTTGTTCTCTTCCTCCTCCTCCTCCTCCTCCTCCTCCTCCTCCTCCTCCTCCTCCTCCTCCTCCTCCTCCTCCTCCTCATCTTCACATCTCTCCATCATGGCGGTACAAACTCAGCGACCCAGAAAGCCTTTCACCACCAGTACATTCTGCCGCAACAATAGATCCGCCCTCACTCCCGCTGACGGCGAGCCGTTTCAGCGGGAGTGAGGTCGATGACTGGATGGCCCTTCCCCCTTCAAAACAAGGGGGAGGGGTGAAAGGGAAGGGGTAAGGGGTAGTAATGGGATTGGGCCTATAGCTGGACTCTCAAAAGAGGACATGACAGCATGGTCGGGTAGTGTAGAGGTGGAGGTGCAAGGGGTGGGCGGGGAGAGTAGAGGAGTTGAGATGAGAGTTAAAGTCAAAGGCAAATCGGCATGCACAGCACATCAATCAGCTTTCAACCTTGCCCCTATCACACACACACACACACACACACACACACACACACACACACACACACACACACACACACACACACGCACACACACACACACACACACACACACACACACACACACACACACACACACACACACACACACACACACACACACACACACACACACACACACACACACACACACACACACACACACACACACACACACACACACACACACACACACACACACACGCACACACACACACACACACACACACACACACACACACACACAGACAAACATACATCATACACATCACACACATACACACATACACACCCACAAAAACACATTCACAAACATACAGGCACAACACACACACACACATACAGGCACGCATAATGCAAACGTGACCAAACATAAGCACCACGTTTTCCTGTCTACATACTCGCTAACAAATGCACAATGGCACACACAACGCATCTTAATGAACACGTCCCGTTTGTATTCCTTGAGTTTAGTGTGTCAGATTCTCTTGGGAATAGGAAAGTTGGTGTCAACAGTAAAAAAAAAAAAAGAAGTGTTTATGTCTCAGGTGATGGATACATCTCTCTCTTTATGTTTGCTCTGGGTGTAATACCACAAAGTAAGTCTGCTCTAAACAGAGGTCTGACATTTAGCAACCAATTATTTTAGACTTTAACTGGCACCCATATGTCTTCTCTTTTCTCCATTCTTGGACTCTGGAAATGGAGCAAGTGTCTCTCACAGCTAAAGGGTGGCATTAAGGGAACAACATAAGATCACCAAAGGAAGATATAGTAATATACCAAACTGAACCATATGGAGATTAACTCTGGTTTGAATCACTATGGTTTGCGTTATTTTCCTCATTGAAACCGGGTGTGAAATTGTATTGTGGAAATTGCTACTCACTCTGCAAAGGTGCTGCCAGTGAATATCATTATTTAGTATTTCCATGGAAATAAGGAAGAGAGAGAGAGAGAGAGAGAGAGAGAGAGAGAGAGAGAGAGAGAGAGAGAGAGAGAGAGAAGAGAGAGAGAGAGAGAGAGAGAGAGAGACAGAGAGAGAGAGAGAGAAGAGAGAGAGAGAGAGGAGAGAGAGAGAGAGAGAGAGAGAGAGAGAGAGAGAGAGAGAGAGAGAGAGAGAGCTGCTTGGTGGAGAGGTTTAGTCACAGATGAGCCATGTTGCAAACAGGGTGCGTTTCAAACGGATGAAATGAGACAGAGTATGAGTGAGCGTTGATTTGAATGCAGACACACACAGACAGAAGTGATTCACAAACAGAAGATGCATCTTCCATCAACGTTGTTTCACACAGATGGATTCCCTATAGTGTGTCCGACAACACACAATCACAGTTTACCATATAAAGGCGAGACCATTTGAGTTGATCTAATCAAATCTGTGAAATAGGCTACCACTGAAACAAGTGTTTACCATGTGTCATGGTAAACAACGGTGTGACTGTTTGCTACGACACGATCACAACACTAGATGTCATGATTACCAATATACTCTAATGGAACATTGGACTTCCTTAGGGACGAAACCAGCCAGTAATTAAGAGAGCAACAGATGATGTACTGTATGTGTGTGTGTGTGTGTGTGTGTGTGTGTGTGTGTGTGTGTGTGTGTGTGTGTGTGTGTGTGTGTGTGTGTGTGTGTGTGTGTGTGTGTGTGTGTGTGTGTGTGTGTGTGTGTGTGTGTGTGTGTGTGTGTGTGTGTGTGTGTGTGTGTGTGTGTGTGTTTATGTGTGCATGTGTGCGTACAAACACATGTATTTGTGTGTATGTGTGTTTGTGTGTATATGTGCATGCAGGTGTGTATATGTGTGTGTGTAAGTCAAAGGTGTGTGTGCATGTGTGTTGTGTTCTGTGTGTGTGTGTGTGTGTGTGTGTTGTGATGTCAAGTGTGTGTGTGTGTGTGTGTGTGTGTTGTGTGTGTGTGCTGAAAATGTATTGTGTGTGTGTTGTGTGTGTATTGTGTGGTGTGTGTATATGTGTGTGTGTTAAAGTCAAAGGTGTGTGTGTGTGTGTGTGTGTGTGTGTGTGTGTGTGTGTGTGTGTGTGTGTGTGTGTGTGTGTGTGTGTGTGTGTATTTGTGATTGGTGCGTGCCTGTGTGTGCGTATGCATGTGTGTGTATTTATAGAGGACATTGAAGGATGAAGACATGGAGGTCAAATCAAAGGCGATGGGTAGGTCCTGCTGTTTCGGTGACCTTTAGGTAAGCGTGTGTTGGATTCTACTGGCGCCTGTGCCCCTGCCGTGGAGAGACAAAATGATCCCGGTGTGGCCAGAACCATGAGGCGGACATTACTCCATGTGTGAGCATTGGTGTTCTTCAGACTGATAAGCGTGAGCATTTGACCAAGACAGTGAGTCAGCAGAAAAGCCACTTGTACATACAATAATCCCAGATATGTGGCGGGAATTAATTTAATCAGTGTAACACTTTACAATTAGGGTATATTAACCAACTATTAACATTATTAGGCAGTAAGAAGTATTAGCATAGGGGTTAAGGGTTAGGGTCATGGTTATGGTTGGTGGGTTTGTGGGCTACTCCTAATCCTATCCCTATTAAATAATGTATCATTGTTACACCATGAACACAATTACCTTAGTTAAAACCAATAGTAAACATGAAAGCTATTAGTTAACATGAACACCATTAGAAAATGATTACCATACCATTAGTCAACCTTTAATGACCTTTTAGAATTCTTATTACAGCATTAATTAATGTACCCTTGTAAGGCGTTAAATCAGACATATGCCTCGACTCAGTACTGCTAATCAAGGTGTGGGGCCTGCTATATATATTGCCTACAGATCTCACCATTCACTAAATGACACAGTGGCAGTTTCTGCCACCATGGCATGAACCAACGCAATATGTTCTTCAAGATTACATTGGCATCGAAGCAAACGCTGCCAAGGCTGCTATGCGTATAATGACGGACATCGCTTTACTGTATCTGAGCCCATATCGTAGGCCAGTCCTCATCCCCGGTTCTCCCCTTCCCACCCTGTCCATGTCTGCCCAGCCGTACTCTATAAATAAATAAGGTGCTGTTTCCAAGGTTACATCTCCACAGAGGATTGGCCACCTGAAATCAGGCTTCAGGGAACGTTCTGTGTAGGGGTGACCGAGGAACGTTGGTCTGCCTGGCACAGCAAGGGTGGCCCCTTGGTATTGAAAAACCTTTCTACTGCTGTACCACCACCGCAACCACCACCGCTGATGTAATAATGACCACACCCCCTGCTACGTCGTCATCATTATTTCTCCTGTCTCCCTGGAAGTCATGGCGGCGCATGCCAAATGAGAGAGCCAATCTCCATTTTCATAAATAATTCTGCCATCCTGGAACTGGTATCTGTGAAGCCGGGAGATGCACAGTTTTCAATTTGAGGAAAGGTGTGTGTTGTATATGCGTGGATTCTTTTTTTTATTTTGACCAGCCTGCAGGTCAATTTGGAAAGCACATTGGCGCACTCTAGTGGTTAGAAACACAACGGATATTTGGTAGCTGTCAAAACTATAGTTGGCTGCAGTTTATTCAATGGACTCTCAAAGCAACTCGATATCGCCAGCCATTGTATGACATTAATAAAGAAGGCCTAGTACACTTTTAACATACAACTTACTGCAGTTGTATAAATCATTATTGTAAGTCGATACAAATAGTGCATTATGGCAAAAATGACCTGCTTGAAACAGTAATGACCTATTTAAATCTTCACAATTAGTCCAGCAACTCCTTCATTATCATATTCTGTCTCTGATGACTGACTTTATCCGTGGGTGTGGAGCTAGGAGCAGATAGCATCTTCCTTCAGTTTATGGACTACGATGCGGAAAAGTTCACATAGTCAATGTAGCGAAGTAGCTACCAGAGTGCAACGCTGCGAAAATCACCTGGGTAGGAATGAGTAGGCCTAATATTCATGAAGATAATTGTCAGCCATATCCTGTGGTGCACCCCCATATGACAATATACAAATGTGAACATGATTGATAATATAATAATATGTTGTCAACAACTGCTACATTTTGTAATTCCTTTTGCAATTCCCAAGGGTGCACGGGACTTATTTTTTGTTTAATGGTGTTTTCATTGCAATTAAATGTAATTTTGGATGTAGGCCGAAACAATTTGGTCAGCCAAATTGTTCAACCTTGTTTGAAATATGGTACCATTGTTTCCCTGATACCAGAGAGTGGTGAAAATGGGCCCATGTTAATGCATACTGAAAGGTAGAAGTGGTCTTAAGTAAAGTCGACGGTGGAGTGTAGCATCAATTCTGCTGACTCAGCCAAATCTCAAAGCATCCTAGCAACCACACAGAACATCCAAGCAACCACGCAGGGCACCCTAGCAACCACCTCGTAACATGCTAGCAACCACCCAGAAAACCCTAGCAACCACCTTTTCTTATCAATCAACCAATCAGGCACCGGCAACGATGATGACGAGGACTCGGGCATCATAGGGTATTGAATGCAGACGCAAAAGGCAGTGTTATATATCATTCAATTCACAAAGTAACATTGAATTTGTATCTAATTGAACTTATTCAGCAGACTTTAAGAGGTTATGTGTAGATGTTTCTATTGTTTTTTTTGTTTTCTTTGTTGCAAGCTTGTTTTTTTGTTTAATGGAGAGTCTTGGCCAGGTCTCTCTTTGAAAATAGGTAGCAAATATGAATGAGACTCTACCTGGTTCGAATAAGGTTTAAGAAAATAGTCTGTGTCTGAGTTTGGGTCTGAATTCTGATTCATTACAACAACAAACCCTAAGACCTCCAGTGCTGAGGATTCTCGTCGAGAGCTGTCTCCATCTTCAGGATGGATGGCTTATGTCCTTATTCTGTCTGCTGTCTGCTCCAGCAGAGACTGGGGGGCCCCCTATGTCTCATTATTCCATGGCCGGGGGAGGCTTACAGCCATATCTTCTGACAGATGGGCAGTGATTATAGAAATGCCAATGGTGGAATTAAGGCTTGTGGTATAAGATAATGTTGTTGTTGTTGTTGTTGTCATCTTCGCACAATTTTAATTTCCACTTGCCAAGAAAATATGTTGATAATACAACAACCTATTGTAATGTTGATACAACTACAGTGCATTTTGGGGTGTATTTGTATATGGTAAAAGAGTAAAAGAGTATTACCAATGGTTTGGATTGTGGGGATCAACTCGACTACACTTACACGCGTACTGATCATTCACAATACACCAGAAAATACCACAGCTGCCAAATTAGACTCCTCAACTTAAATAACATCAGAGATGAGGGAAGACCATAAAAGCCCAGATCTTCTTATTGTTAAGTATGCCGGCAGTTCGACTGCAAATAACTACTTTCACCAGCAGGTGTCACCCACATCCATATCAGTGATTCTGCGATTACCAAGCAACGGGGAACACTCATGACACAGGGGTACGATCAGAGTATGAATACTGATATATATATAAAAAAATAATATTATATCACGTGTATTAATCAAGCAACATTGTGGTTTTATAGTTAGTGTCCAACATGCACAGGTGTTATGTACACCTTGAAATTGCATACAAGTTGAGTAAGATTAGAAGTCAGCCCAGTGCCGATGATCAGAATGATCCACCATTAAAATGATAATTATCTGAATTATTTCGACACTATTTGCTGTTTAGGGTTATGCATATGGCGCTCGTTTCATGCAGCATTTCCCCATGATGGTGGGCCTTACGTGAAAGATACTCTGTGTATGTTAACACCAGTCAACCATCCACCTTGCTTCAAAAAACCCTCATAGAGTTTGAACGCGCTGCGCAACTACAACTTAAATGTATAGTCAGCAAGTCAATAACCTATCCGGATTTTGATTGTCAAAGGTAAAAAAAAAAAAAAGTTAATTTATCAACTTGGGTGGCGAGGAAATGGGAGGGACGTGCCGCTAATGGAGGAATCCAATGAGCGCGCGGCAAGGTAATGCGTTTCTACAAAGACCTTGCCTCCCCTCGCGAACGCAGTGGATTGAAAGACTGTGTGGCCACTTAAAGAGGTGCGCCGATCGGACGGCACTAACTTTCTCCGTGCAGAATCAGCGAGATGAAGAGCAGCACCATTCCGACATCATGTGCTCGAGGCTCCCCAGGACCGCCTGCATCTTACGCCTTATTGCGCTCTGCATCATATTCTCGCACACCGCAGCTTATTTCGGGTTAGTCAAATGTATTAACTGTTTAAACTTCTTGAAATACTTGCATTCAATAGAGTGTGTTGAAAGGATATTGCCGGTAAAACAGTGAGGGTAGGCATAAAGCTACACATTACGCACGCGTAATTACGCACAATCTGCAAGGACAGCAGCCTATAATCGATTGTGGGCTCAGTGTGGTAATATATTTTGCTGATGCATTGTTCTACTTAAATCTTCATCAGTGAAAATATGGAAACTAAGGCTAGTTGAGGCTAATGTGTGTGTTGCTTTGCCCTTACATATTGACATTATTCAATATCATCCCTTATTTTTTGTTTGCCCATTTTTACCTGGAAAAATAAGTGCATGTCCCGATTGTTTTGTAATGATTGCCGGCTTATAAAAAAATGGCTGCATCTATTTATTAATTGATCAATATTAATGTTTTTATCTTCATCTTCTTCTTCTTCTTCTTCTTCATAAGCCTGACAGGTCGAGAACCTTTGGTCTTTTTACCTGGCCCGTTCTCCAACGAGCCTTCCGGTTCGGGTAAAGCGCACCTGAAGCAATGCGAGCAGATGACGCTGACCCGGCGGCAGAAGAGACTGTGCAGAAGAGAGCCGGGCTTGGCGGAGACCCTGCGGGAGTCGGTGCGCCTCAGCCTGATGGAGTGTCGCTACCAGTTCCGGAACGAGCGCTGGAACTGCAGTATGGACGGGCGTGGAAGTCTTCTGAAAAGAGGTAAGGTATTATCTATAGGTTATAATAGGTTATAATATAATATTTAATATATAACTAGGAGGCACGCTCATCATTTTTAGGCCCAAATAACCACTAAGAGAATAATATTAAATGGAAATGCGGAGCAAGTTGACTTGCAAATCCGTATTAGGCCTATGTAAATTACAGATCATGATTTGGATATTTGATTAGGCTATTTAAATTAAAATCCATTTGAGAAAATACAGTCCCCGTACGCGCAAGGTCTGAATTGGAGGCCTGCATTTGATTCAAAAGCAAGTGATAAGCAACACAATGTATTGATAAATACTCTAAAATTCACTTTAAAATTCACTCTAAAATTCACATACTTTAAAATATGACCTTAGCACGCTCATCCATACGTTTAATATAAGCAAAGGGACAATAAAAGAAAGCCAATTTTTTGTTATAGGTATTTTTTACGTATGTATGGTTATCAGCGCGGGGGCAGAACACGTGCAGTTCAGCACGGATCTATCAACGGCCTCGAGCGCCAAGACTCCCAGCGCTTTAGAGCGCGAGCCCTCTCGTGGTTATTTATACCTCGGAAAAGCGCGCCCATCCCCAGAGGAAAAGGGCGGCGTGATTATCCACTTTCATCTGGGAAAAATCCTTAGCTAGCCAAAATAATAATTAATAGTATCAAAATATACTCCGTCGATGGCGCTGGAGTTAGAAAATCGTCTCGTGTCATCTAAATGCTGGAGGAGGGGAGAACAAGTAAGCATTACATAATACATTTTACAGTTGGTGTAAACAACTGGCGAGGACTAGTTGAATGAAAAGAAGTACTCACTGTAAATAAGAACTTGTTCTTAATGATCTGCCTGGTTAAATCAAGGTAAAATAAATAAAATAAGTGGAGTAATTCTTTGTATGCTACTGGGATTAGGGTACTAGCTAGCATTTTGCTTACTGCCTATGAATTAAAATGCAATTAATGCATAGGCCTACAACGAATCAGTCACATTGGCACCTTGTGTTACATACATTCGACCATTGTTACTTGGACTTTAAGTTCCCTTAAAGTCCTGCATTTTTAAAGTCAAACAAAAATTCAAATTCATCAGTATCGCTTTCAATTTACCTTCAGGTTTTAAGGAGACCGCGTTTCTGCTGGCCGTTTCCTCGGCTGCGTTGTCGCACGCGCTGGCCAAAGCCTGCAGCTCGGGCCGGATGGAGCGGTGCACGTGCGACGACTCCCCCGGTCTGCAGCACCGGGAAGCGTGGCAGTGGGGGATCTGTGGGGACAACCTGAAATACAGCACCAAGTTCCTCAAGAAGTTCCTGGGGCAGAAGAGGGTCAGCAAGGACCTCAGGGCACAGATTGACGCTCACAACATCAACATCGGAATCCGGGTAAGGGCTGGGAGGCCACCCGCAACACAACACATACACAAACACAGGCTAAAAACACACACATGGACAGACAAACGCATGGACGCACATATGCACTCAAACACTAAAGAACACACACTCGCACGCACACATATGCGCCTACACACCCACACATGAGGAAACACACACACCCACAGACACAGACACACACACACCCCCACACACACACACACACACACACACACACACACACACACACACACACACACACACACACACACACACACACACACACACACACACACACACACACACACACACACACACACACACACAGACATACATGCACACACAAACACACACTCACACACACAGTTAGAAAAGCGTCTGACTAATAAGGCCTATGTGAATCTGTAAATAAGTACTATTTACTATTTAGCAGACGCCCCAGTCATCATAAATCAAAGTCTGCGGCAGCGTCCTCCTGTCGCACAATAATAATTCTGTTTGATTACGTTCCTAACCCAAGGCATCATGAGGAAAAGCCTTCGAGTCCCATTCTACCCAATTAGTCTACTCTACAATTAGTCTACGGTTAGACCTGGCTTTCCTGCCCCCTGACGCCTGACTTCAACACCAGAGGCTGCAGGCTCAAACCACCCACCTACCCCCCTCCAACCCCCTCCAACCCCCCCCCCCCCCATGCCTACTCCACGGTTGGCCTTGGTGGATCCAGGGAGAGACAGAGAGCGACAGAGAGAGCAAGAGGGAGGGAAGGAAATGGGTGAGGCAGCGTAGCAGGGAGACAAGATGGCTGTGGACAGCTTGGAGCCAGGTGTTCCCAGACATGATAAAGCTTGCTGTGCGGGCACATGGTTAAAATGAAAGGTATGGCGCTTGAGAGACAGGGAGAGAGACAGAGCGAGAGAGAGAGCGAGAGAGAGCGAGAGAGGGAGATTGAAACTGTTCTATTTTTTAATATAAGAAGCAGCTTTGTTTTTTTCCTTCTTCCTCTTTTTCCCGGCACTGGATCAGTGTGCGCTCTTCATAAATCCACTTAATGTGTATAAAACCACCGCTGTGCAGCTCAGAAAGATATCAGGGCCCCTGGGCGAGAGACCCTATTACCTTTGTCTCTTACAGCTCAGGTAGGTCATAGTCTGGGGAGGAGGCGGGGGGTGAGGGGGGTGGGGGGGTGAAAAACAACAACAGGATGAGCTAAAAGACATCTATCTTATCTGGGCTCAGTGTTTTCCTGGCCTGACATCTTGTTGTGGCCCCCAGAAGAGACCAGGGGCCGTTAACAAAACAAGAGAAGGTTGCTTCCCCCTCCTCCATCCCTCAGCGTTGGTACTCCAAAGCCCCAGGGCATCATACCTGGACAGGGTGGAACTGTGCTGTTCCACCACCCCCCCCCCCCCCCCCCCACACACACACACACCCCTTCTCCTCCGCTCACCGGAGCCCTATGACCTGTCTCTGGCCCCTCACCGAGGCGGCCCACACCGC
Source organism: Melanogrammus aeglefinus (assembly GCA_900291075.1). NCBI lineage: Eukaryota > Metazoa > Chordata > Actinopteri > Gadiformes > Gadidae > Melanogrammus > Melanogrammus aeglefinus. The sequence goes on from OLKM01000216.1 coordinate 281,483, forward strand.
CTCGATGGGTTCTGTCCCGTCGTGTGGTCGGAACCTCCCCATTGGCCAATGTGCTGTTTAACCCAAACCAGGGGCGGGAAGGAAGAGGGGCAGTGGTGCCAGACCTGGTCACTGGTGTCGGCCAAATATAGTGCTCTCTCTGTCCTGAAACCAGAATTCTTATCAATGTTTTCCATGAGCAGACATGCAGGGAGCAAAAGAGGGTGGGAAGATTCCGCTGTCTGTCTGTGTGTCTGTTTGTCACCCCCCAATGCCTGGGGCCAGTTAGGCTAGGACGGCTGTGGAGGCAGCAGACAGAGCCAGTTGCAACACACTGAAAAAAAAAAAGAAAAAAAAAGAAGAAGGAATCTGTGTGAGTGATGGCCTCGCTCAGATGAAATACTGCTTTCTTTTCCGAGCCATCATACTCTACGCCGCCAACCCCCACACCCCATCCCTGAACCATTATGTCAAACCGTTTACACTGGTCTCAGCTAAAGGCTCAATAACTGCAGAGCATCCAATGCTACCTCCCCACCCCTCCACCTTTACCCGAGAGACATGACCCCCCACCACCCCCCAACCCCCCCCCCCCCCCCCGCCCCCTCAGGAAACAGCTTTTTTTTTTTTTTGGCCTAGATGGGCTCAGGAGATTAGAGGGGCGGGCAATGAATCAGTCTGAGGAAAACTGACATCTCTTCCCCCCTCTCCCACACCTTCTCCTCCACCTGCTTCTTCTCCACCTCCAACTCTTCTGACTTCACCCCCCCGACATCTCCTCCTCCTCCTCCTCCACCACCCTCTGCCTCTATCTCCTACCCTCCACATGCTCCACCTCCTCCTTCTTCTCCACCCTCTCCTCTTCCTCCTTCCCCTTCACTCTTTGCACAACCTCCAACGTCATCTCTTCCTTCTCCTCCACCTCCTCCTCTTCCTCCACCTTCCTTCTCCTCCAAAACAGGCGGTGAAGAGCGGCCTGAAGACCACCTGCAAGTGCCACGGCGTATCGGGGTCCTGTGCCGTGCGCACCTGCTGGAAGCAGCTGTCGCCCTTCCACGACACCGGCCGCTTGCTCAAGTTCCGCTACGACACCGCCGTGCGCGTGCTCAGTGTCACCAACGCCGCCACCGGCGAGAGCGAGCTAGCCGGGTCACGGCGGGGCAGCGGAAGTAGCGGCGGCGGCGGTGGTAGTAGCGGAGGTGCTGGTGTTAGTGGCGGCGGCGGCGGCGGCGGCGGCGGCGGGGGCGGCGGCGGCGGCGGGGGCGGTGGCGGGAACAGCGGCAACGCGGGTGGCGGCCCAAGCAACCCCCGGCCCACGGATCTGGTGTTCCTGGAGGAATCGCCCAGCTTCTGCAGGGCATCGCGCTACTCCCCGGGCACGGGGGGCCGCGGCTGCGCGAAGGACACCAGCTGCCACAACCTGTGCTGCGGCCGGGGGTACAACACGGCTATGCGGCTCACCTCGCTGTCCTGCAACTGCCAGGTGCGCTGGTGCTGCCACGTGGAGTGCCAGACGTGCGTGCGGGAGGAGGAGGTGTACACCTGCAGGAAGGCCTGAGAAACAAACGGCAGAGCATGGGAGAGTTATGGACTGATAGGATGCCCCACACATGGGGAGTGATATTATGACTTGCAGAGCCCAGCAGATGCGTGAGAGTTTTCTGCCATGGCCGTATCGCGGAAAAACAAACTGAATCACAACCAACCCGAAACAAAACACAACACAACATTTCAGGGGGGAGGTTTTTTATGGAATTTCTCCAATCATCGTTTCAAATTATTGTCCACCTTGTTTCCACCTGATCTTGCCGACATGCCTGAACACATTTGATGTAACATAGAGGGGATTTCCATTATGAGCGTTATATCACAGATAAGGCTATCGTATTTGCAGCGCTGACACGTAGAATCGCAGTGATGTAGTGTTACTTGGCTGCCGTTTGATGTTCCTCGTTCTAATGTGGTAGTTTTGGCGGTTTGAATTGTTTTTTCAAACCTCTTTTGCTCTTTTGAATCTTGATGGATGCACTGAAAAAGTCACACTTATGGGATGGAGGGGGCGGTAGACTGCGCTCTGGGTGGAGCTCGTAAACATCACTGGTACTGGACTTGACTGGATTGGTGACTTTCTAGGACGACCTGAAAGGGATTCTGTAATGGCGTGGCTCTGTCCATTTGACTATTTATTATGCCACTCATGGCGTCTGTCTATCTGCTGCTTTGTAATTTTTTCAAGTTCGTTTTTTTTTTTTATATTCCAAGAATGTTGCTAGGTAGAAAAGAAACAAGGTCCTTATTAAGGCATCTGGCACCTGTCCGCAGGTCTGTGGTTTCAACCTTGGAACAGTTTTTATGAGGGCTCGTTTATTAGAGGTGAAAAGAAAAAAATAAAGCACTTATCATGGTATGCATCATTCGGATGCCATGCAAGGTTAAATGTACATAATTGAATTCCAGAATTTAGGAACAAAGTGCTTCACGTATTAAGGGAATCACTGGGAAACGGTGAGAAGGAGCCCCACCCACTGTGTGACCAACATGGATCTCCATGGTTGCATTAGCGAGGTTATTGTGCACTGAAACAAGCAGTTGCTCTTATGGAAATGTGTATGGAAATCCCTCCATGTAGCTCCTCTAAAATAACAAAGGTTGGGGGGGATGTATAAATAGTAAAAGGACGAACAAATGCGGCAAGGACAAAAAGAAAAGGGGGGAGAATAAAAGGTTGTTGTACATGTGGTTACCATGCACCATCCTAAGCTTTGATGTTTATAACGTGCACCTGACTAATGCTTTTTTAATCGTCTTATTGTGGGGGGGGGTGGGGGTGCTCCTTTGACCTAAAAATGGTCCAATCATGCCCCTCATTTTCTTTCATATTATGAACCAATCAGAGAAAATAGCAGTGTTTACTTCCTACTCCAACTCCCAAGTTGAAGCCAGAATGCACCATGGCTCCATGGGAGCATGCCCAGGGTGCGTTTGGGCCCCGAGGGCGTTGATTATGGGCCAGTGGATGTTTTTGTTGAATGATCTTGGACTTTATATATGATATGAATATAACTCATGCCAGTGCTCCAGGCGTATGACAATGTGGAATTGTAATGTTCTACCTCACATGGTCTATAGGCAATTACCAGTAAGATTTACTATCTTTGCTGAGATATTTTCTTTGCAAATACCTGTACTCTTCTTTAACATCTCTCGTAAAAAGCTCAAGTTGATATTTGAGGCTCTGTACAAATTTTGAACCCTGTGTTATATAAATAGTAAATGCTTATTATATTTTCTTGTTTTAAAATCTTGTAACAATATATTCTTATTTAAAACAAACTAATGAGACGAATAAAAGGTCTTACGTTTGTATCAACGTTTTTCTTTGTACAGTGTTTGGTCACCTGTCAGCTGTTGTGTGAGTGTTTTATCACTGTTGCTCATCACACAGTTCCACACGCATTACAAACACGCACGCACACACCCCCTGACACATACACACAAACACACACATACAAACAAAACACACACACATACGCACAAGCACACAAACCCGGACACACACACAGTCACACACACCCGAACACACACACACACACACACACAAACACCCACACACAAACACACACAGTACACCTGCATTCAAGCGCTAACAACAGCATCAATCAAGCCCCAAACCACTTCCCCACTCCTCCATGTTTAATCTGGATGGGTGCTGTGGTATGGCTGCATCACCCACATCCACCCCCCCCCAGTATTAATAATAATGTTAGGGGGGGGGGGAAATGTGGTTGTAACATACGCATACAGGTGTTCAGCCCCTGGGCCCGCCACACAGCCCCGTGATGACAATCAGGATAGCTATGATTACCAACGACAATGATTCAGATGATTGTTGGGTCCATAGACACATGCACGCATACACACGCAAAAAACACATGGTCATTAAGGGTTAGTAACCACTTGGGACATTTTGGTTCCTGAAAGAGAAGAGAGAGAGAGAGGGAGAGAGGGGGAGAGTGAGCTGGGGAGAGAGAGAGAGAGAGGGAGAGAGAGAGAGAGAGAGAGAGGGAGAGAGAGAGAGAGAGAGAGAGAGAGAGAGAGAGAGAGAGAGAGAGAGAGAGAGAGAGAGAGAGAGAGAGAGAGAGAGAGAGAGGGAGAGAGGGGGAGAGAGAGAGCGAGAGAGTGAGAGAGAGAGATTGAGAGAAATAGGGAGAGAGAGCGAGAGAGCGAGAGAGAGAGAGAGAGAGAGAGAGAGAGAGAGAGAGAGAGAGAGAGAGAGAGAGAGAGAGAGAGAGAGTGTGTTCGTACTGTAACTTCTTTAGAAGAGTGCATAGCTGTAATTAGTAAAATAATAAATCTATTAGGGTTAGGAATGTGGTGGGATGCAATTGTTCTTCAAAGTTATATTTCAAAACTTCAAAGGCATGGGAGTTGAAGCAGATCATGATTGTTGTTTCCTCGATCTCATATCTTTTATGCATCTATTCATGGTTTATTTTATAGGCACGGATACATTGCACATATGCTATTTTGCAACACCGGTCGCTATTAGGGCATTTGCGAGAAAAATAAAACGGTTGGGTGAAAAGAAGGTAAACTGACAGCAAAATAAAAAGAACACAAGGTGAAACAAGGTAAACAGCGTACAACAAGATACAATTAAGGATAATTAACTATGATTAGTACTGTGGCTGTATTTCACTTACACATTCCTGTAAGATGAGTAGTAATTTTCTCAATATCACTCAGTACTAAGGGGAACATCACAGAGTATAAACATTCATGCTGAATAGCTTAATAATAGTGTTCATAAATGACATTCAGTTTATATATTTAAAGTGTAACTGGCATTAACGGTCCAATTAAATACTGAAATACTATGTCATCCTGCATAAACTTTCCAACTAGATGGCAAAACAGTAAGTCTAAGAATGTGTGTGTGGGTGAGTGTCTGCATGTGTGTGTGTGTGTGTGTGTGTGTGTGTGTGTGTGTGTGTGTGTGTGTGTGTGTGTGTGTGTGTGTGTGTGTGTGTGTGTGTGTGTGTGTGTGTGTGTGTGTGTGTGTATGTATATTTTTGATTATATATACTGTATTTTACATATACGGTACATGTGGGGTATTATTAAACCACCATTGAACCACCTCACAACTGATTTGTTTGAACAGGGGGTTGTATAAGACTCCTATCCCAGAGATACACATCACTTCAATACAACACAGTGTACGCGAGACCTCATCATCCATCAAAGTCCCCGGTCAAACAGTAGAGGACTGGACCAGACTAGACAACACAGTAAAAATAACACAGACAACACAATCAGAGCGGGAGAGTTGGGGAATTTGGGGGATTGAAAGATATTAAAAGACAGGAAGACAGACGGGACAAGGGCCCAGATGATGGGCAGAGAGGAGGGTATGGTCTTAGGAGCACCAGGAGGCCATGTCTCCTGTTGTTGTATAATGAAACTCCCAAAGCCTTCATTTCCCCCCTGCTCTAGCCCTTGGTGGAGAAGGTGGAGGTGGAGGAGGAGGTGGTGGAGGGAGGTGTGGTGATGGAGGGGCGAGAAGCCAGACTCTCACGCACAAGCCCTCAGGCCGGTAGCTCTGTGCCATGTGCTGCTGTGTGTGTGTGTTTGTTTGTTTGTGTGTGTCTGTTTGTGTGTGTATGTCTGTCTGTGTGTTTGTATTTCTGTTTGTGTGTGTTTATTTGGGTGCGAGTGTGTGTGCGTCTGTGTCAGTCTGTTTAGGTAGGTGGTAGTGCGTGGGTGATTGTGTGTGTTAGGAATGGTGGATACTTGTATGCGTATGTTTATGTTTATATGCGTGTGGGTGGTGTGACACCACAGATGTGTGTTTGATCCGGCACCTGACAAAAGGTGAGTCGAAACACACAAAGCACTTTTTTTGCAAATGTGTGTGTGTGTGTGTGTGTGTGTGTGTGTGTGTGTGTGTGTGTGTGTGTGTGTGTGTGTGTGTGTGTGTGTGTGTGTGTGTGTGTGTGTGTGTGTGTGTGTGTGTGTGTTGTGTGCATACATGCCATGCGCACACCTGTGCTCACTTCCAGTGATAATGTTTGTGTGCAGTCGATGTACCTGTGCGGGTGTGTGTGTGTGTGTGTGTGTGTGTGTGTGTGTGTGTGTGTGTGTGTGTGTGTGTGTGTGTGTGTGTGTGTGTGTGTGTGTGTGTGTGTGTGTGTGTGTGTGTGTGTGTTAGGCCTGATGGGTCTTCTCAAGCTTCCTTCCATCACTCTGTGATCCAACGCCACAGCGTGAAGGACAAAGATAATGTAGGGTGACGCTCACGTAACTCTATCTCCCCTGTCTGTGCTGGTGAGGTTCACCTATAGTTTACTGCGTGTGTGTGTGTGTGTGTGTGTGTGTGTGTGTGTGTGTGTGTGTGTGTGTGTGTGTGTGTGTGTGTGTGTGTGTGGTGTGTGTGTGTGTGCTGTGTGTGTGTGTGCGTGTGTGTGTGCGTGCGTGTGTGTGTGTGCGTGCGTGCGTGCGTGTGTGTGCGTGCGTGCGTGCGTGTGTGTGTGCGTGTGCGTGTGTGCGTGCGTGTGTGCGTGGTGTGTGTGTGCGTGTGTGTGTGTGTGTGGTTGAGCTGACAAAGATGAAGATGAAGTGGCTCACCTGGAATTGGCAGAGTATTATTTTTTTAACCAACTGATTATTGAAATTGTTTGGGGGGGGGATGCATTCTTCACACACTCTCATCCAAAGCGACTGACGCTGACTTCCAATGCATGCCATGAAGGAGCAGGCCGGTGGGACCTCACACTCTGGGGGGCCTACATTTAAGACTGATGTGGAACACTGTGGCTTCAAACCACAGCCCTTTAGCCTGGGACTCAAACACCCTATAATCACTACCCTATCCTTCAACCGCTTTGCAATGTATTAAGCAGAATAAGGTGTTCAGGTTTATACATGACTCATTTGTAAAATGACCAGTTGTCGTTCACTGGAGCGTACAAGGGTGATTTGCCCAAGGACACTTAGGGCAGTAGTTCCTATTTGTAACTGGAGTCGGCCTGCCTCAGGGGGGGTCAAACGGCTGTTCTTCAACCCAACGGGACTTCCTTCCTGGGTGAAGAGAAACTAGGTGATAGCATCAGCAGCACTCGTGAAACCCCCACTTCCCGAACGCACCTTCACCTAAGATGGCTGCCCGGATTAAATGACGCACTAGAGACAGGACGGACGGAGATGGGATGCAACAAAGACGTCACATCATCGAGAGAGAGAGAGAGAGAGAGAGAGAGAGAGAGAGAGAGAGAGAGAGAGAGAGAGAGAGAGAGAGAGAGAGAGAGAGAGAGGAGAGAGAGAGAGAGAGAGAGAGAGGAGAGAGAGAGAGAGAGAGAGAGAGAGAGAGAGAGAGAGAGAGAGAGAGAGAGAGAGAGAAAGAGAGATGGGGAGACAGAGGAATGTCAGAGGAATGAGACGGAGAGAGGGATGAGAGAGAGAGAGAGAAAGAGAGAGAGAAAGAAAGGGAGAGAGAGTGAGAGAGAAAGAGGCTTCGGGATACGGCATAGGGTAGGTATTTGGAATGTGAAATGACTAATGCAATTGCTTAACCCACAACAAGAACATGCACTGCCTAAAGCGATGGCAAGCCAGAGTGCATACCTTGCCATCCCCCTCCTCTGTGCCGGGGGGGACGGGGGGACGGGACGGGACGGGGGGGTTTGACCTCTGAGACCCGGGCAGACTGACTTGAGCTTCAGGTGGGGTTCCGCCATCCATTGGTCCGCAGACAGCAGAATATAATGATGTTTATTTAACATGGCCCTGTCTGAGGTAGAGCATCGAACAGTTCATCCTTTGAAAAGTAGAACGGGTGCGTGTTAGACGGGAGTTCGACAACCTTGGCGAGGGTTGAAGAGGTTTGCCTCCGAAGCTTTGCTTCATGTTGGACATTCGATGGACATGTGTTTCTACATCAGCCCTAATAGCAGCCCTTCCCTCGTCCTGGGAATGTTCTGGCTGGCTTTGTGTGCTGTTCTGTTCCCAGGGACTTTCCTGCTACACCAGAGAGCACCTGCAGCCCGGCCAATGCTGCCACTGGGATATGACTTGATAAGCGTCTGCCTCACTCCCCCTTCTCTGCGTGCCATATGGTCATACTCTTCTACTCCTCTGCCGCCTTCCACTCCTGCTTGTGTATCCGCAATCACGAGAACACATGTTAAGGGAAAACACAAACAATGGACCATTTGCACAGACGGGCGCAAAAACACACATTCACAAGCACGCTTTCACTCTCACTCCCTTGCTCACACATAACATTACACACATGTACACAGAGGCGCACATGCACACACACACTCTCACACACACTGACCTCCATTAGAAGCAAAACATAACTTTCCCAGACCAACAATGTCCATGGCCTGGGAAAAAACACAGAAAAAGCGCAAGGCTTGTCCTTTCAATCCCAAATCTGCAGATTCATGCAAGAGAGACAGTGGGGTGTGTGTTTGTGTCTGTGAATGTGGTGGTGGTGGTGGGGGCTCCCTTTAAATAAAAAAGGCAAATCTAACTGACAAATGTGATGCCATCTTGATCCGTGCGGTGGAGGCCTGAGGCAGAGCTGGTGCTTAGGAAGTTGTCAGTGTGTATAATTGGCTCTATGGGCCTTTCAGGGAATACCCCGGTGAGGTGCCTCACAGAGTGCCATATTATGGTCTGTTTTCCCACCCTGTATGAGGTAGGACTCTGCACGTCATCTAGGTGAGTAGATGGGTGGGTGCCGTCTCTCACCCTGACGCTCGGAGGTGTCATCACTCACAGGTGGTTGGCGAGAGGGGGGAGAGGTGAGAGAGATTGTGTGGAGAGGGGCCGTATTGATTGTTTGTTGTTTGTTATTGTGTGTGTGTATGTGTGTGTGTGTGTGTGTGTGTGTGTGTGTGTGTGTGTGTGTGTGTGTGTGTGTGTGTGTGTGTGTGTGTGTGTGTGTGTGTGTGTGTGTGTGTGTGTGTGCGTGCACGGGTTGACCAATCACATGTGAGGGTTACACACAAGTGATTCAGAGACATCCGCGACGCGAGTAGTATGAGACCACAGGACAGAGTAGAAGTTTCGAGAAAAGGAGGGGAACATGAAGTGATAGAGACAGCGAGAGAGACAATGGGAGGGTGTGTGTGAGAGGGATAGGGGGAGAAGGAGAGGGAAAGTTGCCAATATCTTTAATGAATCACTTTTCCATCTAATTAGGTTAACACCCATAACACAAGTGTGCACACGCACACACACTCACACACTGGACACTGGTGGCTTATGAACGCACTGCTGTCCTGTCTGACAGGCCATTATTTGTGTTCGTTCAGCCTCTCATCGTGGCTTCAAAGATAAGTGGATCATTTCCCCCACAGGGGATGAGAAGATCAGGGGGCCTTCAAAAAAATGATTGGTATCCAAACATAGTTGACCCCGGGCCATTTCTGCGCACCTTGCCTTGCCCCTCCCCGTAATTGTCGCATACATTCTGTTGCTTTTAAGTTTTAGATTAAAGTGTTAATTATATGCTACATAGAATTGGGGTAAGCACCATTAAGTAAATCAAATATAATTGGTTTAATGACTTATTTTAAGACTTTAATAAGACTTCATTTTTTTTATTTGCATTATTGTCTTTTGTCTTCTCTGAGAAAACAATCATTCCAGTGCCATGATAGCAAGTAACAGGTCTGTGATCTTTAGAAGGCTAAACCAGTCCAGGCATACCATCACACAGTTTATTTATTAAGTTATTATTAACATTAAAGCCATGAGTCAAAATACCTTATGCCTTTTTTTGCGTCTTCCAAACTCACCAACAGCTTCCAGCTCAATAACCCGCACTGAGATTCAAACGAGCTGCAAAGCATCCTGAAAAGCAGTCAAGTCACACGTATTATAGCATAGGGTTAGGTTATTGCTTGGTGATCGCACTCCACACCTGGAGTCCTGGAATCCAGTATGTGCCTGTGGTGCTCAGGTGTTGAAGAACACCGCTAAGACCATCTCCTCTCCCGCTTTCACTCCGGAGGCTAAAGATAAAGGACAGCAGACAGGTTAGACAGAGCGAAAGACAGAGCGAGAGAGAGACAGAGAGAGAGAGTGAGAGAGAGAGCAAAGAGAGAGAGAGAGAGAGAGACGGAGAGAGAGAGTGAGAGAGAGAGAGAGAGAGAGAGAGAGAGAGAGCAGAGAGAGAGAGAGGAGAGAGAGAGAGAGAGAGAGAGAGAGAGAGAGAGAGAGAGAGAGAGAGAGAGAGAGAGAGAGAGAGGAAGTTGTTTAATTAACTGAACCCTCTCTCAACCATAACCTCATTATTAGTTTTACTTTTCACTGTATAAACACATAGTAATTTGTATTATAGTGTACATTTAGCTGATATCTTCACTGTATTTTAACAACTTTCTGTGCTTCGACAGTTAAATGTATGTTCTGCATGCAAATAACGCCCTTTGACAGAGCGATAGACATAGACAGAGCACGGGAGAACCCAATGACCTTAGGAGGGAGGCAAAGATCCCCCTCCCACCCTCATGAAGAGCCAAACGGCTGGTCGTGGGGCCCCATTCATTTTGTCCCTCTGTCCACCCGTCCGTCTGTCCGTCCCTCCTTCTTCGTCTCCTCCTCTGAAAACAGGCTAAATCTGTGAAGAGAAGAAAAAGACAAACCACCGGCTACTGCCCTGGGGAGGTGTTATGACAACCGAAAATAGTGAGCAGCGAGCAAGAAGTGGCATGAACCGTTCTGGAGCTCCCTGACATGTCGGGGGTGGGGTTAGTGGTGGTGGTGGTGGTGGTGGTGGGGGGGCTCTGCTGAGAAGTGTTTCGCCTGGAGAAACAACCATCAACTCAAGCATCCCCTGGTAGCCACACACACACACACACACACACACACACACACACACACACACACACACACACACACACACACACACACACACACACACACACACACACACACACACACACACACACACACAACACACAGACGCGCATGCACACACACGCAGACACAGAAACACAAACACACACGCACACACACACAAAACTCATCGTGGGCTGTGTTGGATGGAGATAGCGCATAAAATGGGGGTAAACATACAAAGAAATTTAATAAAAGAGGCCGTCCTAACAGCTCCCTCTACACCTTACCATTTTTTACTGACTGCGGCCTCCTGGTTGTTATTGATGCCCTGCTGTCAACATGATGTAGACAGCAAGCAGGGTGGCGGGGCTGATACAGGAATGGGATAGGGTGATCGTCTTGCGGTTTGGATGGAGTTCCAGGCATTAGAGCGCCGCGAGGCACGATTGTGTCTAATTCAAGAGATTCACCAAGGAGCCATTGTTAATTCTTTCCTACGGGTTCTTCTGGGAATCCACGGCAAGACCCGTTCACACACCACTCACCCGACAGCGGCGTTGACTTGTGACAGACAACTTAAAAAACGCAATCCCTTCTCCTACCTCCCTGTCCCCTGCACGCCGACCTCTGATGTCATCTCCTACCGATCTGTCCCATGGAGAGATCTGGATCATTATGGGGTTGGTGTCTGCAGCACGAGATCTGCAGTTAGGGATGCTGAAAGATGGACGTACTGGATTATTCTGACACCTGATCTGTGGAAAAAGGAGATAGTCCAATTATACAAAGTCTGAGTGAGATGACAAAACCTAGCCTTGAGGCGTCCTTTGTGAGAGGTCTTTCCTGTCACATGTCTACTTGTCAACGGGCTGTTCTCTGCCTTTCCTCAAAGTTTCGTTCAAAACGTGTGTGTGTGTGTGTGTGTGTGTGTGTCCTTGTGTGTGTGTGTGTGGGGGGGGGGGGGGGGGGGAGCTTAAGATAATTTGAGAATTTAAGTAGCACTGATTAGCATCAATAGCAAACAAAGTGTTAGAGTTCTAAAGCCAATATGACTGAAGTCAAACTATTATAAATGGTGGCTGTTACATCATTCAATATATTAAGATAAGGTCAAGTAAGTGTAAATTATGCGTATTTTGTTCCACCCTTTTTTTTTGGTTTGTCGCTGGGTCGCTAGGTGGTGGTCTGACTTTATGCTGGTGTCAGAGAGTGGACGCGTTTCCGCCTCTCCACTTCCGTACACAACTATCAGCTGATGACGTGTGCAGTCCACTGCCGCTGCTGTTAGCTAAGCGGCTAGCGCAAGCTTCCTAGACGTCAGGATATAAGTGAATTCTCTGCTACAACACGGGTAAAAATAAGACCAATTCAGGACGCGAAAATGGAGACGCTTTATCATCAGACAAACAAGTGAGTGTGTCTGTCTCCTGAGTTGATACAGACTGACTTCAGCTAACTAACTTTATAGGGCGACTAATGTAAAGGAAATACTTCTTAGCTAATTATAGCCAACAAGTGAAACCATCACTTGCAGCATGCTAAGAGTCATGTGTAATAGTGATCGCTAAAGACTAATATCGTCAACTAAATAAACTGCAGGTAGCTTAATAGGACAACCGGGTAAACATTTCAGCACCACACACACCGTCCACAAGCATTCAATGGCTAGGGTTAGATTCAAGGCAACTGCAAATCAACATAAATGATAAGTATTTTCGATAAACGTATTACTGTAAATATGCCATATTGTACAACTACGTGCAAAAATGTGCGACGTAGTTCGTAGTACGTCTTCTACAATGTGTTTGTCAAATTACTGTTCTGACGATTTATTGTAGACTGACCTAGTCTGCTTTCTCTTTCTTTATCCCCTGTCCATCATTAGGGAGATTCATGAGGTGCAGTCTTATATGGGTGGTTTGGAGAAGACGGATCGAGAGTCGGTACACCGTGAGTTGACACGTATATGACGTAATGTGTACACGATTTCAACTTCGTAATAATCAAGACCCGGAATCACTCGGAATCTTTCATTACTATTTTGTCTGTTTTATTTTATTTCATTGCTTTTCTGTCTTGAGGTAGCAGCCTAGAATGACATGGACGCAGCATTAACCTTAGTTTCATGTTTTGAATCGTAGTGTTATGTTTTGGTGTAGTGAAAACTGGAAACATCTGCTCTGCGCCAAGCTGGTGCCTACACAGGAAGTACTTAGGGTGCGGGGGGCTTGGGTGGAAGGCTGGGTGTTGTGTGAGAAGCTGTACGAGTCATTTTCTAGATAATAGTGGGAGTCAACCAGCCAGCTGCCCCATGACAATGACATCAACTTGCATGTTAAGGGAGGGAAGGATGTGGCAATGGTTATACTGATTGGGACGAACCGTCTGGACAAACTGGCACTGGTGTAGACCATTAAAAAACCCATGAGTTGTTATTAAGTTGTAGAGGATATAATCTTTTTTGGGCCAATCTTGATTAGAGGTTGTCATCACGAGAACTGAACGTAATTACTGGGCTTCTTCTTTTGTGTTATCACTGCATTCAATGCTAGCTTGCTTAATTAGAAGCAGCTATTACCAACAGCTATTTGATTCCTCTCCTTTTTCCTTTTTCTTCAAGTATTGGAAAATGACATACAGGCACGAGTCGACAGGATCTTCACACACGTAGAACGGCTCGAGATCCTGGCCAGTAAGGAACCTCCAAACCGTCGCCAGAACGCTAAACTGTAAGTTCCAAGTCCAACAAGTGGTTTTTGTGCGGGCAAGGAGTGATCAGGAACCTCCACAGTGAAAGGGTACCGGGTTGGGGTCATGAGATTGCTCGTTCCCCTGCCCTGTGGCGTTGTGTCTCTCGCTCTATGAAAACATCTCACTAAAGGTCCCCCCCGTCACCACCAGCAGCAGGAGCATTCCTTCTGCATTGGGCAACGCGTCATTTCTGAGCTGGGTAAACAGGCCTGAGGGCAGAGCTCTTGTGATCTCCCGAGGAGCTGTGGTCATGCCGCGGGGCACAGCCATGGCGTTGAACTGGGGGGGGGGGGGGGGGGGGGGGGGGGGGAGTTAAGAGAGTCCCTACATCAGCGAGCTGCCTTCTCCTTGTCACAGCCGGCCTCAGATTTGATGCACAAACCGGTTATTGTTCACCATTATATATTTTGTATACTATTGACCTTGTATCTAAAGAGACACTGAATTAAGGTGAAGGTCAGTCATGAGTAGATTGGAGGGGAGGCATCTTTGCACAAGGATTTGTACCACCGACAGGTACTGGGATGGACCCAGTACCTTTCGGCTGAGAGCCCAACCTGCTAGCGACGATACCATCATTCCCACTACTCTGAATAACAAATAGTTTTTACGGAAGGCAATGAAGGATTCACCACCTGAATTACTGGAAACACCAAATCCTTGCCATAACACTTTCAAGGGAAGAAAGCCAACCGTTGTCTGCTTTGAACGCAGGCGCGCGGATCAGCTGAAGTACGACATCCAGCACCTCCAGACAGGCCTGCGGAACTTCCAGCACCGCCGCTACCAAAGGGACGCCCAGGACCGAGAGAGGGAGGAGCTCATGAGTCGCACCTTCACCACTAACGTGAGTCTGATTGACATGATCGGAAACCAACGGACGTGTATGAACCCAGCCTGCTGCTTGCACAGGCCGAAGGTATTGTTACGGAACAAAACTTTGGTTGTCGTCGTTGCAGGACGCAGATACCTCCATCCCTATGGACGAGACGCTACAGATGAACTCCAACTTGCACAACGCCCATCAAGGCATGGACGACCTTCTGGGCAGCGGCTCAAGTATCCTCAACGGCCTCCGAGATCAGAGAGGCACACTCAAGGTGTGTATGTCTTGTGTGTTTTTGATGTGCAATCACACACGCACGTACACGATCTCTCACACACACACACACACACACACACACACACACACACACACACACACACACACACACACACACACACACACACACTCACGGTTGACGTTATTGTGTCTATCGTGATCACAATAGGGTCTCTCTAAGTGTGCCCCATCAGGGTGAGTCTGCGTTCTGCCGGGAGGACAAGCTCTTCCTGGGTTTGAGTCGGTCCCTCTCTTATCAGGGTGTGCCTCGGTGATCAGCCCGCTTGACCTGGCTAGTCACATGGTCTGGCCTGGTGGCCGTGGGAAAAAAAAGAGACTACATTTCCCCACATCAAGTAGCCAAAGCTGGGCAGAGAGAAAGGCAGGGTATTTTTTAGAAGTAGCCTGTTAATATATCTTTTTTTTTAATATATCAGGTTAATATTGTTTCTAGACTCTAGTGGTTGACTCCCAGCTACCAGGTACTGGGTTTGACGTTCACCTCCCACAGCCTGGCCTGTGGGCATCTTTGAGCTCCTACCTGCTCATTAGAACAGGTCTTCGTTCGCTTTGGACAAAAGCCTCTGACAAAATTGCTATCAGTAATTATAATGCATTGGTTTAACTAGTACTGTCCCAATGCGCCACACAGGGCACTCATAAGAAGATGCTGGACGTGGCCAACATGCTGGGGCTGTCCAACACGGTGATGAGGCTGATCGAGAGGAGGGCCACGCAGGATAAGCTCATCATGATCGGAGGCATGTTGCTCACCTGTGTCATCATCTTCCTGGTCATCCGATACCTCGGCTGAGCACACAGCAACACTCCGAAGGGGAGGCGTTTGAGACGCTTAGGTTATTTCTGGGGACAGTTTTGCACCACAGCCCTCCTGATATGTGAAGAAACCAAGATGGAAGCACCGTTTGATGGTGTTTTTTCTGTGGACAAGGACAAAATCACCACGTTTTTCTTTTTTCAATGATTGTGGTATCGGCTTTCAATGTTGACTCTTAATACTTGGTGATATTGTAAGACAGCTTAGGTATTGCATCAAGTATTTAATTTCACCCCAAAAGAGGATGTTGATTTAACTTTGGGTCAATGACCTCCGCGGTTAATTTAGCCATAATATTTAGCACAACCTGAACCTGTAATCCAACAGATTTAGAAGGAGAGTATTTCTTTCTGCTTGCTGTCTTATCTTAATCTCTTATCAAGCATCCATTCTGTTGTCTTTTTAATACATGTGCTACCGACGATGGAACTGGAGTAACAGGGCTTTGGGGGAATGCTTTTAAAGTGATCGTACATAAAGGTCTCCCAATGTCAAAATGTTTAATGATCAATAAGGATTACGATGGACCAGAGTCAATGCTGGTTATAGGGACCTTTTGTCACTTAATACAATACTGATGTTGATACACTTAGTAACTGTAGGATTCACATTTGGGTCCAAACTCGCTGAGTCAGTGTTTTAGCGGTTATTTGAATAAAGAATTAAAGTACCTGTGATTGTTGTAAACATGATTTTAGAAAAATGCACAACTGCCATTCAACAAATCTACATTTGCTAAAAGCAGCTCAGCACTAGACTACAACAAACTTGCCACTTTACTTCTTCATCCCACGTGAAATCTGGCTTTCTGGCGCCACCTAGAGATGTTTTAAATCAACCCTTTATGCCATCAATTGGGAGAATTACCTGTGATACACTAATGCTATTGCTTGTTTATGCTTTAGTTTTGATCTTTTTTTGGTATGAAGTTTTGTGGTTGGCAAACTATAGAAACATACAAACAACGAAACTCAAAAAAGATTTTATTTGCACAAGCGTAAGATTAAAAAAAACAAAACCTCGCTACTGTTTTACAAATCGGTATCCTTCGACATCCCCGGCCTTAGCAAAGAGTGGAAAATACCTAAATAAATTACACATGCATGTGTCCATTCTTCAATGTTGTTGATCACCCTGCCTTTCCAACAGTAGCTCCTACTCCCTAGAATGTTAATGTTTTAAATGCAGCAATTGTATTTACAAAATTACACAAAAAGCTAAATTGAGCCTTTTTATCTTTTAAAGAGCATTTTTGGAAAATAACTTAAAAACAAGAAAAATACAATTATTGCAGTATACTACAATCATTGTTACATGATGCAAAAAGGAGCATCTTGACGTACAGATGTCAGTGCAAGTCAGGTGTCCCCCCCCCCCCCCCTTCCCCAACCACCATCGCCTCCTATTGGCCCTGGGAAAAGGACCTTCATCTCCCCCTACCAGGGTGGTAGGGGGACTACCTAGAAAAGTTATTTCCTCAATTAATTCAGAAAAAAAAACCTAAAACAATTAGTCATTCATGTGACAACTCAGACCAACATGGGCACCACTGCATAAAAGTTATTACGGGCGTCATATTGGTGGGATTTTCTTTTTTTCACATTACACACCGATTTTATTTACAACTTAACTTTTAGCAATTGTTATTTAGCCAGACAGCCCCTCCGGGTGGCCCAATATATAAACCAGGTTGACTTGCTGCAACATAACTCGATATCCAGGAGACGCTAAGTCACGGCTCTCTAGAGACATCGGGGGTACATTACAGAAGCAGCGTCTTCCCGGTCTTTCTAAGCTTTGTGCTGATCTCCATCTTTTCATACAACAAGATTCTGCTGAATCGCCGCAGCCACTGTGGGCCACTCTATTTTTGGGCTGTAGGAAATGGTTAACAGCATTGTAAAACGACAATCATTTTTTTAAACGGTTTGAGGAAAAAAAACAAAAACGAAATACTCCAGTGGTTTCTTTCACGTATGTTTCAACATTAATAAACAAGCTTGTCCAAATATACCCTAGAGTCCACGTTTAGAGCACCCAGTGTAAAAACATAACGGGTAAAGTGTTGCCATTACCGTGAATAGAAATTATCTTTGCAGCCAGAAGCATGTAATAGTGTTCATTTTGACCCTTTTTAACGATGCGTTAACCGCTGTCTGGCTGCGCAGTGCACCTCGATCCAGGTGGTGGTTTGTGCCGAGCACCAGCCGCCGGTGGGTCCCCGACCCTCACATCGGAGGGGGGGTCCCCGACCCCGGACATCTCAGCTCAATCCCTCCTCCTCCCCCCCCACCCTCGTCAGGTGCATTACCTACAATTACTCTCCCCCACCCAAAATCCACACCGTCACCTCTTTCCTCACGAGCCGTGGTTAGGAGGGTGTTGTAGGTCCTGCCCTGAGAATATCGGGTGGAGTAGGGGGTGGAGCTGGAGGGCGGCAGCTGCGGCGGCCTGCGAGGCCCGGGGGGCGAAGAGGGTGGGGTAGAGGGCGGCGTGGGGCATGTGGTGCAGGGCCATGGGCGTGTGGTGGAGCGCCGAGGCGGGGATGATGTGTATGGGCTGGCCGGAGAGGAAGGCCGTGTGGTGGGCGGGGATCAGGCCGTGCCCTATCGAGTGTCCCAGAGAGTGTCCGAGGGTGTGACCCAGAGAGTGCTGCAGGGAGTGGCCCAGAGAGTGACCCAGGTGGGACAGGGAGATGGGCGTGAGGTGGTGCTGGGGGATGTGGTGCACCTGGGCCAGCTGGGGGTGGGCGGGGTGGGCGTGGTGGGCATGGTGGGCGTGGTGGGCGTGCGCGGGGTGGAGCCCCATGGCGGCGGCGTGGTGCTGCAGTATGGCGTGCTGCACCGTGGTGATGGAGGTGGCCGAGGCCATCGACACGGCCGGCTGCTGGATGTGGATCTGCTGCATCTGTTGAGGGGCCGGCTGCAGGCTGGCCGCCGCCGCCGCCGCCGCCGCCGCAGCCGCCGCCGCCGCCGCAGAGGGGAACGTCTTGACCTGCTTGGCCATCAGCTGCTGCTGGATGTGCTGCTGCGCCGCCTGCTGCAGCTTGCCGTACTTCTCCATCTCCTCGGGGGTGAAGGTGATGGGCTGGCTCTCCAGGGGGGCCAGGCCGTCCTCCTCGGGGTCCATGCACTCGTCCTCCAGGCTGGGGGGAGGGTAGGAGGGGTAGCCATGCTGCATAGGGGGGTGCTGCTGCTGCTGCTGCTGCTGCGGCACGTCGGCCAGGAGCGGCTCAAGCATGGCGCCCTGGGGCATGTCCTGGCCCGGCTCCCCCGGGTAGTGCGCCATCAGCGGGACCGCCTCCTGCTCGAACACGGGCTGGGCGTCGAGGAGGAGCTGGGGGTCGGCGCAGGGGCGCGGCGTCTCCTCCAGCGCCACCGCAGAGCTCACGGGGACCTCCACCTTCTTTACGGGGGGTGCGGGCGGAGGGGGCGGAGGGGGGAACTCCCTGATGGGCTCCACCAGTATGACCTCTCTCTCGGCCTCCGGGGCCTTTCCCCCCGGCGGCTTGTCGGCGTCGCCGGGCCTGATGAGGGGGATGATGGCGGGCCTCTTCCCCGACTGGAGCTTCCCGAACAGGGGCAGCATGGCTTTGCTCCCTGCCGAGGGGGGCAGCTTGGGACCAAAGTAGCCCTGCGGCGGGTCCTTGATCTTCCCGCCGGCCTTGCTCCCCGCGGGGTCGTCGCCGCCCCTCTTGGACTGCACCTTCTCCAGGAGCTGCCGGGCCGTGAGGGAGTTCCTCTGGTCCCCGGCGTCCCGGGACGGCCCCGTGCGGTGGGGGCCCTGCGAGGCCGACGGCGCGTGCCCGCTGCGGCCGGCCCCGCGCGCCGAGCGGGGCGACTGCGAGCGGTAGATGCGCGAGCGGTTGAAGTCGCGCCGGCGCTCGGCGCTCTGGGCGCGGCTCCGGGCCCCGCCACGCCGCGGCGAGGCCTTGGCGGAGAAGCCCGAGGAGCGGCTGGCCGAGCTGCGGCTGCGGCTGTAGCTGCGGCGCCAGGAGCGGGCGCTGCTGCTGCTGCTGCGGCTCCGGCTGCTGGAGCTGCGCGAGCTGCTGCGCTTGGCCCGCGGCCGCCCCCGCCTCTTCCGGCGGGCGCCGTGGCTGCGGGAGCGCGAGCGCGAGTCGTCCGAGGACGAGGTGGAGTAGTGGCGCCGGCGGGAGCGCCGGTGGTCGCCGCCGCGGCGCTCGTACTCAGAGTCCGACGAGCGCTTGGAGCGCCGGCGCCGGCGGCGCCCGCCCGTGCTGTAGCCGCTGTAGCTGTCAGAGTAGCTGCGGCTGCGGTGGCTGTAGCCGCTGCTGGCCGCCGAGCTGCGGTCCGAGCTGCTGGAGTAGGAGCGGCTGCGCGACGCCTGGCCGTGCGGGCGGCGCCGGCCCCCGCCGCTGCCCCCCCCGCCCCCTCCGCTCCGTCGCTCCCCGTCCCGCCGGGAGGAGCGGCTGCGGGAGCGGCCCGAGTCCTGGCTGCGGTGGGGCCGCTGCTCCCGGGGGCTGGAGCGGTGGTGGCGGGGCCGCTTGGCGCCGCCCTCGTCCTCGCTCTCGCTGCTGGGGGGCCTCCCGGGGCCCGTGCTCTTCTGGGCCGCCGCCGCACACGAGGTGCTCGGGGGGGGGCGGGGTCCGTCTTCTGCCTCTTGGTGCCGTTGTGCTCCTCGGGGCCGCCGGCCTTGGCGTCGGGGGCCTTGCCGGAGCCGCCCTCCTCCTCCGCTGCGGACGGCTTCGCGGGGGCTTCCTTGGCGGGACGCTTCCTCTTGCCGGGCTCGGCGGGGGCTGCTGTGGCGGGCGGCGGGTGGACAGAGGAGGCGACCGCCTTGTCCTCCGCTTGGGGCTTGGCTTTTGGCTCCTTGGCCGGCACGTCCTCTTCCTTGTCCTCCGCCTTGTTCCGGCTCTTCTTTCGTTTGCGTTTCTTCTTCTTCTTGGGTTTCTGCCCGGCGACGTCGGCCTCCGCCGCCCCGTCCTCCGCCGTGCCCTTCTCCTTGTGTTTGGAATGCTTGCCGGATTTCTTGTGCTTCTTCTTTTTCTTCTTCTTCTTAGCGGCGGCGGCGGCGGCGGCGGCGGCGCGCCGTCGACCGCCTTGGCCGGCTCGTCGCCCTCCGCCTGCACGCCGTCTCCCTTCGCCGCGGGTCTCTCCTTGTCCGCGCTGGGCCCCGGGCGGGCCGTCGACTCCCCGTCGGCTGTGGGGGGCGCCGCCTCGGCCCCCTTCACCTTCACCGCCGCCTCCTCGCATGGTTTTGCGGACTTCGCAGCTTTCCCACCACGCGCTCCTTTGTTCCGGGAAAGCTTGAAGTCAAAATAAAGCGGGTTGCAGCTGTAGGACAGGGAGGGCAGCGCCTTGGTGAACTCCAGCAGCTCCGACGGCCACTGCAGGGTGGTGCTCTCGTCTTTGCTCAGCACCGGGAAGAACGGCCCGGTGGGGATCTTCGGGCCCGAGTGGGCGTCGGCGGCCTCCTGCTTGGGCCCCTTCTCCGGAGGGGGCCGGCCGGGCTCTGCGCCGCTCTTCTCGGCGGCCAGCTCCTCCAACCTTCACCCTGGGTGAGGGGCGGCTCTGGGTTGGTGGCGGTGTTCACCACGTCCTGCTCCTTCTCCTGCTTGCACCCTGCAGGGTTGGACTCTGCGGTGGCCGGCCCGGCGGGACCATCCTTCACCGTCGTCTCCTTCTTCTTCTCCTCGGGCCCCTGCCCCTCTGCCTCCTCCTCTTCGTCTTCGTCCCCGGCCTTGAGTTCACACTGGTCCGTGGCCCTCATGAAGAGCAGGAACTGGAAGCGGGGCTTCACGCGGCAGTGGGTGGGCGGCGTGTAGTGGTAGTACTGGGGCTCCTGGCCGGCGTAGCCCTCTTCCCTCCTCATCATCATCTTCAGCTTGTTCAGCGTGGCGGCCAGGGCGGCGCCGTCGTCCTGCGGCTGCGACGCCTTCCTCGCCGTCGCCGTCGTCACCGCCGCCTCCGGCCCCTCGCTGGCGCTGCCGCTCCCACCCCCTCCCCCGCCCTCCCCTCCCCCCCCGTCCCCTGTCCCCCCCTTGGGGCTGTCCGTGCCGCTGGTGGACGCCGCCTCCTCCTGGGCGCCCGCCTTGTCGCCCTCCTGGCTGTCGCCGTCCTCGTCCTCGTCATCCATGGCCTCCTCGCCGTGGTCCGAGAACACCACCGCCGCGGTGACCAGCTTCACGGGCGCCTTCTTGGCGAAGGA
Organism: Melanogrammus aeglefinus; assembly: GCA_900291075.1. Lineage (NCBI taxonomy): Eukaryota > Metazoa > Chordata > Actinopteri > Gadiformes > Gadidae > Melanogrammus > Melanogrammus aeglefinus. The sequence goes on from OLKM01000216.1 coordinate 303,175, forward strand.
GAAGGACACGCTGACCTTGGAGGCGGCGGCGGCCGACGTGGGCGAGGAGGCACTCCGCTTGCCCAGGGAGAAGCTGACGGCGGGCGCGGCGGCGGCGGGCTTGGGCGAGGCCTGCCGGGCGCTGGGCTCCGCCGGGGCGGGGGGCGCCTCGACGGGCGGGCACTCGACCGGGGCGAACGGGGTCTCGGCGGGCGGGCTGTCGCCGTCCTCCATCGACTCGCCGTCCACCTCTACCGTGGTGGGCTTGAACATGGGGCCGCTTCCCGGTGTGCTGGGACACAGAACACAGGGGGTGTGAGGACAGGTTGGGATGGGGCTCGGGTTTTGAAGTTAACGGTAGTTTGTGTTTCTTATCGTTGCCGTTTTTTATTCCGTACCTCTCCCTCCTACGTTTGTTCCAACCCCTAAACAGTAGCGTACCCCTATCGGCATTTAAAGAGACAATTGTGACTACAACTTGTGCAATCCTTTGTTTCTAGGCAGAACTATAACCAGTCTTGTGGGTAGTTGTCCAGCAGGGGGCGCTAGTGGCGCAGGTTCTTACCGGTCCTGTTGTTTCCGCTGCTCGGCCAGCTCATGCAGCCTCCGCAGCATCTTCTCATGCTTCTTTCCTCCCTTCCGGGAGCGAGAGGACACATTCCGTGCAAACTCTCTCTGTTTGAGCTCTTTAAGCCTCTGTATTAAAAAAAAATGAACAAAAAGTTCACGATAATCTTTAAGGCAGAAAGCCAATCCAATAATGTATCTTGACAAACAACAATCATCTTGTTATTCAATTTGTGTTTTTTGATCTATGACTCCATCCCATGCTAGTTTCCGTCTAAAAGAATGGACATGCTGCATTTATTATTAATTGTCAAGGGGCTTAGCAGATGCTTTTATTCAAAGCCCTTCGAGAAACATCAGATACAAGTCATTGTAAGGTCGGGGGCTGGAGTTAGGTATCTTTCTCAAGGATCCCAGATAGGCTGTGGACATTAGGGACAGAACCCAGAACCTTTTGTCTGGGAGCCAGACACCCCAACCACCAGGCCAGACTATCCTGCCTTCTGGTGGGTCCAACCTCCCTTACCTGCTTGTGAGCGTGGTCGTAGGAGTTGATGTGGTTGTCAAACTCCTGGTGTTTGGTGTACTGCTTGTCGCACAGTTCACAGTAGAAGTTGGCTCTCAGTTCCTCTAGAGCTTTTGCTATGGCTTTCTCCTTCTCCACCTGGTCCTGTGGGTCGGTAGACAAGAAGTAACGTCAGCCTGGCATACAGCGAAATTAACCATGGCCAATGGACCAACACTGCTCATAGTTTCCATAATGTAGAACGTAGTGCCAATAACGTCTACCTCAACTGTCCACTGGCTCGTTTCTCATCTAGGATTAGTACATTTGATCTTGTTACGTACAAACGTGGGTTTGTACGCAATAAGATCAAATTATCGCGTGTACTTTTGAATTAGAGGACATATGCTCCCTCTCATAATGGTCTCTTTGTGAGAGTTATTTAAATGTACAAGCCACAGCTTGAGGTTGAACAGGGTTTATCCGGACCTTAGTAGGTGTGCAGTCTCTGTTGTGGACACGATCGAGTCACAGACAGCCTGCAGTTTTGCTCATGCAGTGGCAAGGGCACCAGTGATTAACTGTGCTGGGTCGTGTGGCCGCATAACAGCCAGCAGGGAGAGAGGGTCACCTTGGGCTGTGCCGAGGCATGAGGGGAACAGTGAGGGGGGTCTCACCTTGTACTTCTGTCGGAGCTCCTCTGTGTCCTCCTTCTCCACCTCGAGGACTCTCCGCTTCTCTGTGGCATCCTCTGCATAGTCAAGCTGAGGAGAGAGGGGGAAGCCATTACATTACCCTCGCCGCAAAAAATCATCTCAATCTAGAGTCTGTTGGCAGATGAGCTCAAATCTAAATGAACTGGACCGTTCGCTTTCTTTCGCTTCATATTTGTTTTGACTAATCGTGCCGCTGTAGGCTGGGATCTGCATGGGCGTTATTAGCCAACCTTAACTCAGCCAGCAGTAGCAAACTTAAAAGGATTTTATAAAGATTAAGTCAACACCGTTCAGACTGGAAAGTGTAGAAATACACCATCTTCTTTGTTCTGCTATAACATAGTTGGCCTTCTGGAGCACAGCTTACCTTAACCCCCCTATGTGGTGAACTGCAGCTACTTATGGTGTTGAGAGAGATCAAATATATCAAAAAATAACAAATTAACAAATTAAAGTGTAAAAAGCCCCATTTTACTGCTAATCCTTTACCAATGTCATGATATCGTTTTAAATAAGATGGCATGTTCCGCCCTAATAGCTCATTTGCCGCCATCTTTACACAGGTCATATTTCCTGGCTACTTCTGCCCTAGACATAAACGTAAACATTACAGCCACCCCCATGACCCACCTCCATCTCCATGCGTCCCATCCCCATGACATCTTGTTTGAGGATGATGGGCACTGGGTCAGTGCGTCCTGCGGGGGAGGGGGCAAACAGAGAGAGGACAGGGTAAGCTTGTGATCCCGGGACGAGCGGGAGTGGTTTCGGAGACAGCCTGCTTTAGAGCATAGGGCGTTGGGGGTGGGTGGGGGGGGGGGGAGAGGGAGGTAGGACGAGGGGGGGGGGGGGGGGGTGGAGTTAGAGGATTTTGCCTTGAAGTGCAAAGAGACCAGAAAAGCTACAGTGAACCAAATACCAGCCATTCTCACAGCTTACTGCAGCCCCCCCAAGGTGAGCGGGGATAAGCAATCCTTTGCTGTGCTATTTCATCTCAATAGCAGTTTTGTTCTTTTTCTTTTGCCATCAATATAGGGTCAAATTGGTAGCTACTCTGGTACGATAAAGGCCGCGAGGGACTTAACAAGTGGGAACGCAGACAAATAGTATTGAGTACGCGTAGTAGTGAAAAGTGTGTACGTCAAGCTATTTTTTTTTAATCTTCTACAATATGGCGTTGTTTAGGCTGCTTAAGTACTCTCCCCTCCATGCTGCAGTCCTGTTAAACCGGAACGCAGATTCTATCAAGGGCAATACAGCCTGAGGGAGAGAGGGAGGTGGGGAAGGAGGGAGGGTAGGTGAGCGCTGATGCCGCCTTGTGCTGCAGCTTGCTAAAACACCACTGCGACAACAGCTAAGAAAACAGAACACCCCCCCCCCCCCCCCCCCCCCCCGCTGCCATCCCAACTATTCTTTTAGCCCCACTATTCTTTTAGCCCCATTTACTGCCTTCTCTAACGCGGACCAACTGTCCTTTTCCTGCTGTCCTCAAAACGGGGTCTGGCAGTTGTTGGAAACCCTGGCTACCCTCCGTCCTCTCATCTAGTCAAGCTATGTCACGTAAGCTGTGAAAAGAGCTAGATCAGAAGGAAATTAAACTGTTGGAAAAAAAAATAAAAATAAAAAAAAAACACAAAATAAATGGATTTGAAAGAAAAATCCAAACTACTTTCGAGATTGACACAGAATTGCTTAATCCACTCATAATCAGCCAAACAAAGCAGAACGAGAGAAGAAGAAGAAGAGTAAATAAAAGGGACACAAGCACTGGACTACAGCAGAGTGACGTCACAGGCCAGGAATCGCCATGGTGACAGTGCAAGGGATGGGGATACTTACCTGGAGAGAGGCACAAGGACAAGACAGACAGACATGGGACTCTTAAAGCTAAGGCTGCAGAAATAGTTTAGGCTAGTCTGCTGCAGCTACTGCTAGACAGATATTCGATTCATTTATCAGATTTCAATTGTTCGTTTGGTTTCAGTTTTTTCTTTTTCTCCGACTTTAGACGTTCATTTATCCTATTAAAATTCAAACCTAGGGTCCAATTATACCATTGGGCATGTACAATATTACACAGAGCTACGGCACTGAGCTTTCAATCATTTAAATAATCGTACATAATATGGACAGTGCTGTTACGCCTTATGTTGATCATATCATTGTCCACTGAGATTAAGACTTAAGGGTCTATTTTAATTAAAACTATTATTGGTCAGGTAGTATCAGGGACTTGTCTGTTTTTTTATATATGTTTATGCATCACTAATACAAATGTCTCCTCCTTGCACCATACAAAACTCGATTTTGCAGTGTACTTAGTGTTACATTCACAGCCCAATGGCATAATATTTTTTTTCTGGCATATCATATTATAGGACTCCCATTCCCAGCGCAGTGTCTGGCCGCGAGATAGCATTTTAACTCGAAGCAAATTGTAAAAGTTAACCGACTGCACAACGATACTAAATTGACTCATTAACTCCACCGAAAAGACTGAGAAAGGAGCATATGTTTAGGTGGTAGCCTCATGACTATTGGTAGATACTGCTGATCGCCTGGCAGCGTTGTGGTGCGTGTGTGTGTGTGTGTGTGACGTGTGTGTGATCCCGCAGTCAGACCACTGCAGTCGCGAGCTCCAACGGTGCCCCTTTTAACAGGTGGCACAGCGGATTGGGAGGAGTCACAGGCCAGGCATTAGGACCAGGATGAGCCCTGCACCGTTACGCTCATCCCAAACCATCACCATCTTTAGTCAACGAAACGGAACAAAAAACACAAATAAGGAGAAAACCACAGTGACAAATACTTTCGGCATTACCCATTCCAGTGGAAAAAGAAAAGAGACCAGACAAAAAGAGTGCATCTAAAAGAGGATCACGGGGTGTAAATCACAACGTAGGAGAGAAAAGAAGAACTGAGAACAAACGACAAAGGACAATGCTCTTAAAAGGGGGAATGTATATGTTTTTACATACAAGCAGCAGAATGACCACTAATACAAAGAGAGAAAGAGAGAGAGATAATTGAAAGCCTATGTAGCATTGGTGCTCTGATGACAGGGGAGAAAAAAAAACAAAAACAAAAAACAGAAATGGGAGAAACTTAAAAGAATCAAAAAAATCAAAACAAATTCAATTGGGGGATAAAATAACATTTACCACTAAGTTTACCATCAGCACAACATGGGCAGGATCAAATAGCTGTAAAAAAGAAACACCAATTGGTTAAGCAGGAAGATTGAGGCACATAGAGTAGGTGGGGTTGGGGTTGAGGGAGATGTGGGGATTAGAATATAGAGAGGGGGAGGAGAGTTGGAGGCCTATTATGTCCCTCTCCTCCTCCTCCTCCTCTTCCTCCTCCTCATCCATCCTTTCCCTGTCCCCCCTTCCCTCTCTGGGCCTAGGTTCCTACAGGGTTCTCCTCTCACCACTTTGCCCAGACCAGCCGTCCCTGCCCCCATTGTCCTATCTGGGCTTCATCTTGCCCACTTCCCCCTGAACGCTGTGCGGTTCAACTCAGCCCAATGACTGTGAGCCAGTGACTGGGTTCGATGGGAAAACCATGAGGTAATCAGCTCCTCCGATTCGGCGCCGTGCATTGGCGAGGGGAGTCATTTAACCAATAGACGGGACTGCACATGACCAGCGTGGAGCCCAACAGTCTCCAAAGATGGACATGCTGAGGTGCCGTTTGTTTAAATCCTCCCCCGCCGTCTGCGTTGAACAAAGAGTCATGCTTTTTTTTAACGTCAACATGCCATCCATTGCTTGGAACGCATCAATGGATGCCGCTAGACACAACCATTCTCTCCCCCTGTGGGACATTTTGCCTCTCAGATCGCTGGCCGGCCCCAGTTTGGCAAATCTACCGTACCTCCTTTCATGTCCTCAATGTGGGGGAGCTGGTGCATGTGCGTGGTATGCACCTGAGGGAAAGGTGGGCAGCTGAGCTTTGAGCAGTGCATAGGACTTTCTAGGCATCACAATGCCACATCACGCTAGGATGGACAGAATTACCATTTAAATGTGTTTCTTTTTGCGGCTGTCAGAGGAGATATATTCGGCTATCTGGTGAAATTAGGCTACCGTGCGTTAACTGACTCCAACACTGCTCAAAGCAGCAGATAGGGGTAGGAGGGGTTGGGGGGGGGGGGGGTTTGAGGCAGGCAGGAGTGCACCTCTGGGGAAAGCATGCTGTGCGGGACGGGCGAAAGAACTGGGAGAGGATGGGCATGTGTTACCATGGGGACAGAGACGGTTTTGGGTGCAGAGGGGGTGGTGTGAGGTTTACCCTGTAAGTTGACTGTATGGCTCGGTCAGTCACACACACACACACACACACACACACACACACACACCCCTCAGGCCCATGTTACAATCAAAACACATAATACACGCACACAGGTTTGGAAGTAGATACAGGCATCAGGCAAAGGAGAGGGGCGGGGAGGGGGGGGGGGGGCTGATCTACTCTGCAAGCCATTCAAAGTCTGAGCCGTGGTTACAGCCAATCAGAATCCCAGAGAGCAGCCACAGACACTCAGAGAAAAATACAACACATGGACTAGCCGGAGCGGGTGATTCTACAGGACATCGTCAAATCATGGCACCCTGAAGCTACCTTGATTTCAAAGTGGATTTTTGTTTTGGTCTTTGTTCAAAAATCAACCACTGTGTACACCTGAGCAGATTGACACGGGAGTTTAGTGATTTATGAAGCAATAGAATGGAAGCTGAGAGAGGCCATTTGCCTACAGTTCACTGTAGAGGGAGTGTTATTCCATTGAGGTTAATTGCAAAGTGAGGGGGGGGGGGGGGGGGGGAGAGTGGGGGGGGAGGGGGGGGGTGGGGGAGAGAAACACATCCACACACACATACACACACGCGCGCACGTACACACACACAGACATACAGAGGGAGTCCAACAAACCTTACCTAAAAGGGGCAAAAAGAACAAAAAAAAGAAGGATAAGAACAAAGTCAATACATTGGAAACTTAAAATTGGGGACACATTGCTATGACTTCAGAAAGATCGGAAAACCTTTGCTTATGAGAGGAAGGAGAGGAATGAGAGGCAGATCATTATGATAGTCGTTGCGATAAGGCAGCAGAGAGGACATCCTGTCCTAGTACATAACCAAAACTGAGAGCCTGCCATGCAGTGGTGCTGTGCAGCGTTGGTGGGTTATTGGTCTCAAAACAACGCACCCTTGAAACTCTTACACAACTGGACAAAGACAATGACTCTCCTACCCGCATAAGGCAGCTTATATAACACCACAACGCGGACACGCCAGTGGCAAAGTCGCAGGAGAGCACATACACACGCAGCCCTGGTAACATGCTCCCGCCTACACGCAGATCCTCAACAGATTCCAGCTCGCTGTTCAGCCATTTCAAAAGCCAGTTGAAAGCAAGCCACCTGAGAAACCACACAGGGCAAAGCAGTGACGCTGCCGCCTGCTATGTTTGTCATCCTGCCCAGAATGAAGCGGTCGCCTCTTGTGTTCTGTTGCCTGGCCGACGTGCTTTAAATCTGTGGGAACGAGCGGGATTGAAAGCCATATATGCCCAAGGAGGACTAAAACAGAATGAGGAATCAACCACAGAACACAGGCAGTGTACTATCCTATCCTTCCGGTCACTGCTGTGTGCATACCCATATGCGCAGACATCAAGGTTTTGATCGCGTCTTACTCTGTATTGTGCACCTCGTTCAACTGTAGGCAGTATGTATGACATTATGCAAAGCACTGCAGATAGCGTGAGGGTTCAATTGAGCGGGGAGTGGTCAACGGAATGGAATGAGGATCAGTAAGGGACACACACAACTATGAGGATGTGGCGCATGCACGGGGAACCAAACGCAAACAGAAAACCGCGGTTGGTACACCACGCGAATCCGTCAACACCGATGTCATTGTGTCGCCGCCTTGAGAGCGGCTGTTACGATTTTACAAGGGAAACGTTACAGAATTTGGGGAAGCTATCGAACGTGAGGCAAACTCTAGCAGGATGCGAGTCCTGCTGGGTGGAATACAAGGCCTCGGCGTCCGCTCTGTGTGTCCGGCGGCTACATCTCACATGTGTTTGGACGGAGTGTTGCTATGCAAGCTGGAGGAGGGGGTGCTTCGGTTGGAATTCAATAAAAATGTGGCGGGATGAGTGACAGTTGTGTTCAACATCGGATGTCCAATGTGAAAATGAGGTGTGATGCGATAACGTGTAGGTGTATGCCGTGTCTTGGAGTATAAGGCCATAGATGGAGAACCTCTATAGATGACATCCTGTTGAGTCAGGGAGACCAATGGCCAATGAAACTACTAACCCCTTGAATGTTAAAAACAGACCCATGGAAATACACAAGATCCCACCAGTGTTAGCCATGGAGAAAATATGGCTAAACCAGTACAATCTAAAAAGGTCTGATCGCTCATGCAAACCCATATATGAGGAACAGGATATATATGGCTCTATATAGCGCTACCAGGAAGTCTCTCTTTACCGGCCTCGTTAAGTGCAATCTAACCAGATATTCAGCTTCTCTCTTGTCAGCCCATTCTGAAAACCAACGCAGGAAATTAGAGATGCCATTAGCACAGGGGATTTAAGCTGATCACGTCAGTTGACCATTTCCATGACTAATGGCACAGTGAACACCAATGCCATCCCAATCTAATAAAAAACTCCCTCGTCTCAAGTTAGACGGCATCTTCTACCAGGGAGCTGGTTATTGTATCCGTATGGTATGCAGGAAAACACTACACTACCTATTTTATCATTAATCCTGCATTATTTCAACATCAGCCGAGGGACAAAACTTAATTTGCTTATCTTTTTAAAAAAAACAGGTAAATAAATAAATAAAACCAAGATGCCAACTTGGCAGACTCTGGCCCTCGGCAGAATGCACCCCATTGCAGTAATATGAACCGCATATAAGCCCGTTTCTGCTCCGGTACCACTGCGGTACCTCTGCGGTACCACTGGGGTACCACTGCAATAAGCCAGAAACAGTGGGTAACAGCGACACAAGGGCGATGCGATTGAGGAACTTGAGAACCCCAGGACTGTTTAAGGAGGAAGAACATCTTGTTTTAACCTAGTCACAGACAAGAGAGGTGCTCGACAGATTAAAAAGGATGTTGATACAAAAAGACAATGAAAATAAAGAAGCAGATACAAAACGAATGAAAGAAGAAAAATAACAAAACGAGAAAGCCTTTAGGAGAATGGAGCAGGAAAAGGACACGTTGGAGGAGCTGTGACCCAGCGTTGCCAGAGCACACTACAGAGGAGAGAGCTGAGAGGAGAGAGAGGTGTGTGTGTGTGTGTGTGTGTGTGCGGACTGGAGAATATCCTTACCCTGCATGGTTTTTCCCAGGCCTTGTCCCGACTTCCAGCCATGTTTCTCAAGCAGCCGGTGTCCGATGTTATCCTAGAAGAGAGAACAGAGGAGAGAAAGACCAAAAATATTCCAAAAATAAGAGAAGCTTTCTCCCGTTGTGGTACAGGTACACACAAAAATAAAAAACAGAAGAGAAACGAAAAACACAAATCTCACAAAACGTTTTATCAGCACAGCCACCACCATTGTCATCATTCACATCACCTACAGCGTGTAAACGTCAGTGACTTCCAGCACACAGGGGTTGTGAGTGGGGGGCGGGGGGGGGAATTGGAGGAGGTATGGGCTTCTCCACTACAATGAACTACTGTGGGCTATGTGTAGCCTAGCCAGTACACGCTAGCATCCGTGTGTAGACAATAAGGAGCAGGGAAACATACCCACCCGGTGCAGAATGCAGTCAAAACCCCCTTTTGGTTAAGGCTAACATACGGCAGGCTTTTAGCGTGTTAATTGTTAGTCTTAAGACGGACAAGTCAAATCAACTAAGATTACGTAAGAAGGAAGGAGAAAAGGGGCAATATATGTAGCACACGCAGACATATATCACCCGGTACAGAGCGAGAGCTTAGTACAAAGAAACACACGACAACACGGTATGAAAATCTTGCATTGAAAAGGAACGTGGGCCTGAGACTCCAAGCTTGCTGTGATTCTATAACCATGACAAAACAGGAGGAACACCATGGAACAAACACAGCTGTACAGCAAAAAAAAAAAAAAAAGAGCGAGAGAGAAAGAGAGGGAGAGATAGCGGGAAGAGCAGAGGAGACGGGGCCTTGGATTACCATTACAAGGCCCGGGTTGAGACAGTGACCAAGTATCATAAAAAAGGGGGCATGTATGTGTGCAGGTAGAGAGGAGGACATTGTGTGGCGGTAGCACTATAGCTACTACAGGGCATCCTGTTGCGTGTGTTCTTTGACACCTCTTGCATTATGTATTTTAACCGTTGTAATTGGAGTCATGCAAGCTGGAAGCATACAATCAGGTTACAGAATTTGTATGTCGGATGGCATTTGGCAGACCCAGTGATGCTGTTGGCTCATCAGGAGTTATACCAATGCACCCTTTCTTACAACCTGAATGAGCCATGTCACATTTGGGCGGGTGGGTCCGAGCTGATAGCCCGTTGTCAAATTGATTGAAAGAGATGCAAGAGCACACCCAAAAAGGACTTCTCTGAAATAGTACTTAGTGCATAAAGACTTATCTCACTGGTAGGGGTCAGCGATAAAACTTAAACATTTAAGGTGAAAATGCAACACCGTCCCACCACTACACACTACAGAACATCTTCAAGCACGAATTAAAAAAAACAGACAGATCAATCATGTTTTCCTAATAAGCAGTGGGATTGATTATAGCTAACACAAGCTTGTCTAACATTCACCAGAGTGCTGCAATCTAAAAGAGATAAAGTAAAAAAGAAAAACATACAAACCAACCAAAAACAACAAAAAAAAATGATAATTACAAAGAAATCACAGAGTGGACATCAAGTTTCACAGACAAAACAAAAAGGTGAAGGGGTTGAGAAACCACACAAAACCTGCATGCTGCTTTTTGTTAAAGCATTTTTAACAAAAAGGTGACGTCGGGTTTAGTAGCGTACTGAGAGTGGACCGTATGAGGGGAGATGGGGCAACAGAACTTCCACTGTGTTAATCTCAGGTGGGCTCAGGCAAGGAGGTGTTAGGACAACAGAGCTGTTGCCAGAAAGGGGCTGAGGGGCGGGAGAGAGCAGGCCGAGACGTAGGAGATGGGAAGAGGGGTCGGGGAGGGATTCTAGGATAGCGCAGATAAGCTATGGCCAAGTATGGGTTAGTGCAAGTGAAATGGGTGGGTGCTCACGGACACAACGCACACACAAACACACACAGTGCGCGATGCATCTCCGCCGGTAGGTTCAACGTGCCTTCTCTCCTAAACAATTGGTTGAGCGAATGACTCTTCCTCTCTGCAGTTATCTGATGGTCACCTCATGGGGAAAGACCTTATCTTGTCATTTCCTGCCTCCCTCCAAGTTTGTTTTTCCTCCCTGTTCAACTCATTTCGTAGGGGCTGAAAACATCCAGGCCTGGGAACTGAAGCAAGGGGACACCCCATTATTGAGGCTTTGACATGAGATAAGACCTGAATCCCTGCTGGGCCTCCTTTAGACGAAGGCAGACTTGGGACATGGTAGCTGTTTCAGAACGGGCCCTTGTATACAAACTACAGGGGCAAGAGGCTTTGAGAGAGTGCAATGTATTTTTGACCTTCAGCCGATGCACGTGAACACGGCACAGTAAATAGTCAATAGAGGCTATCGATCTGCTGTAGCGCAGCGTTTCTAGACTACGTCACCCACGACGCTGTTCTACATAGCATGATATTACCGAGCTCACTGCAGCAAAAATCTGCAATGAGCTCCACCCCACCGCCCACCTCCCCCTCAGCTTCCCTTTATCTCTCCCTGCTTTTGACACTGACCATGCCTCTGTCGTGCACTGCAGTGTTCCAGTGCACCAAAGCCTGATACGTCAACACTTTCCTTGGGGAAAGGGGCCTCTTGGAGCAATAAAGAAGTTTGCAGAATTATTTTCTAAGCTACGTTCTGCAAACCGAGTCAGGTCATTAAATCCGACACGAGCAAATGACGGAAGCAAAACGACCCACAATTGGATGCAATGCCCTACCAAGGCTATAGCTGTCAAATAGGCTTCATAATACATGGCTAATGGGGGTTGGGGAGGTAACTCTGAGGTAAAGCACCAGTGTTAGACTATTGATGAGTCGATTAAAGCAAAGTGGGCTTAGTGAAGCCGGTAGGCGGAGATGCAGCGTGGGCTGTGTGTGCTGAAAAGAAAGGTGGGTGCACTAAAAGAATATAGACAAGACAAAAATGAAAGCAACAACGGCGAGTCCAACAGCAGTGCAAGTGGAGTGAAGGCATTTCCATACGAACCTGGCTTTAAAATACTGGGCTGTCAAAAGAACAGTCACACGTGAAAACGTAAGAGACCGGCCAAACGCTTTCAACTGCAATTACTGGTAAATGCTAGATTCTTTAATTCTCAAATGCAAATCTGTCTCTGCCTTTAAACAAACATAATACTGTATACAAAAACAGAAAATAAAAGCGGGGAGGCATGTCAATAAAAAAATCCACCAATTGACAAGTTAATACAGGTTAAAAAATAAAAGTGTTACCCAAACACAAGTGATGTAGAGATAGGAGAAGGGTGGTGAGTACATTGAACCACCGTTGGCGCAATGCTAGGGGTTCAGTAAAGGGATGTGTGGGGAAGGGGTGGGGGTCGGGGGGTGGGAAGGGGACAGATATGCAGAGGAGGCAACCTTATCACCGCTCCGAGAAGTCAGCAATATGATGCTTTGGTTTGTATGCATGCATGTGTATTTGTTTGCATTTCATCATATGCATCATTTGGATTACATTTCTGACTGACTTATGTGCAACTCTGCTTAGATTTTTTGGGGCAATTCTGTGCATTCCTGTTGTGTTTAAAATGTGTGACTGATTGGAAACAACTGTTCGAAACCACCACACCCTCACAGAAACAGCACGGGCCACACCGTGTGAGCGATACGTGGTTGTCTGAACAAGTTAATATGTGATGCCATTAAACGTATGGACAGCTGGTAGACAGGAAACTCTGGTACTTACCTGGTAACTGATCGTGAAGTAAATAACACTGATTGGTTGAATGAGGAAAGTTCAGTTGGGAAAATGGTGCTGGTGGTTTCAATCATTTGCCATCAAACACACAATATGCATGAATGTATTGCAAAATACATCACCAAAGATTATGCTATGAAAAGGCGCGTGTGTGTGTGTTTGTGTGCGTGCGTGTGTTTGTGTCACCCCGTTGCATATCATTGTGAAACAGGGTTTGGAAGGTTGGGAAGAGATTGCGGGGAGGTAAGGTGGGAGACCATGGCGCTGGGGAGGACGGGATTGGATCTCAGAGGCAGAGGAGAGTAGTCTCGATAAGAGTGGTGAGTGGAAATTGAATAAAACAGTGCTTAAACGCTACGCAATTACCACATGCAATGCATAAAAATCAAAATAAAGAAGTTGTTAGAGGGTAAAAAAAAAAGAACAGAGAGGACCAAAGGGGAGAGGGGAGACGACAGAGAGAGAAAACAGATATCCCCCAATTATGTACCACAGACCTCTAGCTGCCTACAAGACCACACACAGTTGGGAGGCATGGGAGGAGCTCTGAGATGCTGGGCCGACGCACTCAGCGACAGATCCCCGCGTTCCGATCGGTCAACAACTGTTGGGAGCCAACAGCTGTTGCATTTGAGAGCCGTTTTCTTGAATTGACTCTTGCTCCTCGTGGCTTTATGCTCACAACACCCATCATGACCATACAGCCACCAGGAAATAAAGAGTCGTTTCCTTGATTTGACTAGCCATGGGCGAATTCCCTCCGCACCTCGCGCCCTGGCGAGGGGCGCGTGTGTGCGTGAGCACCATCGGAAAAGGGTTAACACATCGAGTGCTGGTGGGAGTGACTGAGTGACGGTCCTGTAGGACCCCGGTGTCGGGGAGCCGCGTTGTGGCTGCGTCTCAGCGCTCAGCAACCCCTCCATAAACAATAGCGCAGGAGCAACAGACTTGACTGGCGGCTACAAGCATGGTGAGCAGGCTACCTCTGGGCTACACTGTAATCTGCATTCCACGCACAGCGGGGGTGGGGGTGTGCTCGGTGAAAATATGTTTCCTTGAGATCTCTATCTGGGCTGAGAGTCTGCCCTACTAATTCCCGGCTAAGAAGTTAGGAGCTCGGTTGGGTCAAATTTGGTTTCTTAAAGTAAACAAATGAGATGGGAGAAGGAAATGCAAATTGCAGCCTGATTCCGTCGTTACAGAGTAGGTGCTCTGTGTTGGACATTTAAAGGCCGGTTGTTGCCTAGAGGCCTCCCAAGCAATCTTCAGCTGATGCTTATAGACATCGGGACAACACAGACAAGGGTCCAACCCATGATCCAGTGTTTCAATCCAATTCCAATGTAAAATGGACATCATGGGAATACATGATGATATAGATGAGGTCACGAATCCAGCCCCAATGTGGGGGAGAGGGGAAATGCACCACGTAGAGTGCCTGCTCACCAGAATGCTTCATAGAGATAAGAGGAGGTGAGACAAAGGGATAGAGAGCGAGACTGGAGAGACGAGACTGGAGAGCGTGAGTGAGAGAGAGCGAGACAAGAGAGAGCGAGATTGGAGAGACGAGACTGGAGAGCGTGAGTGAGAGAGAGCGAGCCAAGAGAGAGCGAGACTGGAGAGCGAGACTGGAGCGCGAGAGTGAGACTGGAGCGCGAGAGTGAGACTGGAGCGCGAGAGTGAGAGCGAGCGAGATAGACAGAGAAGGTAAAGAAGAAGTAAACCCGGGCTGCCTGCGCTATTATCTATGTGCCTCTTCAGCAAAAATGCAGTCCCAGTTGCACAAGCACCATGCCAGCACAGAATGACAGAGGGTACTGTACACCGATTCACTGTGTAGTAGGGAGGGAGCGACAGAGAGAGAGGGACAGAGAGACAGAGAGACAGAGAGACAGCAAATATACAGAGTGAGAGAGTAGTGAGAGCAGATAAAGAATGTGACAGGAGTGAGAGAAAGATAAAGTAAGAGAGAAGAGACAGAAGGAGAAGCGTTACGAGGACCCTAAAGATATGAGTAGGAAAGCAGAGCGTGCAAATACAAACCGGGTCATTGCTGCTTAGCTAATAGGGGCCAATTCGCTGCAGGAGAGAAATGTCGAACACCCCAAGTTGTGTACAATAAGATAACTGTCCTACAAGTACACCAACAATAAGTACAACACCACACACTCCACACGCATCGATTCAAGCATCACACACACACACACACACACACACACACACACACACACACACACACACACACACACACACACACACACACACACACACACACACACACACACACACTCAGTTGAGCTCAAAAGGAGTGGATTAAGCACTGGCCTCGCCCTTTTCCCGAATCAAATTTTAGACTGAAAAAACGACTAAATTATTTCATCTTGAGTTTTGCTCTTAATCTCGTGACAACCCCAACCTTGGTGGAACTGTGGAGAATAAGCAGATGCTCACAACCTCAAACAGCCCAGGATAATTTCAGTCAAAATCAAATTCAATTACCAATACTTTCAAATGGATTCAAAATAATCAGCTCATCTTTAATAACAGTGCTTTAACCACTCCTTACTTTTTTAGTGATCTATATCTTACTGGGATGACTAACAATGACTTATGGGAGACTGATATACATTTACAAAAACAAGACTTGGAAGTTAAAAACGATAAGCAGAATAAATGATGATTTCATGAAATGGAACAGACAAAAGACCTGGGGATGGTAGTTTGGGTGGGGGTCTATATGGTGGTAAATGGACATGTGAACAAGTGGGTTTTTCCACGATTTAGGTGTTAGTGTATTGGATACGACACTGGTTGCATCTACGTAAGACAGGATGAATGGAGAGCAGTGCGCGGCTCTTTTAAATCTCCCTGGGCCTATCATCCACTCCACTCTCACAGCTGGTCCAATGGTGCGGGTGTGAAGGATGCACTCTTACCGATTCGATGGGCTTGTCCAGGGACGCCTGCTCCAGCTCCAACTGGCCCTCCTCATATTGGTCAAAGCTATTTCCACCCTAAAATGGACACAGGATTAGGCAATATTAAAATCTCTCTGTGGGGCGACTTACCCAAATTCAACCCACACAATCTGCTGCAGAAGAACAGATTCAGTGTTATCATTTGGATGAATTTCAGCAACAACAAAGTTGCGTTTATCAATTTCAGTTCATGTCGTGGCAATGGTATAACTGTTTGTGCTCGGATTTCAGAGCACAGCAGAGTTTGAAGATAAACAGTTTAAATATGCATGTCGTGACCTGGGTATAACAGAATGAGCAATAGCCATAATTCAAATAGTTTGTCTGTGTGTTTCTAAAACAGGACAAGAACAAGCTCTCTCAAGAGTAGCAGAAAATAGACAAAGAACACTGTCAGCAGTTGTTGCTGCTCCGGCTATTTAAATGAGCCAACCAAATAGTTAATTTCAATATAGCCTACTAGTACCCCATTGCTTCCCCTTGATTGGTAGTAATATGTGGGAAACGCCAAGAAGTGCAATAACCCCCATCCATATTAAGCCTATATAACATTAACTTAAGCTTTCATGTTTTTCTAATAAGCTATTTGTGGTAGCCAACCCATCATCTGTGAAGAGTGGCAGTTGGTGGTTGCAGTTGTTTAAGCCTAATCCATGGACAGCAGACTAAACTTTCTATGTTTTGGGAGCTGTGTTGACGACATGCATTTCTGTAATAAACACAGGCCTACATGCATAGAAACTAAGCTTAAAGAAAACAAACCCCTATAGTTCAATCCCTCTGAACTACCGGGTTTCTGCATCAGCATGAGTAGAGGACACAATCTGGTGAAACCGGGGTGGGGCTGGGGAGTCGAGAACTCATTTATGAATAAAAAATGAGTCAATGGCTTCCTCTCCGCTTATCCAATAACGTTCTCTACCGACTACTTAAAGGCTTATCAGCACAACCCCATTGCCAACCACAATAACCTCTCAGTATCCTAGCAAGCAGACTCTCCATCTTTCTTATTTCAGTTACAAATACACACCCAAACACACATTGTTGATATGCAAAAATGGTAGGTTAATGGTGAACGACAATTTGCGATCCAAATATCTGTGTCCTCAAATGGCCAGCATTGAAAGCTCCGGACAAAAAATGGAACTATAAAATAAGCAAGCTCGCCGCTGTAATAGATCTTTGAAAAATCGTGGCCCCTAGGTTAGACTTATTACGATGATGAAGACATGCTCGCTTTCATGCAATAGGTTATAAATACATTGTATCGAGAGAATTAAAAAAGTAAAAAATTTTGGGACTTGTGCTGACAAGTTTTCCAAATCACCTGGTAAATGTGAACATGGCCCTTAGCTATACTACACTAATGAAAATCCACAAATACATGTTTCTTTCAAAAGATACGAGCGTGTGTGTGCGCTCGTCTGCGTGCGTGCGTGGGCTAACTGGGCTTACAGGTGACAAGCCAGCAAGAACAGAAAATTCGTCAACATAAACAATCAAAAGGTGTAGTCCAGTAAATAAGTAAATCTCCCATCGACATTAGTCTAGCGACAGAAAATGCTGGAGTTGAAAAGGTGCAACCCTGAATAAACTATTTTCCAAATATAGAACGTATGTTGTAGTTGAAATTACAGGAGCCCTTGTTTACATCTACTTTAGTATAGAATGATGAACTACCCCATTGCATCCATGCAGTGTACATGTTGGATTATACCTCCATAAATTGTATGTCACAGTCGGTCGTCTTTTAATAACAATTTATATTGCACACTGACCTACAGCCTTCTACATAGAGCCAGGTTAAGGCAGCGACAAATGCTGCAACAACCAAAAACAAATTAAAATGTTTACATTGAGTTTTGTTGCAGTACTGGACACATCCAATTACTTAAACAGGGACCCATCAGTGTCAACGTAGTTTAACATTAAATATCGTTGACAGGCTAAATAGCAACGGGTGTCCGAATGTAACATTAGTCATCGTGTATTCAAGAAGCTAGCTGTTTGCTAGCTATCGTCATCAAGCTAATGTCTAGAAACAACCAGTCTTCCCAAGGTCACAAACAAGCAAATTGACAGTGATCATCCGGTGTCCTAGCAGATACATGAGGAACTTGATTATCGCCGAATTCAACACGCAATACAATACACCTTTCAATGAGCCATATCTGACGCTAAACCCCGTGCTATGAGACAAAAGCTATTGCAGAGTCGGGGGAGCTAAAGAAGGCTAACTTCAAAATAGACTCAGTGCAGCGTCTACTAGCAATACTAGCTGGCTAACTAGCTTGCAATGCTATGTGCTGTGCGGAGAGCAATTGAACAGTGTTAACTACGACTAACCCAACTAAACGGCATTTTCTCGTCTTTATATGTCAATACATGCAATGAACGCACACTTGTCTTTTCTAACTGGCTTTAATTATATTACCTGGAAATCACGCTCTTCGTTAAACCTAGAAAATCTGTCAGCCATTTTCTAAACGCAGCCGCCACCAGCTCCTCCGCCTCGTCTTGCTGTCTACATGGACGGCGACCACGAGAAACGCTTTCTGCTGCTGATGCGTGTTGTTGCGTCAACCATTATTCATCTTGTATGAACCAGCCTACCGTTGCCTGTGCTGCATACATCTGTAATAGCATAAAACCCTTTTCTCATTTTGCAATTAAACAATTGTTTATGACTCATATGAAATCCAATTTGCGGTATTGTATTTTGTTTGTCATGTGTCCATTGTATGACATTGCCATCTAGCATATACCATTAATATAGAAGTCTAAAAAAAGGTGTGCTTTTAATAGATATTAAACTATTACTAACTAACTATTATATAAAACTAAGTGCGTGATACAGCACATGCCCATGTAAAATGCAACTATTTTCTATGTGAACATATAGGACAATAATGTTTTTTTGCAGGACAGAAAAATGCAGTGTTGTGACTCAAAACCATTGTCTGTTACCTCATCCCAAAAGCACCTCTAAGGTGAATAACATTTTCCATCTCAATGTCTCTACTGAAAAAGTAGTTGAGCAACTTTGGGCGCAGCAAAGCTTCATAGTATGATTGGCATCATTCCCAGTTGGCTGCATCATGATGCATTTATTTGATGTATTTGGACATATTTGTCAATTTGTTCAATAAATAAAAACTCTCATAAACTAATGCAATACACATGTAGATGTGGATTTCTACCCAATACCGACCAAGTGAGGGAGGGGGGAAAAATTACAGATTAATACGAACCATGTGCCTATTCTTGCCCATCCCCAGTTATTTTCAAAGCTGGGGGCCTCCTGGTCAATTTCAAGGTTACCATCTAAGAGAGCATTATTATTATTTTTTTTTACAATGATCTCTCCATCCAGTTGCCCAAAATCGGTAACAGTGCATCTTCCTTATTGATTAAGTATTCATGACTTATCACAAATAGGCCTAAAAGATGAATGGACATTACAATAGTTTTTATTTTTGTTTTTTACCAAGCATTGTCAGTTTCTTGCTTAGGTCGAACCCGGTTAATATGAATCAGGTAAATTCTTTACTTCTAAAGCGAAACACCTTTAACATCAATGCCTGCCTTATGGGAACATAACAACTTTCATTGAGAAGAGTAGACTACCATCTTGTGGTTGTTTATTGAATTTACCAAAAAAAAAGATACAACTACTCTGTGGCATATAAGACACATTTAAATCATATGTCCATGCATAAAATGAGCGTAATAAAAAGGGCCCGTTTAAATCTCACAACACCATAGCATTTGCATTGCATTACCTTTATGCTGTATCCATTATCTGATTTTCGGCCTTATGAGATCAAGTTTATCACACCCACGCCCATCACATGACGTAACCATTTCCTTCGCCCAGCTCCTCCAGAGCTGTACACATTGCTGTAGCCTTGTTCAACATCGGCCGACGCCTACCAAACTGGTAAGTATGTTTTTGTGCACGCCGTTTACTTTACTGTGTAGCATAACTATCTATACACCCATCCGTACCGCTGTCCCAGACGATGAACTGCACCCGTACCTAACTTTACTGTCCAGCTGCAAAAGTACAATGGCCTTTCAGTTATTAATAATGAAGCGTTGTGGAATGGCGGAGACTGCAGCGAGGAGGAAGTTTGTCTTTCTTAACTGCAATAATTGAAGTCGTGTAGTCAGGAAGATGTTGTATGGTTCTCCACAAGGATTCCTCGAATCTTTTACTTCTAAGAATTATTTAGACCTTCCGTACTCAAGTTGAGACGTAACGTTACGGCATGAGTTATAAACACAGGCGAGAGGCAGAGCCGACGTTTAGATGCGCGGCCTGCTGTATCTGGCCAGTGTGCCCAGGGGGTTGGTGGCGGTTTGTCGTTATAGCTGTATTATAATAGATTACACTCGCGTAGATTCAAAGTTACTTAATTAACTTGATGGTTGCGACAATGAATGTGTCTGTCATGACAATGTCATTAAACTGCAATGGATGGAAACAATTGTTATGGACGTTCAAGACATTTCTATGGTGACGTTAAGATATTTGTAATGTTAGTATAAGCAACTAAACAAGCAGCCAAATAGCAGAAGAACCCAGCTGTAGTTCAGCTGTGTTCTAAGTTGTTAAGCAGTTCAATTGTTTCACCAAATGGCTTGAATTTACTCTCTCTCTCGCTCTCTCGCTCTCTCTCTTTCTCTCTCGCTCTCTTTCTCTCTCTCTCTCTCTCTCTCTCTCTCTCTCTCGCTCTCTCTCTCTCTCTCTCTCTCGCTCTCTCTCTCTCTCTCTCTCTCTCTCTCTCTCTCTCTCTCTCTCTCTCTCTCTCTCTCTCTCTCTCTCTCTCTCTCTCTCTCTCTCTCTCTCTCTCTCTCTCTCTCTCTCTCTCTCTCTCTCTCTCTGTCATACTAAGTTGTAAAGTATATAAGTTGAATGCCCTTCATCTCCATCATCTCAATCTGTCCATCCGTCCTTTACTGATGAGACACCCACCCCGCCCCCACCTCCCCAGCGTCCCAATACACTTTGTCTTAAGAGTACTGCATATCCCTGATCTTGAGTTTTAAGCCCATAACGAAACAGGGAACAAGACTCAACAAGACACATGTACATAAAATGTAAAAATATAATTTATAAGATGTATCTGTATAAAGGAAATTGCTTTTATATTGTACAGACGATGACGACGGCAATACTATTGTGATAATAACATTATGCTACTATCATCACGTTAAAGCAACATTTCTCCTGTGACTTTAAGATGTAATATTAGTATAAGCAACTAAACAAGCAGCCAAATTGCAGAAGAACCCAGCTGTAGTTCAGTTGTGTTCTAAGTTGTCAAGCAGTATCATTGTTGAAACATACTGATATTGTGATAATAGCATTATGCTGCCATCTTTGAGTGGTGTCTTTGTCTTCTAGGTCTAATCCAAATTAATAATTTAAGGTTGAGTAGGTTAATTGTGAGTTTTTTTATTGAAATGTTTTACCAACACTATATAAAGCGTCTTACTTACCATGTTAATTCATTCTTCATATTGCTCAGCACAGCACATTGTTTTGAAGGAAAGCATCGGGTTGATAGCTTAACATTGATGCTAAAACATCAAAATACTACATTTATAATCTGAAACTCTGTTGCGGTTCTAGGTTTTATTGTAGCTTTTGTTTTAGCAGCGACCTTAATTCGACACACTGTAAACAATGCCGCCATTTCCTTAATTGGGGTTAAGCCCAAGATACAAATGTAGCCGTAAAGAGTATAGAGACAAGATGGAGGAGACGTGTGTGCTAGAGGAGATACCATTGAACCCTGTAGCCTAATTGTTGCATATCAATTTTTAATTGGTTAACAGTAGGTAACATCATTTGTTGTTACAAGTTCATAAGCAGCTAAAGTAAAGACAGATGTTAGATATTCTTAGTGGCAGTATTAAGGCGTTATATATCTGTCTACCTAAATAAATGACATCAAATGTATGCCGTTCTTTGCATTTATAATATTTATTTGCTCTCTGAATACATATTTTAGTTTCCATTTAATCATCCATTTTTTATTGAATATCTAGGTACACATCTCATTTGTTTTGCAAGATAGGATTCTTGGGTTTATCTTACAGATACAGCTTTGTGAACTGTGACGAAATATAATTGATAGCGTTGCTACTTTAAAGTGAACCCTATTTTCTAGCATATGGCCACTTTTATTTGATCAACAAATCCACATTACTCTTGATAAATAGTACACATTCAAGTTGGCCCAGTTTCATAAACGGTGTCATGAAACGGGCTGTCAAATGTTGGAGTTTTAGTCTTTTCTACTTCTATGTTTTGGTGTGAGTAAGTTGTTATGCTGATGAAAGGAAGTCAAAAAGGGAAGTGACACTTTTTCAGTTAGTTATAGGCCTAATAAAGTAAATATTTCCCACTGCATGTAGCTTAGAAATGGCTAAAATATTTTTTCATGCTTCAAGAAAAATCGTATCTCTATTCTGATTTTCAGTTTTCCACGTATGTATAACTCTTTGTTTAATTGTGACGGTTAGTCGTTACCCTCCTCAAATTCTTGGATGAGAATAGGAAGTGATTTATCATTATAATGTAAAATACACACAACTGGATGATATAACTCAAATGTTGAAACTTGGGAGGCACCTAATAGACCCAGTGGCGTATTATTATTTTAATTGTTTAAAATTACATTATGGATTTATAGAAATAGTTCCCTCTTCTTTCATCCAATTGTTACCCATACCACAGGCTCAGCAGCTCCAAACCAGTATAATAGTCCTAATCATAATAATAGTTTGATTATAAGCATGTTTATGTGTTATTGCCTTAAAAGGTGCACATGAATTCAAGCTTGATATGGAGAGACTGCATGGGCCGGAAACATACTATCAACAATGTGATTTGAAAATAACATTAACACAGGAGTTTTTCCGCAAACTGTGTCCGGGCGTCACTTGATGAGCATCAACCAAAAAGATGAAATTTATCAAAACATTCAGTATATTTCCACAACAAAGAATATATAGAGGTCACTTATCTGAGAGTTTGGGGGAATTACCAATAGCATGAGTGCATGCAGGAGTCGCCCCCCAAACACCGGCAGTGGTTGCATCCTGCTCTCACCCTGCTCTAACAGGTGAGCAACAACACCGCAAGCAGCACCTCCTCATGTGTTTTTTCTGCTACGAGTGGCAAGTGCAAGTTACCGAGTTTGCGTGTGTGTGTGTGTGTGTGTGTGTGTGTGTGTATGTGTGCGTGTGCGTGTGTGTGTGTGAGGTGAGATAGAGCTAATGAATGAATATTAATCTCTTATTTGTTCTTTATCTGGTTTGTCCTTTGCATTGATGTTGGATTGGAATTCCTATGGTCACGCACTGACATTTCATGGTCATGTGTTTTGGGCAGGTGTGTTTAAGTTGCAAACACGCTGATCATTTCATTCTCAAAGTTCACAGGAGGTCAGTGGCTCAAAGTAAAAAAAGAAAAAGGGACAAATAACATTGTTGTAGTTCAAGGATAAATCTATCTTTTATTTTATAGATCCATCAGAATATACACAGACAGTTTTTTTTGGTCGGTTACAGATCATTTATAGATCTACGACTGATGGAAAAATGGTAACGGACGCTATTAATAAAATAGTACGGTAAAGAGGTAAGAAGCAACGTGTGTATAGTGTATCACAGACCTGCTCTTGCTACGGGGAGGGCGGTGGTTTGGGGAAGAGAAGCTGCATTTCCCATAAATCTGCCTGTAGCTCCACCCCCTTGTTGGCTGGTCGCCAGGATCAGGCAGAGCTGAAAAGAGCGATGGGGGGGGGGGGGGGGGGGGGGGGGGGAAAGTGACACACGCGCACACAAACACACTAAGCCTCGAGAGAGAGCCTTTTTTAAATGAATGAGTAAGCTAAGTGCTATGCTGTTTTAGATGACAAGCTAGGTTAAAAAGATACCTACACGAAGATCAGGAGCTAACGATGGACGTTGCCGGTACGTTTTAAAAGGCCAACTCTTTATATACTCTCTATTGAAATGTCATTCGGTGAATTCAGTAAATCTATCAATAATTTTGTTTTGTTTTTTTAACTTCATATCTAATTAAATTAATTTGGAGCAGTGTTTGGGTGTGCCTGAAGTCTTAGAACAAATGTGTGTTATTTGGTATTTTTTGTGTTCTGTCCACTAAGGAGTTAAGTCAACAAATGTTAAAATCAATCAATGACTCAATTCTGTAACTTAACATGTAACTACTTCAGGGGTTTCATTTAGAAATACACATTGTTTGGTTGTTTTTCAGTATCCACAACACAGAAACAGCAATGACTGTAATGACTCACTTGGCAACCATATTGAAACCTCAGGTATGCTGGTTCCAATGCAGGACCTGAATGAAACTTGACTTCTTCATAGAGTCAAGGCAATCGAATCGAGGGTCAAGTACTGTGCAGACTCACTGATGCAACTCATTGGAATGTGAATCCTCACAATCTTAACCTCAGTTAACCTTCTACTAGGGTCAGCCAAATGCCTGACTATAATTAACAAAAAACAGTTGTTATTTTGATGATAACTGATTACTTTTTAAAGATCTGGATGCGTGTTTTATTCTTTGCTTTGGTGGTTGGCCCTTAAAATCACCCAGGAATAAAATAAGTCTTGCATAGGTTTTTATGTTTTGTATAGTTATGGAACAACAACACCCCTTACTGCCGTTTGTGTTTGTTTGCAAGTTCAACTGTCAAAACAAGGTCTGGGTCTGAATTTCCTGCTTCATAGAGCCAACCGCAATCTCGTTCTCGCATCGGTACATCTACACAGATCAAATGTCGATGTGTTTCAATATGTCTCTATACCAAGTGACGAAGAGATCTGCTATTGCTTAATGTTTTGAAAGAAAGTGATACAAATTAGAAATAATCCGCCAGTTGCGCTTAATGGACAAAGCTGTCCATTGTTCTTTTTTCTTTTAAGCAGGTGCAACGTACCTTAACAGGCGAGCGAGGATCTCGTTCTCTTTAGTGTTTAAAGAAGTGCGCCATGCATGACTACGGTTTGGGTGGTCAGGCTCCGGGTCAAGTTCAACTGAAGGAACGATTTCTGTTCGGGACAGCTGTGGGCAAACTGTTACAACGGTTAATTGGGCAGAAAGAGGATTGGGTGTGGTTATACGTTGTGTATGGGATGTCTTTGCCTTTTGGGTTCATCGTGTTTCTCGTCAGCGCGTTTAACCCTATCCCTGTCGTACTGTGATTCCCTTTTTTTAGACGACGAGATGGCAGTGAGGCAGAGGATCTTCAACTCTACGGCTCCGTTCTCCGGGTCCCCACAAGCCGAGCGGAAGGGGGGCTACGTGGGCTGCTCGGTGCCCGACCGGGGAGCCCAGGAGGAGGAGAGGAAGGAGGACAAGGAGGACTACATGGCCATTCACCCGTACCTCAGGCAGGTTCTAACCCAAGGGACGGCAGAGCAGGTGGGCGAGGGCCCGCTGAAGAACTCCACCTTCGTCGCCCAGGCCGAGTGTGAGTGGTGTTTTGTTCAGTGGGACTTTTAGATTGACACTTAGGCTTCATGTTATGGAAATGAAATCGTCGTGGATGTCATTGGTTGTTCTCTTTCCAGGTGAAAGCCCGGGCTCTCAGCAGTTTATCTCCTCCTGCTCCGACCGCTGCTATGTCGCGACTCCCAACTGCTTTACCAGCAAGTATGTAACGTCTTTTCTGTTCCCAACACACGAGCACACACATTTTGTACTTTTTTAACACGCTGGGCAGCCATTTTAACCAACGCTCTCCACCCCCCGTCCTTCATTAGCGTGTCCACAGAGCAGAACCATGTCGCGTGTCCGACAACCGCCTCTGTACAGGAACACACCGTGTCCCTCACACTGCCCCCCTCCCGGAAGAAGACGCGCAAGAGACAGAAACGCAAGGAGAAAAAGAAAGAGGGGAAGAAAAAAGAAAGAAACCGACACCGCATACCCTCTGGGGTTCCTGAGCAGGAGAGCGGGACTTCTCCGGTCCAATTCCCGGTAAGGAAATCTATCTAAAATAAATATCTGTAAATAAATGTTGTTGCTATCACCATTCAAATGTCAGTGGGCCTAATATAAAAGTTTAGGAGCAATTCCTTTTCCCTGTTATACCCATGTCAATGTCTAACTACTCGGACTGCACTGGTATACCTGATACCCACCTCTGGTTGCAGAAATGAACACACCTGAGAAGGAGTTAATGAATAGTGCAATACAGATGAAGCCACTAGCTTGTCTCTTTAGTCTGTCTGACCTGTGCACGTTGTAAACTCCAGTAGTCCCCCTCAGAGTACAAAATCAACTGTGAGCAATGACAAACAGCCCCTACAGCCATCACACGACGTCTCCCTGTCCCAGGCGGAGTCATTCGGAATTCAGTCTCTCATCGGGCTCAGCATACACAACCGCTCCAGCAACAGCAGCAGCTGCACGGCTAGCGACCGGACCGAGGTGCAGGACACCCAGGGCCCTCCCGTGTACAGCCATCCACCGATCTACAGGACAGCGTCCCTGGAATGGAGCTCCCAGGCCTGCGACCCCCTCTCCAACCTCCCATCCTACGGCCAGGAGAGCGACAGCGATTCGTCCCTGAGCAGCGCGTGGGACTGCCCCCTGGCCATGGCCGGCCTGCGGGGCAGCGTGAGCCAGGGGGACCCCTGCTTCGCCGGGCCCTTCTTCAAAGACGTGGAGAAAGAGGTGAGGGTTGAGGAAGACGAGGCGGAGGCGGAGGAGGAGTGGTCATCAGCACCTGCTTCACCCGTCGTCAACGAGGGCATCGTCTTTTACAACGAGGTGGGCTTGTGTTTTCTGTTTTCCTGTTCCGTTGGCGTGCTGATTTGTTGTTGCCGTTTGCTGCATTATCTCGTAACCTTTGCTTTGTTTTTGTTTCTCCGTTTCATCAGAACATCAAGCCTGTGGATTCTGAGTACCGAGAGGGCCAGGAGTACCATTTAACGCAGTTTATTAAGGAAGGCTCCTACGGCGAAGTGTTCAAAGCACAAGACATCAACACAGGCTACAGATTTGCAGCCAAAAAGGTATTGGAAGAAGACTCTTTCTGGGGTTCAAGCCATATTTTGATAAAATAAAAATACTATAGTTAAATAAAAATAAAATACATATAATAGTTAAATAATTGACATCTATGGATGGTATTGTATTGTGAGTCCAGGAATAATCAATCAACTTATCTGGTCACGCTGTTTTATAGTTTAAATAGAGGATTTTAACACACACTTCTAAAACATAATGGGGTTTGAAACAACACAGAGAAAGAGAGACTGATACCTTGAATTACCAAAGAACTTTGAGGTGTAATAACCCTCAATTGATACAGGATAGAAGAAAGTTGTTTCCACAATATCAGGATTTGTTGTGATTACTTCCGGTGCAGCAGCTCTGGGTACACATCAAATCATCCCCCAGTACACATATAAACATAAAGACATCAGAAAACACACTTGCAACGAAAGTCAAACCGATATGTTCTTCCCATACGGCCCAGCGTTATTCCAGGACCAGGGTTTTCGGTGTCTTCTATGGGGGTCATGAGTGAGTTTCCGTCCTCTCTGTCTCCCAGATACCGCTTAGGAGTTTCAGCAGCGAGGAGGTGGGTACGTGGAGTGCCCTCACATCTCCCCGCGTGGTGGAGCTCTTTGGGGTGGTCCGAGAGGGGTCCTATGTCATCCTGCTCATGGAACAGAAATGTGGTGAGTGAACCGCAACCCCCGACATTCGCTAACGCTTCAACAAAAGGTAAATAGACTGAATTTAAATAGGGCTTTGCTAACTCGTGGCTGATGTGAGCGCTTTCCAATTAGTGCCACACGTTCACCCATCCATTAAAAAAGTCATGGCGACGGCAGTGTGAACTACCGCAAACCACCAAGGGTACAGGTGTTAAGATACGGTAGCAGGGGACTGAACCAGCAACCTTCCGGTAGACAGACCACCTGCAAAACACCCTTAGCTACTGCCAGTGCCACCGCAAAGTGATGTGATAAATATTGCTGCAACAAAAGGTTGCACTTTGATTTTAATTCCAGCAACAAGCCCAAAAAAGCCCGTAAACCAATCGGTTACTTGTTGTGGGACCTGTGATGTGGAATGACCTTCATTGTTGTTATGGCTTTTGGACTTGAGATTATCTTTCAGACTTTAAGTGACCTTTTACAACTTGATAGGATCTTTGTGAAAGGAACTTCAAAATGTATGCCACAAAGGTCTCAGTCCATTTAACCAATGTGGTTTGTGTTTAAAGATGAGTAAAAAGTTAAAGGAACCAGTACTGTACAACAGGTGTCTTCTGCGTTCACCTGATCAAATATCAGTTTTGGTGGAAACTGATATTGATGCCACGGCCGTGGCGTCTGCTGTTGGCTAACAGCTTAGGGAATGGCATCAGACTTAATTTTAATGATCCATTTTGTAACGTGATTTTTGATACGTCATGGAAGTTCTTGCCTAGGCAGGTCTTCTTGTGGCCTAAACATTACTTGACCTCTATACCTGCTTAGTACGGACTTGTGGTTAGTATGTGCTCATACGGGGACATGAGTACACATGCAAAGCCCCATGCTAAGATGTGCCAATTAAATCCCAAAGAATTGAGACCAGAAAAGAACTGTGAGGTAATGTCACAAATCTCATTAATTTCCTGGAACAAGAATTGCGTGACTGAAACTGGCCACAGATCTACCGTTGACCCCCTTCCATGTTGGGGCTACAATACAATACAGTTGAAAGAAATGTTTGTTGCCGTTTTCAAATACCACGACCACCATTTGTATATAGAAAACTTGGGATAGTCTAATGGTTAGGGTGTTCACCGCCCAGCTGTTCTGGGATGAATCCACTGTCGGCGTCCTTTTTGTAGGCGTCCTGGGCAAGATGCCATTTAAAGACTCTTCACTGCAGTCATCACTTATGTTTATTGAGTATTTATTTTACTCGCCCTTTCCTTCCAGACTAATTTACAGAGAATACATTTGAATACGCAGAGACGATTGAGCTTTGAATTGATAGGTTATATTTTTTATAGACTATGTCATTTAAATGATAAAGAAAATTATAGAAAGTTATAACTTGATTGAAAACGTTAGTCACCTGTTTAATGTTCACACACATATAAATCACGTTACACCCTTTTGTACTCTAGCTATATATAGATAGCTGCAGCGCTACCAATGTGCGACCGCGCTACAGTTTTCCCATGGTATGGAACGAGGAGATGTGCCTCTAACCGCCAAGGTGTTTCAGGGTCCCTGGGCCAGCTGATCGCAGAGCGAGGGCGGCTACCCCAGGACTTGGGTCTCCACTACCACTGGCAGGTCCTAGGAGCACTAGAGTACTTGTTGAAGAAACGCGTGGCCCATCTCGATATCAAAGGTAGGCCATGGACCAAAGTCATTGTTTCTATTGGGTTATGGCGGTGAAGAAAGGATGTTGAACTCTTGTGTATTATTCCAAATTCTCAATGGCTCTTTCAACATGTATACAGAAATGTATAAATAAATACAAAAAACGGCATCTGGCTGACACAGGCAGCTGTAAGTCATGTAAGCCACATGGGAGTAAACATTGTACGTCTAAATAACGTTTTTTTATTAGTTGTTCATGATTTATGAGGGCAAAAAGGAACCCTGTAGCATAAATAATCTCTGTAGCCAAGATAACTTATAAATATCGTGGTTGTTCTCAGTATCATGGCCTAATGGAGCTCTATTTACACATCTCAGTTAAAGAAATAAAACCTAAGTCAATAAAAACGTTAAGCAAAAAAAAGATGTATGTGTTAGTCATATGCGGTGAAGATACTGGTGCAGTTGAAAAAAACAACAACGACGTAGGAGGAGAGTCACCAATTGGCCGTAAGCAAATCATTCTTGACAATTCATCACAGCTGTTTGGCCTGGAACATATAAAGCTGTAGCTGGTGTGTGTGTGCGTGTGTGTGCATTTGTGTGTTTCTGTGTGTGTTTTTGTGCGTGAGGGCGCGTGTGTGTGTGATCGGCAGCACCTGTGTTTTCGAAGCAGGCCGAGGGGAGAGGAGAACGCACGGCAGATCTTGAGCTGTTGGGAATTTCCCACAGTGTGACTCACCGCTTGCTCTTTAGAAAGCCACGCATGTGCACCCCATTAGGGAGAGGAGGGAGAAAGAGAGAGAGAGAGGGAGAGAGCGTAAGAGCCTGAGCGCGTTGAGGTAGGGGCAAGTGGGGGTAAGTGGGGGTGTGGGACAGCATGAAGGAGTAGAAGAAGAAGAAGTGGTTGGTGAGAAAAAAGAGTGAAAATAAGTGAGAAGATTGTGAGACTGAGAATGAGAAAAAAAGAGAAAAGATTGTAGAAATACACCCGGAAGAAAGACGGAGACGAGCAATAAGAGAGGTTCAGATTAGATGATGGAAAGGGTTAAAACAGAGTAAGCCAAACCGCTCTGGTTGTTGGGCCTCAGACGCCACCTGGTGTGTGTAGACTGTGTGCCGAAACACACGGCTGCCAAATCCCATCGTTCTCTGTCTTGACTGGTGTCATACTCTGGTTAAAACAGGGTCATTTGAAGTTGCTGTTATTACAGATTCTCTTCAGCCTTGGAATATAAAAATGTAGCTTTATAAGTTAATGTCTTTTTTGTGACTCATCATGTTGAAACCAAATTTGTTCACTATTTGATGTCGTTCGTGTGAATAAGATGTGGAAAACTATATGATTATAAATGCATTTGCAGGTACTCAATTAGCTTCATTACTGTATTATGCAAATTGATAGAACCATATGGCCATTTTCTATTTGTGTGTAAAGACCTTCTTGTCACATGTCCAATGATATACGTTTAAGAGAAGGTCCATCGAGTCATTCATGTAGTTATAATCAGTAATACATAATGCTCTGTCATAATTCACAGTTAATCCAGTAAATTCCAATCTGGGGAGGGCTGTAAATATGTCCATTAAGATAAACAACTGGAGTATGTGAAATTTGTATATATGTACGTGTTTCCCCACAGCCGATAATGTCTTGCTGTCCGAGGACGGAAAGGACACCTTCCTCTGCGACTTTGGCCATGCAGAGAGACTTGACAGTCAAGGATTTAGCCTCAGTGGATTCAAAGGTACTGCCGTTTAACCTCATACCCTTTTTTCAATCGCAAAGGAAGTCAATGCATTGTTCCCGTTGTGACCCAAGTCACCTATAGGGGAAGCGTCCCTAATGGCTATTTCCTTATACAAATAGTGCTGCTTAATAAGTGTATTGTTAGAAAATAGCGGTCTGCAACATGAACTCTGTTTATGTAAAAATGCAAATCTCGGATGTAAACGATCCAAAATGTCCGTGATTCTTCTACAGAAAGCTTGACGTTGCAGACTGCTTATGAAGCGGTACTCTCTAATATTAAAGAAAAGAGTGTGACCGTTCCATTTCAAATGGTTCAAACCCTGTGTGTTGCCATGTTCATGCAGATAACATGAAGGGGACCGAGACCCACATGGCCCCTGAGATCGTCAAAGTGGAGCCGCGAGGAGCCAAGGCCGATGTGTGGAGCAGCGCCTGTATGCTACTGCACATGCTCAATGGGTGCCAGCCCTGGACCCGATACTACAACTGTCGCCTCTACCTCAAGGTACACCCCTTTCGCTTCAACTCCCCCATAACGTGGTTAAAGCGGATCCTTGTCCACTCCATGCACTCATTTACTAAAAACCCCTCTTCTTTCACTTTATTATTACGATGATGCGTACAGATAGCCAATGAGCCGCCTCCTATACGGGAGATCCCGCCTGACTGCAGCGACCTTACCGCAGAGGTGATCAAGGCGGGGCTTCAGAAGGACCCGGTCAAGAGGGCGTCAGCAGGTGTCTTGAAGGAAAGAACGTCCAAGGCTCTCAAAGAGTGTAAGTCCATTGATAAAAATGAACCATTTTGTAGTTTACAGAAAAGAATTCAAACCTTGGGTCACTAGACACTGCTGGCTAATAGGCTGTCAAATTGTTTTTACAGTGGGGGGCCTCAGAAGCCCAATCAGGGGCCCCTACACAGAACCACTGCAGATTACTCCCAGGCCCGTCTCCTGCTCCTCCCTGGATCCCTTCCCCAGCGGCGATGACCCTAAAGAGGGGGGAGAGGAGGAGGAAGAGGGGGAGGTGGAGGAATGCACTGGTGACCTGATCAGCCCTGGAAGCAAAAAGAAACTTGACAACTTGGGCGACGGTGATGATGATAATCCAGATGGGGAAGCAAGAACTGTAGCCGGAAGGGCGTCGCAGCAGAGGCCGCTGCTGTCGGGTCTGCAATGTCACCTCCGTGATTCACCCAACCACATGCCAACGCCTATCCCGGACCACAAACTACACAAACTAGAGCGAGGTAAGTCCCTTCAAGAAACGTCTTGTTTCACAACACGTTATGAGTGTGTGTTTGTGTGTGTGTGTGTGTGTGTGTGTGGTGTGTGTGTGTGTGTGTGTGTGTGTGTGTGTGTGTGTGTGTGTGTGTGTGTGTGTGTGTGTGTGTGTGTGTGTGTGTGTGTGTGTGTGTGTGTGTGTGTGTGTGTGTGTTTGGGAGGGGGGAGGGAGGGAGGAGAGGGAGGGAGTGTTGGTTTGGGTTTGGGAATGAGTGTGGTTGTGGATGGAAGTGTGTGTTTTTTGTTTGTGTGTGCATGATTTTATATTTGATGTCTAATAGCATTCTTCCCACTTTTGCTGTGTTTTTTGCTGCTAGATTTCTATTTGAGCAGTCTGTCTCAGCTCCACCCGGCCGAGATGCAGGAGCAGCTGCTTTCCTGTCTGAGCAGTGACTGCCATTCCAACTGGGAGTCATGGGACAAAAGGGTAAAACTCAAATCTCAGAAGATTAGATGTTTGCTTCGTGATCTGAAATCGTGTAAACCTTTAGACCAAACCTCCAACAAATGCTCGCGTTATTTTGAGATTAGAAACTCTTGGAGATCTCTTTTACAAGGATGTGTACACATTATATATACATCAACAAAAAAGGCCTGCAATCGACTCTATGGAATGATACTGCCTGTACTATGGAGACTGATACAACAATGTATGATGTGTATCACCTCATCGTACCGTGCATTTATACTTGCAACCTTGTGCTTACACTAAGTTATCTTCCTCTTTTTTTGGTGGCAGGATTCTGGCCGTTGGTCCATTACCCCAGGAGATGAACTCAGCTCCGGTGTGTTCTCATACAACAGCCAGGCAGACGGACAGGTCTTCAGCATGGACTGGTTGGGTAACATACAGATTCCACCTCCCTGCTGCTTTGAAGGTGAGATGAGATATAATTCAATTGTCGGTCACCCGTATCGAATCACGAGTTGACGTAGGCCTTGTTGACGTTCTTTTAACACGGGACACCATCGGACTCATCGGTTGCTTTTTTGGGGTTCTGTGACTCAGGGGTGGACGTGTCCATTCAAGACTTCAACAGCCGGAGCATACGGATCAGGGAAACCCGGCGGGTGAAGGTGGGACACATCGCCACTGGAATCAGTGACCAGGTGAGGGCCAACGCCGAAATGAATACATTAAAAAAGGCCGCTCATTTATAACCACGGCCGACGTATTTCTTTGTCTTTGTTTACTACTATTGTTATTTTTTAAGTACGTTTTTTGAGTCTTGCTAAAGTGTGCAAGTTGGCAGGGTACTCTCTAAACACTGGACCAGGTGTGGGCAACCCCAGGCACGCGTGCCACCACTGGCACGGGGAAGCATAATCATTGGCACGCTTAAAAAAACTAAACTTTTTTCTTTTTATTATTATTATTAAAAATGTCACAGCACAATGCGGCAGCATAGTCATTACTACCGATTTTTTTTTGCACTTTATTCTGTTCTGGGCATTTCCTCCCTGTTTAAATTAGTTACAGAAAGCAAGTGTTCTGAAATGGGATCAATTAATAGTTTTTAAACCTATGTTGTGAGTAATAGACAAGAAAATATTTAAAATATTGTTTCAAGTGGCCTGTATGCATCGCCTTCACATGGTTTTGCAAAGCTGTACATGTCTTAAAGATATTGAAGTGGATGGTTCCAACATTCTCATTTATTCTCTTTTTTTTTTTTTTTTTTTGTTTTTTGGTTGCTGTGTCATAATTCAGTTTATTTTTTTATATATATTGTTGCTTAAGGCACCCTCATTAACGAGAAAATGTCAAACTGGCACTGAATGTTGAAAAGGTGGCTGACCCCTGCACTAGACTGTCATGGCTCCTTCCTTTGTTCATGGCTGCCCATCCCACCACTAGATCTCTGAGAGGGTTTTCACCTTGGAGACGGAGGACGGCGGGCCAGTCGGTCACGATGAGGAGGTTCTACAGTGCGGGCTTCACCTGCGCTGCGTCTCGGCCCCCGACTTCAGCCCCGCCTGGAAGTGGAGGATCAGAGACGGGTTGCTGGAGACGAGATAGAGCCAAGCACGCACCCCACATATAAGCACCCCATTACTGGCTACGATTTGACTTGATGGCTTTGGACTCGCCACAGACATCTGATTATGTTTATTTACGGATGTAGTTATTTCATTGGATTATTGAAAGAATTGGCATCTTTCTGCTGGCTGTTCTGGTTTTTGAATGTTCAATTTAAATAACTTTTCTTTTTTTTTAATAGCATTTTTTTTCTTCCTCAAACATTTCAGTGTTGTAATGGTTTCTTCTAAAACCAATGACTTTTTGTATGATGAAATGTATAGAACCACAGGGTTGTTTTAACTATTGCTCATCTTAGACATGACATTTCCTCAGTACACCTATTTATAAAAAAACATTAAATGACTATGAGTGGATGATACATTTTGTGAATTTGATTGTCTGGCTGAAATAAGTAATTTGCAGTCACAACCAAAAGAAAATAATGAAGTCTGATTGTGTCTAGCGGCAAATTGACATTCCCATGAATGAATCCCTATTCTCTATAAATATTAATGTTAAATACCAAATGTGTGTCCCTTTTACATGTTTGAGTGGCTAGATAATTCACTATCAATTCATACTCCAGTAATCGATGGTCTGTCCAGTACCTATTATTTTGTCATGCAGGAAAATAAAGCAATCCTACCAAACTGATAATGCATACTTGTCAAGTTGAAAAAATGATTTTATTGTTGTATTACAACATACAATGTCACTGCGATAAGGTTTTCAGAGGGAACATGAAAAACGCAATAGAAAAGGAGAACATTTTGAAGATATCAAAGTGATTTCATATATAAAAAAACACCAAGGCACTGACAAACAATGAAAATAAAAGAATTTGCAAGGGAGCGGCTGAAGAAGCGGCATTAAAAATACAGTACTTTTTATACTTTTGTTCGAATGCATGACTTGAGGTAAGAATCTGTGACTTTGTCTAAAGAAATAAAAAAATCGGGGTAGATTGGCTGCAAATTGAAGTGATGATATTAACAATCGCCAAGACCCAGTACACATTGGCACTGACTTGACGTGTGGGTCGTACTCAACTCTTTGAAATATCCTTTCCAAATATGGCTTGCATGTGAATTTGGTTTAAAATGAATGCTGGTATAATCTGGTCGGTATTGTTTTGCCAGGCCATCACAGGGTCAAAGCTCTTCTTCAAAGGTCTCTAAGTGGTACATCGAACACTGGCCAATCACAACTGCAAATAGTGGGGATGGATATATATTTTTGTTTGTTTTCATCTGTTAAATACAGGCATATTATTTCTTGTAGAAATGGGTTTCACTGCTTCTGTATTTCTGGGTTCTTTGCCATTTTATTCTCTTGGTATATAACATTGGTTTGGTACAAAACTAAACAAACTGCCTCTGAAATAAATATGTCAACTATCAGTGGGTCACAAAGTCTAGTGAATACACACAGACATGCAAGTATATTATAGCCCAGCGATAGCATGATGAGACTAGAATGTATATTAAATGGGCAAAAAGAATAAAGACATCACAAAAATATAACATGGCAAATTTTGAAAAGCTTTTGTCTTAAGAGTTCAGTGTATCTCTGTTATTCCTATCGCCTGAAGTCAGATTGAAAAAACCTAAAGAGATAGTTTTTGTTGTGCACGCACTCAAATGAGAACCTCACAGTGCCTCAGACTACTGCCTTGGATAATCATTACAAACAGCTCTCCAACTACTCTTGATAAACTGAATGCATCCTTCAAGATTAATTCTGGCACCGTCTGGCAATTGCTAGTAGACAGTATTGCATTTAAGAACGTGACCCTATAACCCAAAGGTTTGTATATGTTCTATTCCTCTTGGTGCTTTAAGAGTGATGTTAAACGATGGACACATTAAAAAAAAGAGAACGAACTCTGCGTAATTCATCAAAAGCATTGGGATGTTGCTTGATATAAATAGACAATAAAAATCAACATACTTCTATGCCTTTTTTGGCATAGCACTATAACGGAGCAGGATGAATTAAACACAGTGTGTAGCTTTTGGTTGCTTCAAGGAACAGCTAAAGCCCAAAATGAATTAACTTTGCCCATTCAAAAAAGGTATGCATTAAATCAACTAAATAAATAACTTAAAATGGGCTCTGTCTGCATTTCTCACTAGGACTCTTGACGTCAAGAATTGCCTGAAAACTCGGAAGTGCAGGGAAGACAGCTATACCCAAACGCAATGGAACTCCTAACGGTTGAAACACAAATTGAGGCCAATGGAAAAAAAAGAACAGAACTTCTGCAAAACTTGATATTTGCTGATGATTACGGTTCCCATTGGCGGCCTCCTCACTTTCCTCGTCCCTTACACCCGATCCGACCCGTTGCAGGTGTTTCAGTCTTTCTCCCCTCTCTCTGCCTCTCTCCCCTTCAACGGCTCACAGCTTGCGGATGACGAGCGAGGCGGCCAGGACTCCGGCCAGGAAGACCCCCAATGTTTGCCATGTAGGGGTTCCAAAATGGGATCGAATTCCTTCCTATAATAGTGATAAGAGATTTAGTATCCCGACGATTGAGGAAACATATTTTGGGGTTTGAGTTTGAACACAGACAACTTACCCAGCCTCCTTGCTCTCTGATCCAGTTCATCACGTTTTCAGACAGGTAGTCCATGGTCCAAGAGATTATAGTCCTGATAATATCAGGAACTCTGGTCATCAGTGCCTAGCCGACCAGGTCAAAAGGCAGGTTAACTACATTATTACATCACGCAAAGCCATTGAGTAGGTAAGTCCTTACGTGATTCACTATAACATGTAATTATAAGTTAATAATGTTACAAGTGGGGGACTTTGTACTTTTACTTTAAAGCAGGGGTCGGAAACTCGCGGCCCGGGGGCCAATTGAGGCCCGCGGGATGATATTTTGTGGCCCCCTACTTGACAAAGTTTAGTGTTAGTGCGGCCTGTGCGTCGTTGTCAAACGCACATTTCTGCTGAGTTGCTTGCCACGCTTTTTTGTCACTTGTGATAGCGTGACCAGATGTCCTGGTTTTGCCGGGACAGTCCCAATTTTGAGTTGCGTGTCCGGAGTCCCGACAAAAGCCAAAGGACGCTTAAATGTCCCGGTTTCCACCAACCACTATGAAATGTCCCCTGTTGTCAGCGATTACATAGCCAACGTGATGTAATTATAGCCCGATCATTAACTTGGATTGGGTCTGTTGTGCTACTTTTTTTTGTGGAATAGTGGCCCAGGGTGACCCAGACTCTACCTCCAGCAACCCCCAGGTAAGTTGAGTTTGAGACCCCTGCTTTAAAGCAAACCATTGACTTTTTGCTCACTTATTTTTTACCAAGATACTTTTAAAGACAAGCAAAGACAATGTTATGTCCACAAAACCAAACAGATATTAAAGTCCATTCCACCACTGGTTAACTTACTTTTATGACCAGGCGACAGGCAAAGTAGAAGAGAGCCACAACTCTGCCCCAATTGAATATCCCATCAGAGAATATCTCACGGGCCACATTCAGGAAAACATCCTTCGAGGGAACAAGCGCCGAACTGTTGATCATGCTGGGGAACCGAGTAAAAACAAAGTGAGGACATCAACCATGAAATGGTCCAAACAAATGTGGGCAAACCCTTAAGTATTAAGGAAAGAAACAGAACTCAAGGGAAGTACTTTTGTAGCTGGACGTTGCCATCCAGATCATCTCCGATCTGCTGAAGGCACTGTGCAAGGTTTTTATGGTTCTGGTTAGTCAATTCTCTACCGCCCAGTTCAGCTCTTGATACAGCCGGTCCATCGCCATTTCGAAGGACCCTCTGATAAATGAAACTGAAAGAGAGTCAATGATGGGTCATAACGTCCAGAGTGACGTCGACAAGTTTTGATGGGGGCTTTAAAAAAGGTCCAGTGAACTTACTCCGTTAACAGAACCTTTCCAACTTCGATTATCTCGTCTCCAGGTGTCCCTGAAATACCAAGACATGAATATGATTTGAACAGGCTTGGACATGGTGATACAGACAAAAACAGCGCGAGTTTAAGACATCAAATTTAAAACCAGGAAATACACTGCAGACATCAGAAAAATAATTCATATCCGCTCAATTACTCTAATAATGTCAAGTTTTTGACATTTGAACCAATTTCCTCATAGCCAACTGCTTCTAGCAGGCTGTCAAATAAAAACATTGCTAACCATATTTACTTTAGCTCTTTTAGCTAGACTAGCTAACGATTGTTATGTTCAATAGTATAGACTGGTGGACAACACTCACGACCAAACCATGAGCCAACATCGAACAAACAAGTGTCCATTCATCGAATACAGTTTCAATATAAGTGTCACTATGGTTCACAAAGTACAAACTCGATATATATCCCACCTGAATCCCCACCTCCATTCGACGATGCCATCTTGTAAACTGACTCCCCTAGCTGGGTGACGCCTGGGATAGAGCCGTGTGACGACACCAAGGATGACAACGTCAGGGCGCTACCAACTATGATTTGTCTTTACTCTAACTTTAAGTTACTAAATTCTACTTATTAATACTTTTCCTAATTCTTTGCATTTTTTTAAAAAAGCAAACAAACAAATAAATCAAGTCTACGTGTGCGGGTGCGGTAAAATAAATACAATGGTTTGCAGATAACCAACAGTAAAAGTAGTTTTAAAAAATCAGTAGTTGAAATTATATCGATTTATTACTTTTCAAACAAAAACGTAGAAGTGGAAAGAATGCCTTTTTTCTGGCGTTTATGATCTTTAATTTTGTATGCGCGTTCTTCTATTATGTCATTTCCGGTGTGTTGTATTCTTACATCCGTAGCGCCCATGTTTTGTCCTCTTTCCTGATCGGCCTGCGAAGATGGCGGACGTACAAGTAAGTTAAAGAAAACGGCGTGGTCTTTTTTTTGTTAGCATTTGTACTGTGGTGTGTTTACAATGTTTTAATAAAATCCTCTGTTTTATTCGTCGACCGTGTTACGTATTATATAACGTTTTACATTGTAGTATCCGTGTAATTTGTAGGTGGCACTATGACTGCCGTCCCCGCGTGTAGGGGATGGTGGATGATTCCTGTCTGTTAGCCGTTAGCAGTTAGCATAGTGATTTTCTTCAAAAATCGAACCATTCCCAATTTATTTTGCCTACCAACCTCTACATTTTCAGCTTTTTTTTTGCTCAGATAATTGTACTCAAAATATACCTAGGCCAAATGGATTTATAGAGGAAATGCCTCTTTGGTCATGTAGCTGGGCCTGTACGTGAAACGACCCGGCAAGCTCCATATGATATGTTAGTCGTCTTGTGTACTGAAGTCTGGTCACTAACCTTGACGTTCCATCTTTCCTTTTAGACCGAGAAGGCTTACCAGAAGCAGCCCACCATCTTCCAGAACAAAAAGCGTGTGTTGGCTGCTGAAGGTGCCAAGGAGGCTAAAGAAAAGGTCCCCCGCTACTACAAAAATGTCGGGCTTGGCTTCAAAACCCCAAGAGAGGTAAAGTGTCTATAGTACGTATGCTAAGACAAATATCATCCCGCTATTTATTTATTTTTGATAAGATAAACTCTGCATATGATGTTTTCTCACGATGGTCTTCCTAGCCTATCTGGTGTTGACGATATTGCCTTTTGGCGTTGCTGATGCAGTCCATTAAGACAAACTGAATCAGTCTCCAATGTAAACTTTTTTTTAAAGATCTGTGTTTGTCTTCTATAGGCTATTGACGGCACTTACATTGACAAGAAATGCCCCTTCACTGGAGACGTCTCCATCCGTGGCCGTATCCTCTCAGGTTTGTTACCACTTCAGCTATCTTATTTACAACTTAGAGGTGGACTACAAATGATGTTTTCTCACGATGGTCTTCCTAGCCTTTTTGGTTTTGACGATAACGCCTTATGGCATTGCTGATGTAGTCCTTGATTTTCCTCTAGATTACTCTTTAAAATTCCAGTTTTGGAGTAATGGGATATGGTCTCTAAGAGTATTGTACTGCAATGAAGTGAACCAAATTTTTCTGCTATTAGGTTTCACTATGACCTTTTAAAGGAGTTAATGTAACCTGCAGGCGTGGTGACCAAGATGAAGATGCAGAGGACCATCGTCATCAGACGTGACTACCTGCATTACATTCGGAAGTACAACCGTTTTGAGAAGAGGCACAAGAACATGTCGGTCCATCTCTCTCCCGCTTTCAGGTAAAATAATTTCAAACATGGCCCCTCTACCATTTCAGAGATGGCCCATATATTTAGTGCCAAGAGTTAGTCACTATGCTGATTCTAAAGATTACAAATTGCTGCAAATGATGCTTTCTCACGATGGTCTTCGTAGCTCACAAGGCTTTGACGAAAATGCCGCAAGGCATAACTGATGCAACTCTTTATTTTGTAAAAGATTAATATTATTTCCTGACAGACTTCACTTGCTACATTTGCTGACAAACTGGGCTTCTGTTTTCAGGGATGTCACAGTTGGCGACATCGTGATAGTTGGCGAGTGCCGACCCCTCAGCAAGACCGTGAGGTTCAATGTCCTGAAGGTGACCAAGGCTGCTGGAGCCAAGAAGCAGTTCCAGAAGTTCTAGGTGCATGGAAGTGGCAATTTGATTTGTTACAGTCGAGAATAAACAATGTTCTACTAACATGGTTTCTGTTTGAAATTCTTTATTTGCGGCATAAACATTGGTAATGTTGAATTGACCTGGTGTTGTTGCATGAATCCACAGGACTAGGATTGTATGGGTGTAGGTTTAATTCTGTGAGGAATGGACGAAGTTTTGATGGCTTGGGCAGTTGACTAATGCTAAAACCATAGTAACCTTATAAAATGTTAAATATATTTCAACTACAATTGGTATATTTAGTGACATGTCTAGTAATGCACTTCTCCACACCATTAAAATGGTCTGAATTAATTCGATCTTAAGAGGAGGTGCTAAAGATTTAACAAGTCCTGAAACAACATCTGTTCACTTCAGCGGCGTGAAAGGCGCTTTCTAAATAAAATGTATTATTCACTGACTTGGATGCACCAAAAGCTTTGAACTAAAATAAAACAAGGGTATGACTAATGGCTATAGAAAATGCAGCAGTTGCATTCGGAAGGATAACTGGTTGAGTGGCCATACTGGTCCGTGTGACGAGGATAAATGGAGAGGTCCACCATTTTTCAGACCATTTCTCCTTTTTAATACATTCCGTTGCTAATTTTTGCTGGTTACATTTTGATATCTCAACTTGAGCAATTGCATGATTTCAGGCGTTATCGTGCAAGCTCATTTATTTCAGTAAATCAACTTGGGTCATAGTAATGTATTAAGGCTCATTGCATGCAAAGTAAAATATTTTAAGCCTTCGTTTTAAAACCATGGAAGACCGCTGAACTGACAGTTGTGCAGAAAACCAGCATTGAAAGTGGTGTGGGAAGAAAAGGGTGCACAAGCAGTGATGACTGCAGCCAGGAGGAGACTAACGGAAAATGGCTATTCAGAAGTGTCGAGGAGCTTCCCAAGAAATAGACTGAGGCTTGAGTACTGCATCAAGAGCCACCACTCAAAGGCGGATCGTGGACATGGGCTACAATTGGCGTATTCCTTTTGTCAAGCCGCTCCTGAACAAATAACATCAGAAGCGTCTTACCTGGTCTAAAGAAAAAAAATGGTCTGTTGCTCAGTGGTGGACCAACGTCCTCTTTTCTGAAGCCTCTTCCCCAGAGGCTTCTTCCCCAGGTGCCTCTTCCCCAGATGCCACTTCCTCAGGTGCCTCTTCCTCGCCATCTGTTGACTGTTAGGTCTCGTGAAGGTCTGGATCGAAATCAGGATCAGTGTCTTCTATTTCTGAGACATCCTCTATTTCTGGTTCAACTTCAATCTCGTCAGTTTGAAAAAAAAAGGTGAAAAGCCTCAAATCGTCTGATCGGGCGCCGACTCATTGTGTTCAGAGTAAAATAAGAGCAATGCACAAGCAAGATATATATCGGGGATCTGTGAGAAGATATCATACATTTTGTATCGAAAGTGTGGTTCACGTGGGGGAATGGGTACATAAGACCCCGGGAAAGAGCTGGGTTCCCATAACAAAAACCTAATTGATAACTTTGAAATGTGGAACAGGTGTTATAAGTTTAGTCTGGAAGGTGTGGTTCACGATAGGGGGACAGGCACATAAGCACGGGAAAAGAGAGGACACCTAATTGTTCAGTCTGGAAGGGGTTCATGTTGGGTGGAGTGTGTGTGTGTGTGTGTGTGTGTGCGTGTATGTGTGAGCGTGTGCATGTAGGTGTGTGTGTGCGTGAAAGTGTGTGTGTGTGTGTGAGATGTGTGTGCATGTGGTGGTGGTGGTGGATTTGTGGTTGTGTACTACTATCTGATGGATGAACACAATCTAGGGTCACCCATTAATTTCCTATGGTGGTCATTTTTGACCGGGAACACCACAGGTGTTACAAAGTTGACTAAACAACTCAAAATTCAATGAAAGTAGTAATCAGCAATTATATATGTTCTAATGCCTAGTGTGGAGGATATGAGCCCTCGAGACAAATAAATGTAAAACACAATATTTATGATTGAACGAAAATGAAATCGGTCAGATTTGACCGTAACACACCAGGAGGGTTAAAACACTTTTTTTTAATATTGATTTTATGTAATATTCTAATTTCCAGAGATTTTGAATTTGGGGTTTTCGTAAACCTTAATCAAACATTTTAACAAATAAAGGCGAAATATCTCAGTTCCATGTAATGAGTCTACTATATTTGTTTCACCTTAAATTGAATGACTGAAATATATGAACTTTTGCACGATAATCAATTTCTTTGAGTTTCAACTATGCCTACAGTACAATCGTCGGTTTGACTGCCTACCTCACGTAGGAAGCTTGTATCCAGAGACAACAATTTGTGGGGGTATGTAGCCTACCAAGTGTCAACTACCTCATGCAGCCAGCAGATAGAGACAAATCACCATTGGCCAAAGAGGCAAATGGTGAGTCTTGATAGTCACAATTTTCTTTTGCCTAATCTGCATATTGAGAAAGCACCTGTCATGAGTAACGTCATACGTGTCATGTCATACGGAACTAAATGGATGCAGTGGAGCACCCCCCCCCAACGCATGCATATAATTATTGCCTGGGAATTAAAGGGCCCTTCGTTAGCTCGTGACGCTGTCTGCAGGATTCTCATATAGAATATTAACATATTGATGCTGTCTGTACGCTACGAAGTGACGGGCTATTAGAGACATGTCAGAGTTCGATTAGAGAAGATGTGCTTCAAGAGTTCAATTCTCAACAATCGTATTGCCCCTTTTGTGAAAGAACACAGCAATAACATAACTCAAACAATAAATCAAACAATAAAAGTCCCTTCATCTTTTTGCTGCAATAATTTCGAGTGTTTTATCTGTTATTCCATAACGAAATCCAGGAGCTTCTTTCAACGCGTTTCATGGGAAATCCTGCGAGGAAAAATAGTTTCTAATTCGTGGGGAGATCCCTTGAACGGCACACTTAGTGCGCCCTCTTTAGGCAATAACTTTAACTACACCTGATAGGTTAGTAGCCCTAATTTCGTGAGGGTTACATGATGTGCATATGTTTTCTCATGATCATCATCATCTTCCTAGCCTATCTAGTGTTGACCACATTGCCATTGGCGTTGCTGATGCAGTCCATTGAGACAAACGGAACTAGTCTGAAATGTAAACTAAAGACGAATGATTGTCTTGCATTAACAATAAATGACCCTTCAGTGGAGTCGTCTCCATCCGTGACCGTATCCTCTCAGGTTTGTTACCACTATATTTTTAACCCAGCGGTGATATGATGTTTTCTCACGATGCTCTTCCTAGCCATTTTGGTTTTGACAATAACGCCTTATGGCATTGCTGATGTAGTCCTGGGTTTCCTCTGCTACTCTCTATATTTCCATATATATATTTTGACCTTTCAGCATGACCTTTTAAAGAAGTTGGTGTAACCTGCAGGCGTGGTGATGACCAAGATGAGGATGCAGAGTACCATCGTCATCAGCTGTGACCACTTGCATTAGGCTACATTTGCAAGTACAAACGCTTTGAAAAGAGGCAAAAGAACATGTCGGTCAATCTCTCTCTCCTGCCTTGAAGTAAAAACTAATCTCAAGATGGCTACTCTACTATTTCAAAATGTTCCATATATTTACAGCTTTCTAAAGAAGACTTAAGAACGCTTTCTCAAACGCTTTCTCGTGATGGTCTTTGCTCACAAGGCTTTGACCATTTTTGCCGCAACTAGGCAACTGATGCCGCTCAATTTTGTAAAAAGATAAATAGCCTCAATTCCCTGTTTAACATACAATTGTTCCGTTTGCTGACTAAATGGGATTTTGTTTTCAGGAATGTCATAGTTTGCAATATAG
Source organism: Melanogrammus aeglefinus (assembly GCA_900291075.1). Classification (NCBI taxonomy): domain Eukaryota; kingdom Metazoa; phylum Chordata; class Actinopteri; order Gadiformes; family Gadidae; genus Melanogrammus; species Melanogrammus aeglefinus. The sequence goes on from OLKM01000216.1 coordinate 347,850, forward strand.
TGATGGTTGGCGATCGAGTGCCGACCCCTAAGACCGTGAGGTTAAACGTCCTCAATGAGACCAAGGCTGCTGGAGCCAAGAAGCTGTTCTAGGTTCATGGAAGGGGAAATTAGAATTCTTACACAGTGGAGAATAAACCATTTTCTAACATGCGTTCTGTTTGCAATTCTTTATTTGCGTCATATAACATTGGTTATGTTTGAAACCTAGTATTGCTTTGACGATGATTGTTGTTTAATGAACCCACAGGACTTGCATTGTAGGCCTATAGGAGTCGTTTGAATTTTCTCAGGAATTGACTTGACTTGTGGCTCAGTCAAGTGATTTTTTTTAAGTGATATTGATTATACAAAAAGTCAAGTTTTGTATAATCAATTTGCTACCAGATAAATGCATTGCAAACTACAACTGCACGTATCAGTATCCAGTATTTAGACCACTTCTTCCCCCCAATAGATGGATAGCTTGTAATAAGAATAAATACGACATTAAGGGGAGGTGCCAAAGACTTGACAAAGCGACTACATCTCTTCAGTGCCAGATCCAACCTTGTGCTGAAATGAGTAAGAACTGTCTGGAACCCCCGAAAGCTAGGGTGAGATCTGCCCCCCCCCCCCCCCCCAATTAATTTGCATGAATTCAGATGTAGCAACGAAGAATGGAAAGTGTTTCTGAATGCCCGTTATGTACAACACACGGTTGTTGGGGTATCATTTGGCACAGATACACGTTTATTTTGCTCGGGAGCAAATGGTGAGTTTGCACACAGTCATCTTTCTTTCGCCCAATCTGCATATTGAGGAAGTGCCTGTTATGGGTTAAACGGCACTAAATAGGGACGGTGGTGCTACTTAAAATCACCCCACTCGCACACTTAACAAGCAATAGGGCAGCACAAACACCTGTTATTTCTACATACAATCATTGGCTGATTTACATACATCACACATTGCATGAGATGCCAATCACTTGCATATGTAGGCCTATAATATTGCATACGGTACATAACAACTTATTCTTTTTTTCTAGGCCTAATATAAACAAAATAACACAATTTGATCGCTGAGACTGTCCTAACAAAAATATGAATGAAACAAAATACCAAACGGTGCTGTATGGCAACTCACATTTCCGAATTAGGACTGGGTCCCCACTACTACTAATAGCTTGTCACTTGTTTTTCTCTTTTCTTAATTATTTCACAACCATCGACCAGTGACGCTCAACTTCCTATTAGACATAATTACCATAACACCTCACCAGCATGAGGGTGCCCATGTTTAAATGCCTGTCTACTGTAAATGCATCTGCATTCTCATTTGCATTTGCCCTTGTTTTTTCCCCCACAACACATGAATATCATAATTGCATGGGAATTAAAGGGCCCTTCGTTAGCTTGTGACGCTGTCTGCAGGATTCTCATATAGAATATTAACATAATGATGCTATCGTTATTGTTGTTTATTTCCTTCCAAAGCCCCCAGTGTATCTGAACCCTACAGGAGTTAAGGGCAGTGCTAAATGTGCCAGAGTTCGTTTGGAGAAGATGTGCTTCAAGAGTTTAATTCTCAACCATCTAATTGCTTCTTTTTCTGGAGCAATAACAATAGGTCAATCTTGTGTGTTATTGCAGAAAGAGATGAAAGAAAAAGTCCCTTTAACTTGTTGCTGCAATAATAACATAGTCACATATTGCTCACACTAGATTACTAACACAACAAAAGTAGTTTGGCTTTAAAGAGACAGAGCTTGTTTTCCTTGGTGGTCACAGGCCTATACATATGCAGAGTGAGCGGGTCATGCTTAAGCAGTCTGTCTCATGAGCTGAAACTCCCCAGGAGGGCTATAGGACCCCTGTAGGGGGGGGGGCACTTGTCTGGTCAAAGATTCCCGTCCCCCAGTGCACATGGTATATTTCTTCGTTTCTTCTTTTAGACCACAGCATTCAAGGAATATAATTGCCATACGGCAACAGATGGTGTTTATGATCTGCATTAGTGTATAAGTTAGCATAAGTTAGGATAAAAAATTTGTATGTGGCTATTTATTTCATTTCTTACAATTAATAACAGACCCAACCAGAAAAGAAAAAAAAAACTGGACACAATATTGTGCTGCTGCCCCATTTCAGAAAGTTCTAGAAAACTCAAGACTTCGAGTGTGGAACAGTGAATTTTGATCACAGAGTCAGTACAAACCGAATTCAAATATGTGGATAATTTTTAGTATGTCACCAGTCACCCTTCCAAGGGCTGGTCCCCCCCCCCCCCCCCCCGCGCCCTTCATCAAACACCCATTCCAATTGTCCACGGTGCTGATAGGGTTCACAGTTAACCTGATGCGGGCCGACCGTCTCCTGTCTCCTGTTTCTGCTTAAAAGCGTAACTTTTTCCATTTGGATAAAAGTAGACAGGCTACGATGATTAAGACTCAACGGACCATCAGCACAAAGCCTGTGACCCCTGCCAGACCCCCCCCCTACCCCCCCTCCCCTACCATCCCGACCCCAACCCACATAAGGGCTAGGCAGCACAGTGTGACGTGTGACTGAGGTCTAGGCCCAGGGCGGGTGTGTTTCCACAATGTGCCACGAAGTAGTGGTGGGTCAACAGTGCTGTTTTGGCCCAGACTAGACTGAGACGAGTGTTTGGAAAATGAAATGAACATTCATGCATATAATTGGGTTCTGTTCGTACGATCCTCCAAATGGAATCCAGTTCTGTTCAACTGAGCCACGGTCAATCAGGTAGCGTTCATTGAGTAATTAGTCTACAAATGGAGCTCAAGTTATTTTCCGATAAGACTAATGATGTCAGATTAGTTAGCGCACATGTTTGAGTTTGCAAGTCGTCGGTTGTTTTAATTTGACAGTTCCTTCGGCGATGCCTCGTCGCCGCCAGGGACTCATCCGTCATCTTTTTTTATTATCTGTTTGTGTTGACGAGAGCTGAGCTGAGTGCCTATTCTGGTCACAGGCGGCATGCCGTCCCCTGTCCCCTCGGATTCCACAGCCCTCACCACCATGTTTACTCACTGTTGTCATGGTGGTGGAGCACGCCGTGGGCTGGCTATCTGTGCTCTGTGGTGTCTAACGACAGGGCTGTTAGCTCAGAGAGTTAGGCCCCTCTCAGCGCCGTCGCGCCTCATTATACGCTTATCTCGCTATCAAAACACAGGCCGTATGGTGGCCCAGCAGGGGGGAGGCGTGACCCCCCCACCGCTCCCATGTTAGGACCCCTGTTTGGAGACTCCCAGCAATGACATCCGCCATGCAATGAGGAGCTGAACAGATGGAAGCAGATTATTCTGTCTGTGTCGTGGATACCAGATACAAACCATCCCTGATTCTCAAGCATGGTTAGTGGTGGATACCAGATACATGCCATCTCTGATTGTAAATCTGTTGTGTCCAAATTAATATAACTAATGGCTAATAGCACTATGGCTGTGGTCTTGAAGTGGCATCACAAAGATGTCTGTTTTGTTCTCTTTATTGACCCTTTTGGCATAAGTTGTAATTTTGGACAGAGATACACAAACAGTGTTTTCAGACACCCAGTTTTTTTTATAATGCTGCAAATGCAAGGGCTTTCATCAGTGGGCCGTAGGCTCTATCACCATTGCGTGACCTCAATTGCGATAGATGGTCACTTAGTCACTCACTCACTCAGTCATTTAGTTACATGAAAACCCTTGAGATTTCCACTCTAGCTGTAATATTTCAAACCATCTATATACATATATACATAAATCCCTTCTATACCTGGCATTGTGTTTGTGTTTTTGCCTATCAAATTTAAATCAGATAGCCGATTGACCCAAAATGCATATTAAGGCCAAGTGTAAAGGGGTCATACTAGTGGCAGCAACCAATTGTCATATTTGAGTATATCTTATCCACTTACAATAATAATAATAACTTTATTTTGTTATTTTTGTTCACATTTTTCAATTAAATAATTAAAGCAGTTAAAACAGTTAAAAAGATTAGGTTCAGCTTTTTATTTATGGCTTCTCTGATTCTACATTTGCAACGTGATATGGCAGAAGAGCAAAAATAAAAAAATAAAAAAGTATTAGAGTCAGCAATATCAAGTAGCCGCCTGGGATAACAGTGTCCTCCACCAGTAACCCAGAGAGCCATAGGTCAGCCCCGGGTCATTCTCCACACATATGGACAAGCCATCAGGCCTAGCCCAGAGTCTACCAGCATGCATGTTTTAAACCATTAAACGGAACGGGATACCACTAAATGAAAAGGAAAGACGATATTGTCCACACGATACTGTATTTATTGTCAAATAAATAGTGATGTATTATAATATTGTGTTTTTGTTATCGACAATGTGGCCTCTGTAAGAGGGGGTGCGTTGATGAGTAGTGGACGGACAGCATATCAAGATATACGGCACTGGGGTGTTAGGGATGGTTATCAGTGTCTGGTGTCGGGAATATCCCCCTTGCAAGTTTCTTAACTGATTCAAAGTGATTCTGCAGATGTGGCTGCAGTTCTTTACTTTCCACATTACTAAAGCCGTATCAAATTGAATTGGATCATGTTTCTCTTAAATCTGTAAAAGTACGAAAAACCCTAACCCGAATCAAAACGTGTCTTTTTTAACACATAGGGCCATCCATTAAGTGAAGACACAATTGAAAGCTGTAAATTATTAAATGATTGTTATCTCTAGTATTCCCACATCAAGGATTATTTAAGTGCCAATAAGAAAAAAATGTACAATCCCTTCCTAAACATTCCCAGTAACCTCATGAAATGACCAGAGAACCTTTTACACCCAGATAACCCCTCCCCCATATTGTTCTTGAATCAGTTCTCCAGCAATGTTCCCACCAGCGTTCTCTCCTTTAATGTGATCTTCTGGGTGGATAGCCAGCGACGTGCACCACCGCGTGGTTTTGTGTGCTTGTGCGAGGGCTGTCCGACAGCTCCCCACATCCTCCGCCGCTGGCGCTGGATCAAAGCCTGCAGCGGCGCCTTGCAGAGAGTCGTCGTCCGGGCTGCGGGAGGGTAGGTGCATGGCGTCTTGCGAACTGGCCGGTGCGGTCGCGCCTCAGCGTTGAAATGCGAACCATCCTCGGTTCGACGGCTGCCATTGGGAACATCGCGCGGCCAGGGCCTTCTTAGACGTGACGATGGCTTCCCCACCGGGCCTCTCCCAAACATAGCTCCGCTCTGATCCAAAATGGAGGGCTCTCCTGAACCCTTCAGGATCATAGATCCTTTTTGTTTTCAGCGGTCTTCATTGAAAATGCCAGGAAACTCATGTGTGTGTCCCAAAGACATAGCGACCACGCATCTGACCTGTATGGAGCGATTAACCATGCTCAATAAATTATGATTCCAGTGCAATCATTGGTGTAAAAGTCAAACAAGCTCCCCCCCCACCCCAGAGCCATTCACACACAAAATCACCCTTCATCAAAGTATCAGCTACTGCCCGTATATGGTCTAAGAGCCCCAAGTGCCTCGTGTCGCTCCTCCCAAGTACAACACTCTTTCTTAAAGCGATCTGACAAAAGGGGACGCGCGTCTGTCGTTTCAAAGGCCCACAATGCGCTTGCGCTTGAACATAATCGTAAAAATAATTAGGAGGTACACCCGAATAGCGACGCCCTACAGCAACAGCCCAGCAAGTATCGAACCAAGCCAAGGCCGGGGGGGTGGGGCGAGGGAGAAGTCGTCCCTCTGGCAAGCAGGCGTAGGCGGGGCCCCTGAGGGACCCGGAAGGCAACGGCGTACACGCCCTGAAGTACCGATGTACCTGAATCGTAGGCCCTAGTTCAGGGCCTTCCCGCGTCTCACCTGGCTGCCACGGCCCCTCGAACAATGATCTTCCCTGGTTATCGTGGGCCATTGTAGCTGTCGCTAACTTGTGTACTATGAGTAGAGAAGAGAGAGTGATGGTAGAGAGAAGAGAGAAGAGGAGAGAGGAGAGAGAGGAGAGAGAGAAGAGAGCCGATGTGGACAAGAGAGAGAGAACGAGAAGATGGAGAGAGGAGAGGGAGAGAGAGAGGAGAGGAGAGAGAGAGAGATAGGAGAGAGAAGCCGGGCCGAAGGCCGCCTGAGAGTGCAGGCGAGGGGGAGAGAGAGAGAGAAGAGAGGAGAGAGAGAGAGAGAGAGAGAGAGAGAGAGAGAGAGAGAGAGAGAGAGAGAGGGGGGGAGGGGGAGGGGGAGAGAGAGAGAGAGAGGAGAGAGAGAGAGATAAAGAGAGAGTGAGCATTGGTGAGGTTTACAGTAGCTCCGGGTCCCTCGAGATCCACAAGACCATGGGAACCACAGGGCGGACAGTCTCTCAATATCTCACCTCCCCATCTCATGTGCCCCGCACTGTGGGGTCAGAAGTGGGTACTGTCCTGCCGCACATGGATGGAACAAGAAAAGTGGAAAGTGGTCTTTTGGGGTTTTGTGGTAATCGACATGAAGGTCGGTGGTTTCTTCTGGGGGCTCATTCATATTGTTGCAATAATGCAAAGTCATGCAGGGAAGTTGTATTTACCTGCGATGTCTGCTTCGGCACGCTGATGCATGTACTCAGAGGTGAATGAGTGAATGAGTGTTGTTTTTGTTTTTTTTCCTGCATATAACTCTTTTTTTTTACAATCAATTAGAGTAATCAATCAATCAATCAATCAACCAACCAAGTAAAGCACTTTACAGAATGACTTAATCACCCAATTAGCCAGATGTAAAAAGCATTAGTCCATTGCTTGTTAGCCTTTGTTGCTACAATCGGTGTTAGTGGTTATCTAGCGTTCAATGCCTTCTCTCACATCATTCACCCAAAAATGATTGTGTTTCGCAATCAGGTATATATATCAGGTATATATATATATCTGGTTTGTATATTTATCTTAACAGTCCAAGCAAAATTAACACTAATAGAGACTAATAGAAAAAAAACTAATTTTCCAATGCTACATTTCTAATAGTTCAACAAAATGACCTATGCCAAACTGATGCTCCTATCTCTTTCTGCCCGATTGATTAGTCCCAGAAAACCCGCGCGTCCCGGAACCCCTGTCTTCTCGCTTAAAAGACATGTCGACGTCACCCATGTTGATGCACCTGTGGGTGGCTAACCATTGCGAAGGTTAGTCTTGAATTATATAAACGCTGTTGGGCTTGCCGATTGTGAGCATAAAGGCAAAAGAATGTGATCGGCTAATCCGATGCGACTAAACGACAAAAGCCAAGAGACGCCTTCTTAGGCCGTCCGGGCGGGAGGGAGACCAGGAGGAATCAAATGGGGAGCGCACCATGTCATTGTCTGTTGTCGGGTAACACATGCCGGTCTCCATGCAAAAAGACAACACTGCTCTGTTGAGTAGGCTATATGTATCACGTTCAATTCAATTCAACTTTAATTGCATCATACAATTTCATGCAAAGATATGTAGTTCAGAGTGTTACGGTAGTAGAAGCTTGTAAAAAGATTTGCAAAACATGAAGTAGAAAAACACGGCAGTTTTGTGGCAAGTACGAGGTTATACTTATGAGTTACAGTTGTTAACTTATTATTAGAAGATGGTGATATTCCCTTCCATGATCAAGTCATCAACTAGTACTCTCAGAAATGGCACTAGAGAGAAAAGGAAGAGTGGATGAGATGGTGAGAACATCTTTCAAACTCAATAACAGCAAAAATCTCAAGCAGTCACCACTGAGGAAAACCACTGCTCCATTTTTCTCAAACAAACGCAAAGTTCAGAACAGCATATCTGAAGAAAGATTATATCTCTAGGACCAGCGAGTAATAGCCAGGAATGAAAACAACATTGCTTTTGTGCATTTTGGAGCCAATTTAGTGCAGACGGCTATTCATTATTTGAATGTTGCTTTATATATGCACACTTTGAAGGAAAGACTGCAGAATAGTAAGTAGGTTTGTTCATATTATACAGTTAATGCTACCACAACTCCTCACTCGAATGCAGTATTTAAGTAAAAGGTGAATAATTATAAAAAAGGTTAAAAACAATAACATTTTGCTAGAAATTCGACATTTTCTGCTATTGTTAACTTACTTTCATCTTGCATTAGTAACCTGAGCAAGAAACCCACAGCGTCTGAATATCTGCGAACACCATCTTTCTGTATGGGAGTGTCCGGCCAAGGCGAAACAATCCAAAAGGTATAACACAGGACCATGTACACGACTGGCACGAATAGCCACAGTATACCATTGCAAGGAGAAGAGCTGTGTGTCGCAGATTCTATGTCTCGTTGTTACTTTCATTGTCATCAAAGCGGTTTCCTCAACAGTGTCCTCAGAACTATTCAGTTTCAGCCACATTGCTTTGTTTTCCTGTGAAGTTATCAAGCGGAAAATATGACTCATAAAAGCACACACGGACACAAATAAAAGTCAAC
>OLKM01000216.1:359125-361625 GCA_900291075.1 Melanogrammus aeglefinus
CTCAACCCCCTTAGCCCCAACCTCCTGTACTCGTGCGTTTGTGATCAGATCTCTGACCTCCGGAAATGAGCATCTTTTCCAGCAATACCACCGACACAATGGGATGTCAAAAGGTGAAGACCCCTTCCTGGTAATCAGGAGAGGGGAGGGTGGGCCGGGGGGAGATGTGAGGGGGGGAAACGCCGGCTCCGCCCTAACCTGTGGCGGACCCACACTGTGATGAAGGTGCTCTTTGTTGTGGTTCATGGAGGAACCAACACAACCAGGACAAAGGTTCTGTCCTCCGGGAAGGGTGTCAGTCCATTGATCATTCCAAAATGTGTCTTTTTTAGGACACTCATAAACATAGCACAAAATGTACCATTCCTCTATCAACGAGATGCAGGGACATCTCAAGATTTCTGCAGACATGGGGTTGTTTGGCTATGAACACTGTTGTGCTGGATTGTTTGATTGGGTCATGATTTGCCTCATAGGGGGGCCTTGGACAGAATTCTCCCCTCCAAGGGGTCCTTGGCCTTAAAATTTTTAAAAAGCCCCCTCGTTAAGACAATCTAAACATAATGCCTGAGTATTCATAACTGGAATGCAGCCATTGTGAAAAAAATACAACCCTCATATTTTCACAGTATTGGGTGTATCGGGTCTAATTTCTTGGAAAGACATATTTAGAAATCATTAGACGTTCAACTTATGTGACCTTGAAATAATTATGCTGCAATCCCGAGAACCGTTGGTAGCGGTTGTACGAAGAATTAATAGCGATCGTCGGTTTATCGTCTGAAACTGAATGAAACTCATTGTTCTCTCGAGGGGCAGCAGCTGCCGTCCCCCCCCCCCTACAGAGAAGTCCTGGAACGCAGAAACTGAACAGAAAAAAAGAAGAAATCTGTTCAAAGGCAAGTTCTTACCATGCCATAGCCTAAGATGCATATCAAATGGTTATTTGACCGGGTCATTGCTTTCTGCTGGCTGAAGTTCAAGATTTGTCCAGATACCCGGCCCACTTTCTTTTCTTCTCGTCCTGATCATTTTGACCCCTGGTCTGTGACCTCTGTAATGTTATACAAATGTCATGCATCACAGAACTGGCAGGTCGCCGTATGGGATTAATTGGAAAAAAAAAGTCAGGACTTTATTCAAAGCACAACCAAAACAAAGCAAACAATTTAAAAAATGTTCAGACTCAAAATTATTTAATCTTGCAGTTCTGCTGGATTTTTGCTTGATCAAAGATCAATTCAAACCAGACGCAATTCATATCTCTCCTTTTTTATTATCACACATCGTGCGTGGATCATTATTGAACAAATATTGATGGTGGCACTGACTCGACACCACCATTCTAACGCTACATATCCAGAGAGCATTCCTGCAAAGTTAAAGAGGAACTTACAAACTCATTAACTGTTTTTTTTCCTGCCGTACGTACATGGTCTGGATTCGTGAAATTGGGTGAGTGCCCTATGAACAAACAGGACATCCTTAGAAGAAAGTCATTCATCTCTCAGAACAGTGTTGTGAGCGGTTGGTTTTTATTGCCCTCTTTACCGCTATCTGAGATAATGTCAGCCAGGGCAGAGTATGATCAAAGAGAGCAATGGACACAGACATTCCTTGGCGCCCATTGCCTCCAATGACACGGGTACACACAAACACACACACACCCACACAAACAGACACACACACACACACACACGGCGGCAATTGCTCTTAATCTCTCTAGTCTTATGTCTTGCTACACCCTGTGGCTTTTGAAGCTCAGCCATTTTACATCCATAGCGTCTCCAGACACTGCGTTCCACAGCCAGCATGTTCCGTAGCCTGGCTCTTGGACCTCAGCTTTGCATCTGCGCTGCTTGCAGACCACAGGGTGGGCTACCCAGGTCATTCCATCTTGGATCCTGCTCAGCACTGCCCAAGTCCCATGCCAGACACACAGCAATGCAGCATTGAACCACTTTTGTTTTGATGGGTATTAGCAGAATGAGCTGCATGGCTCATTCATGATGTACCAAGATGATTACCATTTAATCATTAAGCAAAACATTCTGGTGGTGGTGGTGGTGGTGGTGGTGGTGTGGTGGTGGTGTGGTGGTGGTGGTGTGGTGGTGGAGGTGACACACTTCTCCACTGTGATTTCTTCTCAACATCTGCCCTATGCATCTCACTGACCTCCTCTGACCTCATTGACCTTCCCACTGAAAGCTGCAGCCACACAGACACACACACACACACACACACACACACACACACACACACACACACACACACACACACACACACACACACACACACACACACACACACACACACACACACACACACACACACACACACACACACACACACACACCTGCTGAAAGGAGTCAGATGTCACCGCCCACTGGTGAGACGTTGGGTTTGGCGGCGTTTCAGTCCACATTGCCCACATTGCTGGACTCTGTGGGTTTTCCATCCCTAAACCACTGAAGCTATATTAGGAATGGGCAGTTCTATT
>OLKM01000216.1:364125-436680 GCA_900291075.1 Melanogrammus aeglefinus
AGATGCAGCTTTTAATGGCCGCCATATGGAGGCAATCGACTGTATTATTGATAATCAATATCTTCACCAAACAATTATATTGGGTAACTTTTTTTGTTTTGTTTTTACAATCGTTTCGGATGTGTCGCTACCTCATTTATATTGATGTTCATTTAGCAGAAGGTTTTATACAAGTGAGCCTGAGAGCATTTAAAGCGTACAGTCGAAATCGGAGGAGTACTACTTCTATTACCGAAGCTTAACTAAATCTCTGTAGAGAGTCGCATGTATTATGTATGAGCCCACCGTTTCTTACAGCTATTATTACTCAAGTCTGATGACCTTTATATCCACCTGGAGTCCATGTGCAGGGACATTCTGGGTCGTCCTGATGTCTGGAGGATGTTTATCTCTGCGTGCTTCGGCATCAGAGGTCAGAACTCAGGATAGATACAGGATGGAAGGACAATAGAACCAGACTGTTCTCAAATGAGAGATGGGACAGCGCTATTTATAAAGAAATAGAGAATCCATGTGTCAGATAAGGAACCCCCCAGTGTACTATCCCAGACAGGAAATAAAGTATAGTTTATAGCATTTCAACTATATTGATGATCAACAAAACAATGTCCTTATTCTCATGCTTACTAACTCATACTTTCAAACTGAAATGATCGCCATTGTCATGGTAATGCCCACAAACGTGTTCTTTTATTCTGTCCGGCTTTCTCAATTATATAACCTATATTTACCAAAATCAACGGCAGAAAATATCTGTTTTGTTATATAAATACAGTGGGCTGTGTGCAGGGAGAGTCTCCAACAGGCCTTTTGTGCTCCGTGTGGTCAGTGATCTCCCCGTCCGCATTGTCTCTCTCTGTCTGCTCTGTCTCTCCACTTCAAATCAGAGCGGACACTTGGTGAGCCGGCACAATCGGCCGCATTGTTGCCTGCTGAATGGGGAGCATGTGCTCCGCTAATACCGCACTTGCAGCAGCCAACCTCCGGGACAACTTCTGCATTCAGCCTTTGATTAAGGAGCGCGGTTAGCCATGGATGACTTCCTCCAAGGTGCCTGGAGGTTGTGGGAAAAGGCCAGTGAGTAAGCGTGGCCTCAATTGAGGCCACCGGCCCCAACCCCACCCCTCCCCACCCCGCCGCGCCCCGCGCCCCCGCCTCTCCGCCTTGGTGAATGGACCTCGATGATAATACTGGGCCGGCTCCAACGACCGGAGCCACCGGGTTCAACGTGCATCGCACCACAACCAGAACTCTGCCAGACCGCTCTAATTGACGTCCGTTTGTGCATGTGCATGCTCCTTTGTTTTTTGTGTTCATAAGAGTGTGTGTGTGTGTGTGTGTGTGTGTGTGTGTGTGTGTGTGTGTGTGTGTGTGTGTGTGTGTGTGTGTGTGTGTGTGTGTGTGTGTGTGTGTGTGTGTGTGTGTGTGTGTGTGTGTGTGTTTGCCTTTGTATGTTTATGTGTGTGTCTACGTGTGCCTGTATGTGTGTGCGTGTGTGTGTGTGTGTGTGTGTGTGTGTGTGTGTGTGTGTGTGTGTGTGTGTGTGTGTGTGTGTGTGTGTGTGTGTGTGTGTGTGTTGTGTGTACCTGTTTGTGTCTGTGTGTGTGTGTGTGTGCATGTGTGTGTGTGTGTATGTGTGTGTGTGTGTTTGCGTATGTGTCTGTGTGTGCGCCTTTGCAAGTTGCGTGTTTATAGAACAAAAACGTGCGTTTGAGAAAGGATAAAAGATAAAGAGATCCAATGGTCCAATTAAAAAAAGATAAAAGGAGGGACAGAAAATAGATTGTGTGTGTGTGTGTGTGTGTGTGTGTGTGTGTGTGTGTGTGTGTGTGTGTGTGTGTGTGTGTGTGTGTGTGTGTGTGTGTGTGTGTGTGTGTGTGTGTGTGTGTGTGTGTGTGTGTGTGTGTGTGTGTGTGCGTTCAGGACATACATACACTATACATCCGCCCTTTCAAACACAGCCACTAATTACGGCCACAGTCCCGACAGCATATCAAGCAACATATGATCCATCCATGCACGAGCAAAGAGTTAGCTCCCATACAAACCATCCGGCTTACAAACAGAGCCATAGGCCCTCACGATAGGCCCCCCCAGTGTTGTAGACAGGGGGACAGTAGGCTGAGTGTGGGGGGGGGGGCACACACGGGCTGAGGTCAGAGCTGTTTGTGTTCGCTCCTGATCTCTGCCACATCCGTGACAGAGAGAAAGAGGGAGAGGGGAAGGGAAAGGGGGGAGAGAATGGGGGAGGAGGGGGGTGGGTGGGTGGCTCTGTATGGCGACTGCCCTCAAACAGTGTGATTAGCGCTGCGGCGCCCGTATGGGTGACGGCGAGGGGGCAGACGGCTCCCGCAGCAGATGAATGAGTGCGGAAATGTCGGGGAGCATCGTGGTGCAACACCTGCCACTCAGGGGGACCGGCCGAGCAGACGTTTCCTCGGGACAAAGGGAAGAGGGAGAAAAAGAGAAAGTGCCTTTCGGTGTCTGTTCTGTTTATAGCCAGCGGGTCAGGGGCCATTAAACGCGTCTGCTTATACAACTATTATTACCACTACTACTACTATAACTCACATGAAATAATAACAGACAAATATACATTGTTGTATGTTTACTTTTTTTGTTATATCACCATCCAAGAGTACAATAGAAACAGTATAAAGAGGTTTCCCAATACTTTGCAGTGTCTAAAATCTGGAAGCTTAACTTTTGCAGCGGGGTCTTACATAATAAATGCAGTGTTTGACTCCTCTCTAGCTAACCTGGTATAGGGCGGATCATTCCCATGGGAAGCTAAGGCAACAACCTGCCGTAGCTTCCCACGGCAGTTAGAAGAGGTAAACAAGACTCAAGACACACACCGATAGAGGTCCACTTAGCTGCAGCCCATGTTTCTCACACTGTGCTGGAAATGTACAGAAGAACAGAAGATACAAAGGTGTTGTTTGAGGAAGAAAAAGCTGAGGCATATTGGGTCACCAAGGTAAAAAGGATAGAAAGATATATATTGTGTTTGTTCAAAGATAACATTTCAATGTGAACAAACAAAAGTGTTCAACAAAATTTTTAACAAGTTATGAAGTGTGTGCAATTTCATTGTAATTCCCTTTTCACAGTTACAATTCGAAACATTTTGTTAAAAATTACCCCAAAAAGGATAATCCCTGTTGCTGTCCCAGGAGCTTGATAGCAGAACAAGGCCTGGGCTAATCCATTTAATATGAGAGGATCAGCCCAGTTGGGCCACGCGAGGGGAGGGAAGCTGCTCTGGTTACCTCACTGGGGCCAGAGAACCAAGACTCAGTCCCTGCTCAATACACTACAGATTCCCTTGGATGACCGGGCTAGAGCCAGTCAGTCGGTGTGTTTTCAATTGTGCGTGTGAACTTAACGACAGTCTGGTGACTATACTATACATGTAGGCGATGGCGTCTGAAGTACTGAGGAAAGTCATACTTGAGTAACATAACAAATGTCATAGTAGAAAATGACATGTAGTAGCACAAATAAAATGGAATTAAGCATCAAAGTAACAGTATAACGAAAAAGATTAAGTATAGGTAAACATTTGTGGTAACCATGGTCACAGGTGTTCATGTTTGGTAAGAGGATGCTTCATACTGTGTTCATACTGCTGCTTTATGGACACAAAGTTAAAGTGAAAGTTGACAAAAATATAAAAACTCAAGTAAAGCCCCCAAAAAAGACATAAGTACTTCAACAAAGTATTTATACTTTTATTACTTTTATATTTTAGACCACTGCATGTAGGCTATAGTCTGGCAGGTGGTTAATCCATACCATATTGTAATCCCTGCTATATAATTCATCCCTAATACACGTGTGACCCTGCTTGTTGTTCATTATCAGATCTATAATGCTAAAGGCAATTAAACACTCTGACATTAATCTTTCTATAATATAGGTTTATTAATATAAGCCTAACCTAATATGTGTTCAACAAACTGCATATGTAATGAATGTATTTCACTAGACAAAACTAGATGTATGTCCAGAACCATTTATGAAACATTTAAAGCCGCCACTGTCCTCAGACAGACATCCATACGATACAAGAAAAAGAGGAAAACACTGCACATTAATGTGATCATATTAATACTGAATTAAGCTCCGTAATTACAAAAGCGTTGGCCTCGATCTATCATCTCCTTCTGTTGCCCAGTAGCTATTTAACATTGTTATAAGGGTGATTACTACCAAATGAGGGAAGGCCTGCAGTTATAGTTAATGAAGTAGCCACTGAACCACTGTCTCTACAATTACCTTAATGAAGCAAAAATTGCCGGAAGCTGTCGAAGCGTAAGGAAAACACGGTTTGTAGACTTATCAACCTATGTGGGACCAATTACCATATAGACTTACGTAATTAGACAATATTTACTGTTGCGTCTCTCGCTATAGGTTTTCACAAGGCAGTAAAAGTCCTCTAACTGTTTTACAACCACATCTGCTTTACATTGTCTGGGTGTAATTCCTCAGGCCTCCCCTGTGGTGTTTTATGACCCCTGTCTCTTGTCTGGAGTGCAAGGAGCGTGAAGAACAATACAACGAGACAGATCTCCGCTTTACTGGAGATAATTTATGTGCAGGCATTCGCAAACAGACAGAACAGAATATGATTGCTCCTATCAGAAACACTGCCGGAACAAAAACGTTTTCCAAAAATCAATAAAAAGCCAAACAAGCACAAAAATTATGGTTCACATTTTTGTGACCAATCCAGTGCATATCTGAAAATCAATACCATCTTCTAATTGTTCTCTGAGAAGAGGAGGCAAGTACTATCCACCGCTGCATGGGTGACTGTAAATGGATCACAGATGTGCCTAATTACACTGATGGTTTGATCACTGACCTTGATTGTGTGTCCCATCTGTTAATGTTCTCTGCCGGTGTGACATCATTGAGGGCGGAGGGGGGGGGGGATTGGGGGACATACACTAAACAGAATTTAAAAACATAAAAGAATAAAACATAAAAAGCTTAAACTTGAGAGAGGGTCTGTGAAGATCACAAGCCCCTGTTGGATGGTTGGTTGGTTGCGGAGTGAGGGATGGAGGGAGGGAGTGGGGGGGGGGGGTTGTGTAAGGGAGCTCTGTGCCATTTGGGAGCGACAGCAGGGGGCCCCAGGGCAAGGGACGTGAAGGGGGTCATAGAGGTCCGGTCATTTCCAAGCCGATCGGGTTTCAGGTCAGTATGACAGTGTGCCACTCAGGGGAAGGGTTGGAAACAAACTTTGACCTTTACCTGCGGTAACTTGAGGACTTTGAATTTCTGGCAGGGAAGATCTAGACCATGCAATACTTCAATACTGGTGGGATAGTATTCGAGGAATTTTTATTAAAAAGAAAAGGCTTAACGTACTGTGCGGCTGCATCATCATTCATACATTTTAATTAAAAATGTTTTCATGATTTTAAGTGAGGGTGGATGTTGTTGTTCTGGAACTTGTTGAGCCCTGCCCAAGGGTGTTTTTGATATTGTCATCGTTTCTGTCTCCCTAAGCAAAGAGGGAAGAACTGGGCTGTACACTTATGTTATCAATCAAAATGATTGCGTTGGCCAATGCATCCATTCCTTACTTATTGGTAGGGACATATTTCCGACCAATGCCCAAACTACGCCCAATTTTATATGATGTCAGAAACTGCCCCCAAAAAAATTACTGGCCACTGCAAATGTAGTTTGTAGGCCTTTACTTGAAGCTTACTGATTCAATACCCTCATTCATTGAAAACCAATACTCTCCACTCTCAAACTCTCAAAACTTTGATTAGATAAGTAAGCTAGCTTGAGCCGTTTGCTAAAGTTAAAGTTGAATCTATTTTTCACCAACTTTTCTACGTGATACCATAAGCGTTTCTTCTCTCGCTGATATTAATATTTAGCTTGACACAAGAACACGCTATTGGCTTAACATGAAGAGTAGAAACAGATTCAAGTTATTTTTTTGTACAGCATGTTGAGTGTATACCCATCCTCACTTTCAAAAAACTGCCATGTACAAAATGTATTCAAACTCTTCAACCATTCTTAGTGTAACATCAGCTCAATCTGGGCGTACACAAAGAATAAATGTCCGCTTCTTCATCCATAACAACTCGCAGACATAGGAGATCTCTGCTATATAGAATCCATATGAACAACATAAAGCCCTCTCTGTGACAGCAGTTGGGAATAACAAGACCAAACAAAACAAAACCAAAACCCGCAGACAGTCCCACGCCAACATCTCCAGCATTCTTCATAGTTTAAAACTGTTGCATCAAAGATGTTTTGATCAAAGACGTCTTTCCCAGTCCTCCCCCCTCCCCCTTCCCAGAGGCAGATCTCTGTGGAGGCCAGACAAAACAAGAGTCTTCATAATTCATCATGTCAATCATTTGTTGTTCCCAGGACAACAAGGCCTTGCACAAAAGAAGAGCTATGGGAAAGTTGAAGTAGGGCACAGAGGCAGAGGGGGTGACGACTTGTGCAGAGCAGTTATGCAAATGTAAAGCGCTAGGCTCTATTAGTTATAAAGAGGACAGGGGAGACAGGCAAGTCGTGACATCAATGAACAGCATCGATCTGTAGGCTCTGATTGGTCAGGGCCACCATAGTGGTGTCCATTTGCCTACTCGTTAGGCTCTGTTGGTTTGCTTCACACAAGGGTAGTTACACCAATTATACTTTCGCACATTTATTCAATTACGACTTAAACCCTGAACTCAATCAATTATCGTGTTATGTGACCGTAACTATGTAAACTCAATTATATTATCACTTATGTTAAGATCCTACTTTATAAAATAAATACTTTTACTTATGACCCCCAATTACAGTGATGTTTAACACGTTACGTTCATATATGTTTAATATATCTATATACGATTACTATCTGTTTGAGATGAAACATTCTTTTTGAAAACAAATGCATCTTCACAGCAGCGGTTTCTCCAAACTGTTTCTAACTGCTAATCCTAGCATTAGCATTGTAGCACTTTTGATTACTTTAATAGGCAAACTCATAATGAAAAAGTAAGCCATGTCCGGCCCTTTGATGTGGTAGATGCACCACCTGAATCAGTCCTTTTGTGACAATGCCCATGTGTATGTAATGTATCAGCTTTGCATTTGTCAACCTCACACTCTGGGTGTGGTTCCAAGGATCACTGGCAGCACTTCCATGACTCCCAGCTCGGTTTTTTGTGTTTGTGACCTTTCACTAATTGTCTGTTTGTGGAACAATTCACCAATTTCTGTGTCTACCTGGAAGTCATATATCAACTGACTGAGGCTAACTTATCACAGGGTTCTATGTATGTTTGGTCTTTCTTTGTAGTTCTCTCTTTCTCTCTGCCTGTCACTTTATCTTTTCTTCTCTCTCTCTCTCTCTCTCTCTCTCTCTCTCTCTCTCTCTCTCTCTCTCTCTCTTCTCTCTCTCTCTCTCTCTCTCTCTCTCTCTCTCTCTCTCTCTCTCTCTCTCTCTCTCTCTCTCTCTCTCTCTCTCTCTCTCTCCCCCCCCCCCCACAGTGCTGCAGTATTCCTCTGGGGGCCTCCTCCTCTACTGTTGCATGGGGGCCAGAGGAAAATGAAACCAGCTACTGAGGGGCCATTGGGTCCCCTGGCGCAGGCTTCTGGTGTGACCTGTAATCCTATCATAGCTGCTCTGTCCATGCTGGGAAAATGCCCTGAAAGACTGCCCCCATCGGCCATCATATATGTATTGATCTGTCTAGCACTACAGGGATCCTAAGTACATTCTCAAGGATAGAGGGATAGATAAGATAAGATAAGATATAGTGTTTTGTTGATCGCCAGGGAGAGGAGTTCTCTGGACACATAAATCATGTCATTAATAAATCATGGCCTGATGAGTCATTTTGTTAACATAAATGTGTGGTTTTTCAGACGTATTTCATCTTCATATACAATATATAATAACCAATAGGTATAGAAGTATGTATATCAGTGTATATCTTTATATTTTTGAGACTACCTTGACCATAATTGTGAGAATGTAAGTATCAAAAGTAAGTAGGTAAAGAAAAGCAGACAAAAAACCTGCAGCCAGATGAACTATATCAGGTTCAAGGGTTGTATGTATTGGAAAGGGCAACGAGACAAAGGAAAAACTATTGAATATGCATTAAGACCACATGGCATATTAACACAAACTGTCCAAAAGAAGAAAGAGAAAGAAAACCCCAGCTTTCCAAAAACCCTCTTCTCTGATGAATCAGGCAAAACGAGTTTGACTCAACATGTCCCAGAGCTGTGGCGCTTTTATGGGATGTCTAGTCTCTGCGGCGGATAAGAGAGTGAATGAGAAACCATAAGAACAGAGGGATGCTTCTGGAACGTATTACAAGGAACACACATACAGGCGCACGCATACGCACACACACACACACACACACACACACATACGTGACACACACACACACACATCACACACACACACACACACACACAGGACACGCAGGCACACACACACACACACACACACACACACACACACACACACACACACACACACACACACACACACACACACACACACACACACACACACACACACACACACACACACACACACACACCACACACACACACACACAACACACACACACACACACCACACACACACACACACACATCACCACACACACACACACACACACACACACACACACACACACACACACACACACACACACACACACACACACACACACACACACACACACACACACACACACACACACACATACACACACACACACACACAAACCCATATAGTAACAATTACTTACACCACAACTGAGTACACCCCTCCCCCCCAAAAGAAACCGCTGCTATAAATCACCCTGCATTATGGATTCTTTACCTGTTGCATAGACTGCTCCGCTAGCATCACCACCACTATCCCCAGTGGAGGGGAAGTAGTGGTTACCAGTAGGATCCCTTTAATCAAAAAGGGCCCTTTCTGTCTGGAGTGCGCTCACATCAACCCCCACCGACATGTTGACACGATCAGCAGGAAATCGGAGGCAGAACCGGGCTGGTTTATCTTGTGGGGTCTGTGGTTTCCAGGGCCCGGGAAGTGAGCTTCCCTCAATAAAGGGGATTTCATTTCACTGGAATTTCAGTGGCGGTGTCTGCGTGGACCAGGGAGATGAAGGGTGATGTGGTGGGTGGTGCCTGTGGGGGCGGAAGGTAGAGAGGAGAAGGGGGGGATTGCGGGTTGATTTAACAGGACACAGAACTAGGTTGTCAGACTGTCAGACGAAAAGGACTCAAAAGTGCAAAGGATGGATGGAGCCTCTTTTTGTTGTGTTGTTTTACTGTCTAGAAGCGCAGCTCGTTTTAACAGGGGACACTGTGCAGGCACACGGGGCCCTATCCAGCCTTTATGTGGCGGGACGAATGCCTCGCAAACACCGGAGGGGACGGAGACAGGACCAGTGTTGATTCGGGGTCAAGGAGACAACCCACTTCTGCCTGGTTTCTTGCTTGGAAACCAAAAGAAAGTATTGTTTGGAAAGCGCAACAAAACAAAGGGCCCTGTCTCTCCTCCAATGACAATGCAGAGAGGTAGCTGGGATTCATTAAGGGGTTCCCCTATGGAGCCCCGTAAAACACAGAAAATAGATCGAGATGCTCCAGGGAAAGGCCAAGCCTATCTTTCCCTTTTCAGTTTTATGATTCAAGGTTTCTGTTTCAATGAAAGGGACGGCTTGCATCCACTTTCGTTTCTCCCTGAGAGACCGTTGAGGAAGAAGCCATTTAAACTGCTGAAAAAACAACAACAACAATATTCTCACAACTCAAAGATGTAGAAAGGAACACAACTTGAAGTGGCGTAAAGGTAATCAGACACCATTCAAATAAATCCCGTTCAAACACGTGCCATCCGAACGGCTTGACTGCCCGACCCCCTGGAGGCTCACCACCCTAAATACGTCCCCAGACGTCCAGGGACGTGCGGTTGTTTGGACTCCTCTCTCAGCGCCAGCTGCATGCCACTCTCAAAGGAGCCTGCGTCATCCTGACCCCCAGTCTGCCCCCCCCCCACCCCACCCCCCACCCCCCAAACACCGCCATGCACCACCCTCCGAGCCACAAGGCCCCCCCTGACCTGTGAGGGTCCCGCAATTTGAATAACAAGTGTTCAGGAATGGGCAACTGTTAAGGAGCCCTTACACGGTCCGGGGGAGAACAATGGCCCCAGGGCTCGCCGCTGCGGACTGAACAAGGGGTCCCCACTTGGCTGGATACGAATAGAGTCACATGGAAATCAATCTTGGCTCGGGCTGCTTTCTCTGTGGGCAGAGGGCATTGCTTGCTGGGCTGCACGTTTCAAATGGTCCACATGACCACATGAGCCACTCTCTCAGCCCTCTGTCTACCACTATATAATATATATATATATATATATATATTATAATATTATATATATATATATATATATATATATATATATATATATATATATATATATATATATATATATATATATATATATATGCCTACACTATGTACATTGTACATTTACATTGTAAATTGTCTTTAAAACTTTAATTTAAGTAGGCCTATACAAACTGGAGTGATACAAAAGAATTCAGAGACTGATCAAACACAGAGACGCACGCACGCGTGCGCAAGCGCTCGCCCACACGCTTTGTTAAGGCGGCTTTTCACATCCCAGCAACCGCGGCATGATCCTCTCTGTCACACGCGGCTTCTTAGGGCCCGCCCACGGGGCGTGGCCAGACTGGGCTAGTATAAATTCCCTCTTGGCCCTCGACGTGCTTGTTATTACACTAGGCATGTGAGCGTTCACACAACACAGCATTTAGTTTGAATTATCTATATGGACATTGTATCAAGTAGTCGCTGTGTTAAAGTTAGTGTTTTTAAGTGTTAACCATGTTGAAAAATAACGGTAAGAAGGTGGCTGTCTCCATAGCCTGCACCGCGTTCGTCTGCGCTGCGGTTCTTTTGGTCGCGGCTCAGCATCACCGGGTCCAGGTGGAGGATGCGCCCAAGGGAGACATCGGGACCCGCTCCCTCCAGAGCCTGGACAACGCAGCGCACGAAGAGACATCTCAGCCCCAGGAGAAGAAGGGATTCTCGGCGTACTTTACTAAACTAACCCGTGGACGGAGAGACGTGGACAAGCCCAAACAGTCGTCCGCGTCCGCCGCGGACCCCCCTCCAGCGGAGGACATCAGCGCTAGCGACCTGTTCATCGCTGTCAAGACCACCAAGAAGTTCCACCAGTCCCGATTAAATCTGCTTCTTGATACCTGGATCTCAAGAAACGTTCAACAGGTAAGAACAAATACAGTCATAATGTGGTTCATGATCGTATTTTTCCCAGTTGTAATGCCATGTACCTCGTCTCGTTTCTCGTTGCGTAGACGTAGATAACAAAACGAACGAATTAACATTATAGAATATAGCCGGTAAAGTCATAGACCTCCTAAAGTGTAGGCGTAATAAATACGGTTACTCTTTGAACTTGTGTGGCATTGTGGCGAGTCCCTTATTGTTCGCGACAATAGGCCAGTGTTCACGTGCAGGTGAAGTCTTATTTAATAGCCGGTTACTCTTACATTGTTCCCGCGTCTCAACGCAACAGTACAGCAGTGGGTCCACACACAAACAACCCCTCTTACCCATATTTTTTAAAACAGAATTTCCGAGGCTCTTTCAGTACCTATTCTCTTTTGAGTGATGTCTATGAGAACCGGAGGGAACAGTTTTGGAGGAGTCCTCCTTTCTCCCCCTCTACCCTCTCCCCCAACCCCCTCTCTATATTACCCCCACTCTTTCGGGGTGTCCCTATGAATGCCCCTTGGTGAAATAGATGGTGCGTGTAGCGGTGGCGGCGTCTCTGTTGCTGCCCCCCCCCCCCCCACTCCCAGCTTGGCTAACAAAGCGTTTCCCTGAAGGGGGGGGAGGGTGGGGGGGAGTGGAAGAAAAGGACTTTCCCAGCACCTTGTCTTCCCCTCTCCATGGGAACGCCGGTTTACAGAGAAAGGGCTTCGGCTCTACCCCAGCGTAGGGGAGACAAACCCCGGGGAGAGGGGGAGGAGGCTGGTGTGGGGTGGGGGGGCTTCGTTCAGGAGATGCCCTGGCTGGGACAAAACAGAAAGGGAGTGGGGTGGAAGTGGTTGGGTGGGTGGACGGGTGGTGTTGTGGGAAATATGTGCGCCGCCGCTGCTGGGAATAGAACAAGCGCGCCGGGGTTATGAAAATGTGCAAAGAATCTCTTTCAAATTGAGCCACAAAGAGGGGGCCACACAGCCAAGCGGCTGCAGTCGATGTGATTCTGTGCAGCGGCCGAGAGTGTCCATGCAGCGTCCTAGTGTATAGAGGCCCTTTTCATGGGCGATGGACGTGGTCCCTAAACGTAGCTCTTCGCTTTTGTCCCTCGGAGAACGGAAAGTGTCACCCTGCATTATATGGAGACTGTGCTGCGAGCCATTGGCAGTGCTGTTGGCGACTGGGGATTTCTTTCCCCCTCGTCATTGTTGAGTGGCCCCGGCCGATGAACACAGTGGCCGGGGAGGGGGGGTATCCAAGACACAACTCCTCAGCCGTCAAACTCCCACTCCTCAGAACACTCACTTACTTACTACTACCACCACCCACATTAGCATAAGTTAGGCCTACACTGCCTCTGAGTCAGGCCTCTCTCAGAGGCAGTGGTTTCGTGTTGCAGGTGTGGGTACCCACAGTGGGTCGTAATGACAGTGATCCCAGCTCCCCCCATCCCCCCCCCCCCCCCCCCCCCCCCCCAAGCCAGTCCACGGTGGCAGTGCAGCAGGCAGCAGGGGCTTTAGGCCGGCAGCTGGTCTGGAGGCTGGGCCGACATAAAGGATAAGGCTGCTGATCCCCACAATGCAAGAGGGAGTTCCTAGAGGCAGAAGAGAAGCCAGGTGGCCACAAGACAGAGAGACAGAGGGGGAGAACAATGGGCAGCCTTAATGCCGGCCATATGATGCTGTGAATTCCCACCAAATGCATATGGTCCCCTTCCACTATCAAGTTTGATGGGAATTATCAGCTAAATGCTTTTATTTTGAAATCCTATTTTAGACCACTCTCCTTCAATGGATATCTTCTGTTTTCAAAATAAAAGTAAATCAAAGAAAATAAATATACTCTCTCTACTTTTATTTTGAAAACACAGGATAACTGCTCTAAAACAGTGTCCTCCCACTCTCCACGTGGCGATGGCTCTCTGCACAGGTTGCAGCAACGCAGTTCTATTGAAACCCAAGCGGCCTCTCTGATGGCGTGGCCCCTCCTTATCTGTATGTTAATGAGCCCCCAGTCACATGATGTTTACACATCAACATAAAGGGCAGATCACTTCTGTGATAATCAAGCCCATCTGCCAGGCTACTTCTCATCAATTGTGCTATGATTTAAAAGTGAATGGACCGTTTTATAGGATTGCTAGTTATACATAAAATAATTATTAAAAATACTACTATTGAAAGTCGATGGGGCAGGAATATGTAAGGTGTGTTATATTTTAAATGTAGATGAATTGTACCTAAATTGGCTGTGTTGATTATAACCACTTTAATGCATTTTCCAGTGCATGTGGACGCAATTGTTGAATTGCAATTGAAATCTTACTGTTGAGTTCAAGCTTTACTTAATATCCATTAACATATTATCAGTGGCACACAAACACTTCACACGTTGTATTTCCCCCCCCCCTGTAATGACTCCCTTACTTCCATCATAAATCTGCAATGAAACAAAGCCAACTCATGAAATAGAGAATGCGTTGTGAAACTCACTCACGGCTGCAATTGAATGAGGTGGACAAAGGAGGGAAGGAGGCTGGGTGGAGGCCATTATTGATTGGGGTGGAGGGGTGGAGGGGGGGGGGTCCCCGTGCCCTTCCTTCCCAGGGAGGAGGCAGCCAGCCAGGCACCACTCTGGGCCTTAGACTAGGGCCGTGGAGGCGTGCCACGCCGTCTCTTTGACCAGGAGAAGTGGAGTCTCTCATCTTCTCCCACTTTTGTTCTCAGACTCCACACCCTTGTGTGTTTTACTACCTCCCGTATAGTTTCAGAAAAAATATACAAAAACAGGAAAATGAGAAGAAAATACAAGGAAATTGGCATTCACCGTGATTTAAATGTCCTCTTTTAGGGTCAGTTAAGGAACAAAGAGAATAGGGGGAGTGGGGGATTCGTCTCTTTGGTTAACTCCTGCAGCTGTATGCAAATGCTGGCAAACATAGTGAGAATTTACCCAGTGGAGGCTTTACCCAGCAGGAAAAGTCTCAGTGTTGTTCCATTCAAGAGGCTGGCTATCCAGGAGGAGAGGAGGAGGAGGAGGAGGAGGAGGAGGAGGAGGAGGAGGGGTTGGATTGAGCGAGTGAAGTGGATTGAATGGCCACACACAGATTCTGAATTACCAAACAGCAGTGAGAATCCAACCCCCTCCCTCCCTCGCTTGCTCCCTCTCTTGCTCCCTCCCTCACCCCCCTCCCTCCCTCCCTCACCCCCTCTCTGTCAGTACCCTAGCTGCCCCGCCAGCTGCCTCTGTGATTAGGCTGCCTTTTCACTTGGGGCTTTAAAGCAAACAGTGCCAGCCTGTGATCCCTTTTACCGCCAAAACCACCACCGCCGCGCCACCACCACACACGCACCACCGCCCATCCCCTGAACAAACAGAGGCCCAAGGCTCCTACCTCCACGCAACATCTGCATGGACACTCTCCAACCGTGACGCCCATACGTTGCACCATTGTACACTAGTACCCACAGAGAACAAAAAGGATCAAACCTTTGACCAAAAAGCAGGAAGGACCCAGGAAGTCCTTTTTCCGTTCCAGCCAAGCGCACACAGCAGACAATTAAGATGCAGATCGCGCAGACACGGCAGACTGTTGCAACAGGATGCCAGGGTTCAGTCAAGTTGTGAGGGAGCTACTTTGTGCTAGTGTGTCACAAAGCGCTTCTCAGTATTCGCAGAAGCGAGGAACCAACCGGCGTGGGGTGATGGGGGGGGGGGCTGGAGGAGTGAGGCAACCAACGCGTGACCCCGGCCTGTTGCCACACGCGGCCTTGATTATATAGCGTGAGCTTAGGCAGGTGCTGCCTCACCTGAGCTCAAGAGTAAACACACAGTTTATGGGACAGTTGACAAGGCCACCCGCCCCCAGGGCATTCAATCTTCAATCATCGCACACTCTGCTCTGTCTGCGACACACAAACACACCCACCCACACACACACACAGCCTTGCACCTGCTCTGTGCAGGCCACCATAAAAGCAGTACCTTATCCAAAGCTGGATCGTTGTGTGTGGTAGGGGTTGTGTTTTTTCTTTATAAAAGCAAGGGGTCATTGTGTTCCTCAACTGCAACGTCTGTTGCAACCGGTTGCGGTTTTAACCAGACCACACGTTGTTGTGTGGATTGTATCTGATATAGCCCCTTAGCTTCATGGCCCACGTGTTTGGTTTGTGCTGTGTGGTGTGTGTGCGTGTGGTGTGTGTGTGGTGTGTGTGTGTGTGTGTGTGTGTGTGTGTGTGGTGTGTGTGTGTGTGTGTGCGTGTAATATATTACATGTTGTAGTTAGTCATTGGGTGAAGTGGAGGAAGGGCTCTACTAGTCAAGATGGGGTGGGGGTGGTGACGGGGTTAAGATGGATGGGTCCCCCACACCACCCTATTGTTCTATGTCTGAGATACTTTGGGGGACATTGCAAAGTTGCCATGGCGAGGGTGAAAGAGGGGACACAAAGGGTCTTTATCGGAGCTGGGGTCTGTTTAACTCCATGTGCTTCCCATTGTCCCACCAAAGGATGCTTATCAGACCGGGCAGATGGGAGGAAAAGCAAGAGACATTAGCTAGAAGCAGAAGGAGTTCAGAATTGTTTTATTTGTTCCAAGGCAATTGTATTTTAATTAGAATTTCAGGACCTCTTGTTAACGTTTTTTTTTTTTTTTTGCTTACAGACTTACATCTTCACAGACGGAGAAGATGAGGAGCTGAAAAAAAAGATTGGTAAGTTTGTCTGAGCAAAAGTAGTATGATTTGAATATCTTTCTCGTAGTACAACTATTCAGCACCCTATTCATGATAATGCGATCAGGCCAACATTAAACGCGGCGTTAGTTTACATACAATCGTTGTGAGCTGCCTTAGCCAATCTAGATTTAACCATCTCCACATACCATGTCTCGTCATAACTCTTCATCTCTCTCCTCATTGATGCCACAGGAAGTCACGCCATCAACACCAACTGCTCCGCCGCCCACAGCCGGCAGGCCTTATCTTGCAAGATGGCAGTTGAATACGACAAGTTCATTGAGTCAGGCAAAAAGTAAGTGCCTTCGCTGTTCCCCTTCCTCCTTCGATTCACACCTTCCTCTTCTTCTGCGTTACATGTTAAGCTCTTTCAAAAAGCCATAATTCCGCAACATCTAAGCATGTTCTTGCCGTTTCTCCTTTCCAGATGGTTCTGTCATGTCGATGACGACAACTACGTGAATGTGAGGTCCCTGGTGAAGCTGCTGTCCCACTTCCCCCACACCCAGGACATGTACATCGGCAAACCCAGCCTGGACCGGCCCATTGAAGCCACCGAGAGACTGGGGGACAACAAGATGGTACGAGATCCATGTGGAACAAAACCATTAACTGTGTGTGTGTGTTTGGGTTCTTATCTAGCAGGAAACTCTTTCCCGATGCTAATGTGCTTCCTGTTTCCTCTTTTAGAGACCCGTCAACTTCTGGTTCGCCACCGGGGGAGCAGGGTTCTGCGTGAGCCGCGGTCTGGCACTGAAGATGAGCCCATGGGCAAGGTGAGCTGATGATGATGATAAAGATGAACATCATAGCTTCCCAGTCAACCGCTACACTCCCCTCCTCAAAAACCTTCCAGAACAAGTGTACGGCATATACACGCATACTGACAGGTTCCTTTGTGACTCCTTCCCTCAGTGGTGGTCACTTCATGAACACGGCGGAGAAGATCCGTCTGCCTGACGACTGCACGGTGGGCTACATCATCGAGTCGGTTCTAGGGGTGCAGCTGACCCGCAGCAACCTCTTCCACTCGCACCTGGAGAACCTGCAACAAGTCCCTCGTTCTGAGATTCACAAACAGGTCAGAGGACTAGAACTGCCTTTTGTTCTACCCTTACTGTACTGTCGTTGTTATGGATGATACCCCAGAAAGACTACAGAGGGGTGTTGTGAATTAGTAATAACCCATCTCCCTTTTGGTCTCTCTTCTTTTAGATCACATTGAGTTATGGCATGTTTGAGAACAAGAGGAACATCATCAACATGAAAGGAGCTTTCCCGGTGGAGGAGGACCCCTCGAGGTGAGACAAGTAGATTTTGAACTGAAAAAAACGCTGTATTGAAGATGTGACAAGAACTGCTTCAAAGCCAATGTGAATCTAACCCGTCTCTCTCTCTCTCTCTCTCTCTCTCTCTCTGGTTCTTCCAGGTTCAGGTCTGTGCACTGCCTCTTGTACCCAGACACCCCGTGGTGTCCTCCTCAAGTTGCCTTCTAAAGGCGACTGCTCCTTCTCATCCTCGTCTTCGTTAAGGCCTCGGTATCTGAAAGGCCCGTGGAGACCAGCGTTTGGTTTATTAGACCTCCTCACTGCAGACTTTTTCGCTGCGGTTGTGTTTGGTCTCATAGTAGTTTTAACTGGGCTGCTGTGCGGCCCATCTTTGGATCCTTCCTTCCTTCCTGTCTCAATGAGGCGGTGGAGGGCTCTGCACCCTCTCCTAGGAGAGAATAGTCTGGGGCCCTCTTCTTCCCAGGCAGGAAGTTGCTTTCAGCATTTAGCTTTGCAGGCAATCACGTGTTAAGCTTTTGAGTTGATGTATATGTTGCTTGTAAATGTTTCTGCGATTCTCATAGAATGTATTCACTGCCACATATTCAAGCTTTTTGCCAGCTTTACATTAATGATTGCATTTAGAGTTCGGTTTTAGTCCAGACATTTAAAAGAAAGTTAACAGAAAGCCATTGGAAACTAATGCCATTGGTCTTTATATTTTAAGGTTGTGTTTTTTTTGTTCGTTTTTTGCTCAGAAGACTCCGGACTAAATTTTTTAATATGAAGATAGAATTTGTGCTTTTACGTTGAGGTTAAATGTCAGTGTTATTTCTCTTATGATTTGAGCTGGTATTTGGCAGTTTACCAAATATATCCTTGGGTAAAGTACCCTGAGGTATATCAGGATAGAGCACTTTCCCCTCTCTGATATTTTTGGATAAACTGACAGAATTAATGTTCCTTGATAATGTAAAGTGTGCAAATAACTCCAGAATTGTCATTATCTCTGAATTCTAATATATTTAATTAAGCTCCTTGCATTTGTTACAATCAGGGAAAAAATAATATATGACAGAGATAATAATTTTGGGGTTGTGATCAGATTTAGATTTGCCTGCCTACAAATGTTTTAAAAATAGAAAGAAATTGCACAGCTGTATTTCAAATTAACTGTTTGTGTGCTCCTGTTAAGAAATGTCCCTCATGTTGCAGAACCATCAATGACCTGGTAGTTACAAGACACTTTAATAGTCTGTAATAGTTAGCACGGTAATGAACCAATGAGAATGTATTCCTTGCTCTTTACATCCATTAATATTGGATGGAGGATCCTGTCTAGCTCAACTGCTCTACCCCTTGAGCTATGGCATGAAACACTGCCAGGGTTTTGGGTTCAACCCCTGCTAGTGTTGCCTGAGAATTTATGCATCACGGTATTGTAAAAATAATCTGTGTTTGCATACTCCAACCAAATGCCATATAGTAATACAATATTGCCGGGTCATTGTTGAGGCATGTGTGGGGAGAACTTAACAGGAGCAACAACAGTATTTATTTAGATTTTTTATTTTAGACAGAGGTATTTGCATCTCTGTGTTTGCCAACCCATATTGGGTGAGCTCGTCCATCTAGTCTAGGCAGCGCAGGTACTGTGTACCGTGCCACTGCATAGGTTTCTCATGTAGTGATTGTAAAACGTTCTCGAATGTAATTTCTTGTCGTGGTTTACGTATGCTTTTGATGACCTTGACATGATTGCGTACGGCTTTGAACTGTACTAAATGACTGCTTTATTCTCCAGTATCTGGAGTTTTTTTTTTTTATCCATTCCATTACTAGCTTCTCAGGGATTAGGGTTCTGATCCTGGTATTATCACCGTGGGAATCACATTGGGGACCTAAACCTCTGATTAAAAGTCCATCGCTGAGAAACATTACAGAGTTGTCTGTCTTTATTTGAGCGGGAAAGAAAGGAATGCGAGTGGGAGTAGAGTGAAGTTGTGTATCAATTGTGAGCATGTTAATGACGATTAATAGCTTTCACAAATGTTACATTTGTGAATGTAACGAGAAAGGGGAAACGAGTGAAAACGAGAAAGGTTTTTGGAAATACATACAAATAAACCCCCTAAGACGTCTTAATTAAAAGGGCAGTTATTTTTTTGTGTAAGGCTAAAAGCCTGAACCGGGCCAGGAAGTAAATTGCGATGCTAATGGAGAACAGAGCCAACACTTCAAATCCTTGCCTTGTTTGGATGTGTTTATTGTTTTACAGCTCTTGGGAGTATGGGAACGGACATAATTACAATAGCAAACACATGAAACCCACCACTGAACTACATTGAAAATGATACCAATTGTAATTAAGGAGCCTTTAATCTACCATCAGAAGTTTATGTTATAGTGGGGTAGGATAAACTAGGATTCCACGAGAAAACACTAGTTAGTCATTATGCATACACTTTTATCAAAAGCAACTGAAAAAATATGTCAGGGATAGGTATGGGATGGGACATACTTTAGGATGCTTACAGGGAGACTGCAGCTATTGCCTATCAAACCCAGAATCTTTTGTCTGGTAAAAGACCCATACCACTATCGTGCCCTAATTGTCCTCATTGGTTACCAATCGTCTATTTATTCAACTATTTCGATGTTTAATACTTTAAAAAATGAATTAATTACATAATATATAACATTACGTAACATATGCTGCTTTACACATGT
Source organism: Melanogrammus aeglefinus (assembly GCA_900291075.1). NCBI lineage: Eukaryota > Metazoa > Chordata > Actinopteri > Gadiformes > Gadidae > Melanogrammus > Melanogrammus aeglefinus. Next base: position 384,195 of record OLKM01000216.1, read on the forward strand.
AGTCCCAGTAGGCAGAATTTAAGGGTGCATCTCTTCATCACATTAAAATAAATCGAGTAAAACCAGCCTATTTATTATGTTAAAGCTGCTCTTATTTGTTGCAAAGATCAAACTGCCTCACATGGGATTACCAAGTACGCCTACACTTTCACAGCTTGCCAATTTAATAATAAAAGAGTTTGATTCTAAGCCTGGTCTTATTCATTTCCCATGGGAACAGGGCCAGAGGAAGGACTTCCCTAGTTGTCCCATCAACAGGCTCAGAACTCAGCATCAGCTGCCATTTACAAACATCAATTCGGCTATAAGGTAACCGATTGTCTTAACAGCTTTCCCTCATTAAAGGCCTGACATCGATTTTCCAGCTTTTGCTACATTCTTCCATGCGACCACAACAGAGAATAAAATGTGTTTTATTTAGGAAGAAACGCATGATGACGGATGTCTCTTTAACCATGAGATTCAAACACATAAAAGCCTCCAGCTTTTCCCACCGTACATCCCGGCTAAGCAAAAGCTATCATTATGGTCTACTCTGTGGTGTGGATGTTTGCTTGTGTAATTTGTCTCCCATGCTAGGCTTTGTTAATGTTTCTTCCACTATCGTGTTTACACAGTGCAACTTTGAATCAACCCAACATTTTAACGTTAACCGACTACAAGAGATGTAGCCACGTGTTTTAAGTTACTTTATGAGCAACACGCGCGACTAGAGGTTTTAACTGGAGATTGTGATCATGAGGCGATGACAGGAAACTGTTGCTCTCCAGTGCGCGCGTGGGCTACACTTCTGTAGTATAAAAGCCACCTGCCAGGATGTCTGGTGGGGCGGGATTTGCGGCTGTTGTTGTGGCTTATTATCTGTCGATGATAATTTAACCAGTAACCAAATATGTCTATTATGTCCTGTTTACAAAACATAGGCTACACAAGTCTCGAACTGGTACAAATGCCCGTGGCGTCACCAAAGTGAACATCCATCTCATGTAGGCTGTGTCGGCCGTCAGACCTATGGGGAACAGAGTTGTGTTCAATATGACGCATTTGCAGCCACTGTTTTTAATGATTTGATTTCTTAAGGGGGGGGGGGGGGTTTCTTACCCTCTTGCCCTATTCTGACCACCCCGCCTCCTTGTCTTTTCCCACGCAGGCCTTCAACTGTAAGCCTGTTGCTGTTGTAAAAGCAGAACTAAATCAGGAAATCCCTCATAACTAAGAATTAGTCAAAGGTGTGCTTGGATTCAAAACACTAACTAAAGCAACCTTTTTGTGATTCACTTTTACTCAGCAAATTTGAGACAGGCCTGGTATAATCGAAATAAAGATATAATTGCTAACCTCGATCAGGACATCAACACGTGAACCGCTAACTGAAATCCCTTTATGATGGGGCTTTGTATTTGAACAAGCCTGAACGTGTATAGCCTCCAGCCACCCCCCCCCCACCCCCCGTCTCACCAGGGAAGACTCTTTATAGCGGCTAGTTAGCCTTGTATACGGCATGGGCCAAACCAAACACCTAGGTGTGTTTTTTACACCTCTTTTCAAAGGCGTTGGAAGGAATCTGTGAAACTTCACACACTGTGGAAGGCTGTGACTAATTGTTTTTTTTGCCTAACAAAATACAAACCTCGGCACCTCAACTGTCAGACTCCCGGGTAGGTATTGAACTCCCCAGCTTCCTGCTGGAAAAGCTCAATGGAAAGGCAACCGTTGAGAGTTTTGGTGAATCCCGAACCCATCAACAGCACGACTAGCAAACTAGGAATTCGGCCTACAGGCGACGTGTTGACCAATTAGAAGAGTCCAGCCATACCAGAGAGGGACATTCCAGAAGGTGCCGTTGGGGTTTATTGGCGACATGACTTCCCTCTCCACCTCTTATCGACCCGCCGTCCAATTAACGGGCCTCATCGGCAGCAGGATTAGTGACACCGAGAAGGGTGAGCCTCTGGCCCTGCAGGGAGATTTTACAACAACTGGCACAGGCCTTAATCCCTCCCCCCCCCCCCCCCCCGCCACAAAGAGCAGGATCAGAAGGGGGTAGCATTTACGATAATCCTGGTATCACATGTCCATACGATAAACAGCCTTCATGTTCCTAGTAACTCATACTGGACCAGGGACATTGTTTTAAAGTTGGGGGGGGGGGGCCCAGGAATTTAGATTTTAAAACATGGTTGATTTCAGTTATATGTAGGGCAATACACAACATGTTAGGTTTGTTTAGACTTTCGAAAAAAAGATTGTACAAGTGTTTATTTTTAAGGGGGTAGTTTTCTCGAACCTCTTAGCCGCTCACTAAGTCTGTTAGCAGTCCGTCATAGTTTGCATATCGGTTGGCCGTTGACAGGTCAGTATTTTTAGACGTTATAGCCTGTGTCATGACAAACATGTCTGCGTGTGTGACTGTCTGTGTGTTTTAATCATAGCACTTAAATTCACTGTCTCAAATTACATTTTATTTCTTGTTTAACATTTACTATGCTACTAACTTTAATGGACGCTGACACTACGTCATGGTAATGATGTGAATTTGGCCTCAAAGTTTCACACACTAGTGACATGTCTGATTTGAATGTCTCTGGGGGTACAATTCTGACAGAGAAATATGAAAATTAGAACAATTAAACATGCAGCTGGAATTGGATCTGTTCCAACAATTTCAATGCAAACGTGGAAATAATGTAGTGCTGTGTTTTGAACAAAAAAGCAAAGCGAGATGCAAATAAGTTCCACGCCGGGCACATTTCTGGCACCGTTCCAGATGTAGACCTACACTGAACGACTTGTCGTTAAAACGGAAGGAAACACGTTTAGTCCACCTGGTAGGTTGAAGATTGCGTCAACATCCGTTACGCATCACTGTTGAGAATCTAAACTGCCAGAAATATGAGTTTATTTAAATGATTCCCATCTTCCTTACTGAGGGACCACTTGGCACAGCCTGAAGGGAAAATTACCCCAACGTCTGGTCTGCTTCTAATTTTTAGCAGTTGGTGAGATAACGCATTTCTCTGTCTTATGTTAAGTGTGTTGAGCCCGAGGTGAACCACTTGTTTATGTCACATCTTGCTCTGAATGTAAAAAGTAGGCCTTAAATCACTGGCAGTATTATGGAGGAGTGAGAAATCTATCAACCAATATATGTTCGGAAATTACATAATAATTATTATTCACTCCTAAATGTTCTCTTCTGAAGCTCAATCCAAATCGATGGGAGAGGGTCCCCTCAAAGCATGCAGTCTGTCCATGACTAGTGTGTGCCCGCACACGTGCATGTATACGTGTTTGTATATGTGTGTGTGTGTACATGTGTCTGTGTTTGTGCGTATATGTATAAAACTCTCCTGCCACACAGACAAGAGGACAAGCCAGCCACACGCACAAACAAACACACGCACACACACACACACAACACACACACACACACACACACACACACACACACACACACACACACACACACACACACACACACACACACACACACCACACACACACACACACACACACACTTTAAATATCACACACATGGAAATGTTCATTTATGAGTGTACTCTGTGTGCCATGCAGCTGTTTGGCACTGGATTGGAGTGGGCATGGAGTGTGTGTGTGTGTGTGTGTGTGTGTGTGTGTGTGTGTGTGTGTGTGTGTGTGTGTGTGTGTGTGTGTGTGTGTGTGTGTGTGTGTGTGTGTGTGTGTGTGTGTGTGTGTGTGTGGGGGTGATATGGTTGGAGATGGGTCAACAGAACCACAGTGTGACCACCTGGCCCGGAGCCCAGGCAGGGTCAGGAAGTGTCTGCAAGGAGGGGGTCACCACAGTGCAAGAACACCCCCCACCCACACACCCCTCGTCCATTCAGCCTCAGTCACCTCAAAGCATTAGTAATGCATTCCTCCACTCCAGCTACATGCAGCGTAATTCAATTTCCTAGACACTGGGACCGTGTGAAATTGAATTCCTTCGTCTTCCCTCCTCATCAGTCTGGCTGTAGAAAGTCCAGATGACCACCTCAATGTAGCGCAGTCAACCCCAACCTCGACCCCACAACAAACAGAAGAGGATATGATGTCACCTCCCTCTGTCATCAGTGTGTCGCCATCTGTCTGCGGACGGAACACGTGTGCGGAATGAGCTGGAATGAGCTCACATGTACAGAAAAAAAATACTGTCAAAAAAAATACTAAGTAACTAAAAGAGGAACAGGTGGTCCAGAACAATGTCCACTCAAAACAATGTGCATGTGTTCTATTCTTTTTATGGACACCTCATTAGGGCCATCCCCTTGAGAGTGGTACAATTATAAACTCATTTTATAATAACAATTATAAACTCTTCTTTTTTTGAAACCTTGCGAAAAAAAAAAAGCAAGCACCACACATTTGCCAGATGTTTGTTTTTCATTTTTCACTAAAACTATTAAAAAAGAGAAATCCTCCCTATGACAACCGTAAGTCTCCCCTCATCAAGTCCCCGATCCTCCCCACATACCACATCGCCGGCACAACAGCTGGCCGTCGGTCCGCAGGAAGCAGACTGAGCCAGACTCCGTGTCCCGCGGATGACATGGCCCCCTCATTCGCCGTCTGCTCAGAGAGCGAGAGAGGAAAGGTCACCGAACACAGCGCTTCTCTCTTCCACATGGTCAAAGGAACAGGCATTTGGGGGGCCCTTCAGCCATGTTGAGGCAGATGTACAGAGTGCAACCACACAACGGCGGCCCCATGCCTATCACGCTAATCTGCGCAACAGCAGCTCTTCAGTGTTCTGCATCCGGGCTTGGTGGATAGTGTGGATACTGTAGTAGGTGCGGGTGTTTGACTCCCAGCTTGAAGGTTCTTCTGGGTAAGAAGCCATCTTTATGTCCCCTTGCTCCTTCATGACCTTTCGGAAAATAGTTCCAATGTTTTGGAAAAAGGGAGTCGACTAAATTACATAATATTTGGAATTACTTTACCGACATAAAATATAGGCTGAGATAGAAATACATTTCTAAAAAACCAAAATAAAGAATTTACGATGGTATTGGTCGTCTTTGAGGATGTTTGTGCTGCTACCTAGTGTTGTCAGGAAATACTGCTAGCATGCAGCAGCTGAAACAAACAGTTCTTTGTGAAGCCATAACAAAGGATAAAATTGCCTTTTTTCCTATTTATTTTTTTTACTGTCAATGCATTTAAAAAACAGAGCAGCGCATTACAGTTAAGTTTTGGTTTATTTTTTATTTTTTAAAACAGTGTTCAAGCTCAAGGTAACCACAAGTTTAACAAACATTTTTGTTATCACAAAAAATATTTATAAAACAATGAGTCAGTCTGCACTGGTCTTTTCAGAGAGCGAGAGAAAAAAAAGATGACAGATGTAAACTATTCATTAAATTAAATGAAACGTACGTTTGCAAGATATTCTAAAATGCAATTTAAGAAACATTATCAAAATGAACAAAGCAAAATAAAAAAAAAACATGTTGTTTAAAATCAATTTAATAGATTGCTTAAGATAATGTCAACTCAACCAAGATTTAACTCCATTTTCAAACATTTATATTCTGTACAACATCATTGCATGACAAATAAACGAAGTGTCCTACCCCAAAAACAGCAACATTGCGTCGGAATATTAACATTTGTATATTTTACAGAGCACAGAAGAGTACGCAAGATTTTAAGTCACAATCCCGATTCCATCGCCCAGGCAACCCCGTAGCGGGAACTTCATAGACCTAGACCTAAGTGAAGACATAAAAAACAAGATCTTGTGCTTTGTCGTTTGGTCCAGTCCTACATAAACCAAAGAAGAACAAACTCCTCTTCGGGAAACTTGTACGCCATGCAGAAATATGGAGGCAGTAGTAGCACAAATGTCATATTTCACTTCAGATTCTTAAGGACTGTCATGCTTACGGAGGAAAAAATGACTATGCAGAGGATTCACATGAACTCTGGAGAGGGATACAACGACACAACAAAACAAGCCCCCACGGCATCCATCCTGCAGGAACTCGTTCATAACTCAAAATGCTAAAACACATTTTTGAGACAGAGCCACCAAAGCGCCGGACCAGAGAAAACTTCCAGCTTGGCCAATGCATCAACAGCAAACCCAAACCGCATTCCATATCAACTTTCTTCAGGAAAGTTTAACCCAAGTGACTGCAAACCCAAACTCAAAAAGGTGTATTATTTGCCGTCTGATGTATTATTTGACTTCTTGCATTGAAGGACAACGCGACACGCTTCGGTGCCGACAGCACTTCAGCAAAGTTTTTATATACAAAAAAGGGGCAGTTTTGAGTCTGCAGTTGCTCATTGTAGTTCTACCTGTAAGGCTGCAGATGACAGCAACATCATGACGCGCACTAATGTCTCCTGTCCGTTCAGTCCTCTGTAAGTCATCCTGTACAAACATTTGTGCTTTCTAGCGGTACAAAAGATTCTCTTCTGTAGTAAACGTGATCCCTGGTGGATACCACAGTACTGGAGGAGTACGGGGAGAGGGGGGGGGTTTCCAATCCAGTCTGGGCCACTGGCTGGATGGAAATCGTTTGCGAACACTCTCCCCCAGATAAACCTATTCCACATATGAACAAAACAAATACAATGGTCCAACATGCATTCCAAATGAGCAAACCAGTGGCTTTCTCACCGCATCTTAAAAAGGGGTTGAAATCAGTTAAAGATCCCCACATGTAACAACATACTTATGGAAACAAAAAATCACAGGCTTTTCTTGTGACCAGACATACGATACGTGTGCAAGACTGCAAAATAACTGGTCCCATACAGTCCCCATGTGGGCAGAAGAAAAACATAAGACAGGTGAACGGTAATAAAAAGTACATGCTTGTTTTATATACCAGTGTACACTGGGTAGTGGCTCAAATGGGAGTGGCTGACCTGAATATAGCAGGCTGGGTTGGGGGGAATCAAACCACCGCCACCACCACCCCCCCCCCCCCAAACCCATATCTGAAACAAAATATACCACGAAGCGAGACGATGGATATTCAACAAAGGTTGTCTGTTGTTACACTCCCTGAAACACAGCAACGATGGAATGGTGTGAGATACGCTCATTGGGTCGTGGGTGTTTTTCGTGTCCGTTTTGCACCCACTCTCTACAACATTTATAGACTAGTCTGGCGTCAAGTGGAACCGCGGAAACACCAAGTAGTCATCACCGTCAAGTCCAGCATCTCGTATGGATTTCGGTTTGACATGTCGGCTCGTCAGATCCTACGCTAGGATGCATCCGTCATCAAAGAAACGTCCAAGATTAAACAGAGGAAACGATTTTGCATCTTTTTTTAAAAACAATAAATCACACTGCAAATAAATCAAATTCTGCAATGTTAGCCCAACTGCCTTCTGATGACCGCATATAAGCACAGTTGAATGAATGACCAGATTACTGAAAGAAAGTATGAATGATAAACCAACAATGGGAGTTGAATAAACATCTGACGACCAGATGTGGGGTCACTCTCAAACATGTGAAGGTATCTGTTCCATGCATTGTTTGTATGTGTATGAGTTTGCGTGCGTGTTTTTGTGTGTGTGTTTGCGTGTCTGTGTACGAGTTTGAACTGTGTGTTTGGGTATACGAGTTTGCGCGCGTGTGAGGGTGAACGAGTTTGCACACGCGTGTATGAGTTTGAGTGCATGAGTTTGACATGTGTGTGTTAATATATATGCACGTGTGTGTTTGTATGCATGGGTGGCCAGAGAGAGCGAGGCCAGGCGTGGTCTAGATCGCTGCGGGTTCGTCCAGCTCCGGTGGGCTGTTGGCCAGGTACTTGGCCCTCATGCTCGAGGTGTACTAAAGAGAAACAAAGGACATGACACAGGTTAGTTTCACTTGCATTTCTTTACAACTATTGCACGCATGAATTATTTTAGATTGTATCATTAGCTTCAACATCGCAGAAAAACGTTGAAACATAATGAAGGTTATCTAGAATCGGACAATGTGGATGTTCAACAAGAGGTTTGTGAACTACAGCTACAGCTAAATAGTGTCTTATGAATCCGTGTTTGTTTGGGCGCCATCTTTCACAAGTAAAACTACATTGCAAGTGAGCTTTATTCCACTCCATAATCCGATATGGATACAACTCTTCTGAAAAGTGGCCTCAGACTCCCCCCTCCTTACTTATGTAGTTTGCTTTTCATAAGTAGGGATGACCTCCAAACACCATAAACCCATTCCCCAGTTCACCAATGAACACAATCTTTTTTTTAAAGATGAGGGGGCGAATCAAGATAAGCTTGTTTGGGTCCTGAGATGGAATGCAGTTCCTTTGAAAATAAAGCAGCAGTCAGTGTATTTTCTGCAGAGGGCAAAACATACGGTACATCTTTCACCCTCAGTTCACTACTTGTTCAATCACCGTGTGCCACCTTCATGCACACTTCAGCCAGGACCATGCGAGTCACAATGCAAATGATTGAGCTTCCAAATACGTAGGGGAGAAATAACATGGTGCATTTGTACGACAACACTCACCAACAAAAGTGTCACCACACAAACAAAATGTTGGGATGCAATTTGATTTATTTACACCTCCTGTACTGTAGAGGGAACATTGCACATCAAGATGATATCAAACTTACCTTGGAGGCAGAGTGGCAATATTGTTTTGAATAGTTGTGTGTATGCTACATTACATCATCAAGTCATAAGTGCACTCTACTCTGGTCCATTAGAAAGATTTACGGGCACTTTCATGTAGTGCCCCCTCGTTTTAAACGTATCAACTTTGTCCAGTTGAATGTGAAATACCTCCCTTCCGAAGACTAAACAACCCATTTAGGGATGAAGAATGAATCAATATTAACCAATAAACTAAAGTACAATATTTTACAAGAAATCATCTATACAGCCCCCCCGGAATTTGCTTACAGATAAACCATAGCCTAACGTTAATACAATATCCGCTCTGCAATCATAGAACCACACCAACAAATGTTGGGGCCGTGGAGATCTAGTTACTGAGAAAAAAATAAGAAAATGCGAATAACAAACAGCAGTTTGGGTCAATGGTTTCCCAACGTCAGGTAGCAAAGGCTATCTCGTCATCCTGTCATAGTGATGTCTTTAGACACGGCGGGTGGTGTGGGGGTCTGGGGAATAGAGAGAGGAGTGGGGGGGGGGGGGGGGTTAAGATGAACATGCAGCCCGAGGCCACAGCCGTCCAGAGTGCAGGTGAGAGATCCTACCTCCAGGCAAACAGACCAAAAGAGACGGAGGGAGAGGGGGGCGAGCCTGGGAGTCTGGCTGGGATGCGGACGTTAAAGGTGCTACTGGGTAGGCTAGGTTTGGGGGGGGGGGGGGGGCTGCGATTCCAGGTGAAGGGAGGGGATATGGGAGATGGGAGGGGGTGGGTGTCCACAGTCCAGCAATCAGGGACGGAGGAGGGGTTTGGGTGGGGTCGGGTGGGGTTAGGTGGTGGTGGTGGCAGGCATGAGTAGTACCTGTTAGCGATAGGAGATGGAGGTGATGGAGGTTACCAAAACGATCTGGAACTCCCCGAGGGCTTTAATTGCCAGCTCTGACCGCTGCTACTGTCGGCGGCGGTCAAATACAACTGGACGGATTCGGCGGGGGGGGAGAAAGGGGGGGGAGAGACGACACCAAACAACCACAAGAGAGGAGAGGAGGGAGAGAGAGAGAGAGAGAAAGAGAGAGTAGATACAACAACGCCGAGGCTCAGATGGATACCAGGAGGAGTTCTCAGAAGGACGGCGGAGAAACCAAGGGGAGGAAACCAGGGGAGGAAACCAGGGGAGGAAACCAGGGGAGGAAACCAAGGGGAGGAAAACCAGGGGAGGAAAACCAAGGGGAGGAAAACCAGGGGAGGAAAACCAAGGGGAGGAAAACCAGGGGAGGAAACCAGGGGAGGAAAACCAAGGGGAGGAAACCAGGGGAGGAAAACCAGGGGAGGAAAACCAAGGGGAGGAAAACCAAGGGGAGGAAAACCAGGGGAGGAAACCAGGGGAGGAAAACCAGGGGAGGAAAACCAAGGGGAGGAAACCAGGGGAGGAAAACCAGGGGAGGAAAACCAAGGGGAGGAAAACCAGGGGAGGAAAACCAGGGGAGGAAAACCAAGGGGAGGAAAACCAGGGGAGGAAAACCAGGGGAGGAAACCAGGGGAGGAAAACCAAGGGGAGGAAAACCAAGGGAGTAGTCGGGGAAGAGAGAGGAGGGGCGAGACTAAAGATGGGATTTGCGACACAAGGGAACTACACGATATCAGAAACTTCCATAACCCTTGGGGTCATTTGTCGCCTTGCGTCCGGAGCGACGGAGAAGACGATTGAGAAAGGCTAGGGCCGTGAGGGTATGGGTCCATGTTTTGAACACGGGTTCAATAGCTGCTGTCAACACCACATGCTGCCTTTGAGGAAAAAACTATGAATAAAGGTGCCGTGTGTTCCTCTAAAGGTCAAATAGGAGTAACAAGAAAATGACTAATGAACTAATCAATCTGAAACATACACAAAAAAACCCCCAATAATAATAGCTTACTTGTTTTATTTTCTCTTACGTTTAACAACACCTCTCCAAAAGAGATGAGGGAATAAATGATACAGAGCATTGAACGAAGACGAGATGGACCAATGCAGACACGCGCGTACAGACATGCTTCCCCCGTGCACTGGGGCTAGGGAGACGCTGAGAGTCTGGTCAGCCTGGCAGGGGGCTGCCCTGAGAAGACGACGTGCTCGGGGAGGGAACTAACTACAGCCACGCCGTTCCTCTGGAGGGCTGGCACGCGGCACCATGGTAGGGAATCAAACAGGGTTGGTTTTTTTTGTCCTTTTCTACCCGGCGACGAGCGCTGGCTGTACTTACGGAGGGGGGAGGAGACTCTCGTCCAATCAGAGGGGTGTTTTCGCAGCGCGGGTTCTGGAAGGCGGCGTTCTGGGCCCTGAGGATCACACACACACACACACACACATATATCAATGCAAAAAGATGACAGCGCATGAATGCTTCTTCTTATTCACCCAAAGGCGAGCTACATAAGCCATGTGAAGACATCCCACTACTCATATCACTTTGGGTAGGACCATAACTAACTGAAATAAGCTCTTTAAACCCTCGTTGCATGGAACATGTGTAGAACAGCAGAAAAACGAAGGTTGGAGAAAATAGATATATACATGAATGACACACACACACACACACACACACACACACACACACACACACACACACACACACACACACACACACACACACACACACACACACACACACACACACACACACACACACGGGTTAACAGAGTCAGGGTCTCCCCCCTCGGCATGCAAAGGCCAGGAGGCCACCCGAGGCCAGCCCCCCCCATCAGCCTCCACCCAAACCCCCACTAATCTTGTGGAGGGCCTTGGGTTTCAAAGGCCGCCCAGCTGGGGAGCAACAGCTGCATGCGTCGGGCACCACAGTCAGTCTGCACTGGAAAAGCGTTTTCTCCAAGAATCCTCCTTGAATTTGCGATCATCTATTATGCATGTTGTATGCATGTATTTTTTCCCAGGGCGCATCGGTGCCAGTAAAACTAAAAAGATGTATAGGTTATAGTTCACCCAAAACAGTATAATTGTGATGATAGCGTGCCAATATTGGCGCTATGCCATGCTCCTTCCTAACAATTCAAAACAGGGCTGTTGTAACGCAGACATCAATTGGCATTTTCCTTTTTCCCCCGTTGTCATTTTAAAACAGTTACATTGGATTAACGCAACAACAACAATCAGAACAATACTGCATCACGAGTTAGGGCTGTGTGGCGGCAGCCAGTGCCTTTCACTCCAAGTTACCGCAGAGCTTCAACGCAGAGCGAGATCGCACACCAGACAAGCACCGGCAGGGCCGTGTCGGGCAGCCAGTGTAAAACAAGACAACTTTATTCATACAGCGCTTTTCATACACGACGAGGGGCTCCAAGTTCCAAGGGTATTAGTAAGACAACGCACCGTCGGCAGGTTCCATTTTAGGTCTTGTTCCGTGTTTAGTATGACGTGTGTGAATGGAGGTTTTGGAGCAGTGCTGAACGCAGCCACGGTGTGTGTGTGCTCTCACTGGAAACATGACCCCTCTTGAGTTCCAGTAGGGACAAACGGCCGAAAGAGTTGGTTTGTTCACTGTGCAAAGTGTGATGTAACGTGACGTCAATGAAATGACACAGCAGCGCTAACGCTAGGGCTTTCAAGATAAGAGAATGCGAACACAAACACACACACACGCCAGAAAAGATCAATCGTAATACATTACATAATAACCAGCTTTGGATTACAACGGGGTCAAGATTTTTTATAAAGTAGGAGGGGAAGAGTTGGTGCGTGAGGCAAGAGATGTCGAGGTACTCAGAGTAAAAAAGAAATAGACTACCTATGATGCAATAAAATCTTTTTTTTCAAGTCAGTCTTCAAAAATAAATGTACACAGATGGATGGTGCGTGACAAAGGCCACGCTTATACAGCAAAAAGGCGAGCCCTGCTCTTAGGAAACCCTTTGGGGTCCTTCCAGATTCAGTTCCCCTTTGCTCACGAACCACGGCTGCACGATCACCACCGAACTCGATAAATTGAGATTATTTTTCCTGATAATGGGAATCGCAATTATTCATTGCGATTAACCGATTATCGATTCAATTTGCCATCCACAGGTCATTCCTCAGACGGACACACCAGAAGCACTCATAAAAGGTAATTCATGTGAATTGTTAGAGCGCAAATCTTTAGGATTTAAAACTTTCCCCGACTCCCAACTTTTAAAACAAGACTGAAGACTTTTACTCTTGTTTTAGCTTTCTCCTAAATCTTAAAACAAATTACACTTTCAACAATGCATTGTTTCAACTTTGCCTTTCTTGTACTATCATTTGCTTTTATGTATGACAATGTTTCTAGGTGAAGCACTTTGAGTCTACCTCGTGTATGAAAAGTGCTATCTAAATAAAGTTATCTTGCTTTACATTGCCTAATTGTTGAGTTGCTATTGTTATACATTTTTTATGTAACACACGTACAAAATCGGATTACACCATTTCTCCCATTATATTTCTTTGAATGCACGAACTGCGACCCATAACGAAATCACAAACAACCGTGCAGTCCTTCCCAGAGCTCCCTTGCTTTTCCATGGAGTGGGGGGGGGGGATCTTGTTATTTATAACCAGGCGTGCGTTCACACTCACATGTACTCGGTGACGGGGGCGTTGCTGACGGTGTGCGCGGCCGCGGGGATGCTGGTCTCGCTGCCGTAGCTGCTGCCACAGCTGTACAGGCTGGGCATGTGCACGCGGTACAGGTTCTCGTGGTTCTGCCGGCCGCCGTGGCTCAGGGAGTCGTCCTCCTCGATGTCGTCGTCCTCCTCGCTCCTGGAGGGAAAAGAAACAGACCGAAACAAAATAGAAGTCAGACATGCAGTTACAACCCGTCGCCACCAGGAGGAGCCCTTCGCCACTAGGAATGGATGATGGCTCTGTCGGTACAAAAAGAAAACGTTTCCAGTGGATCAAATGTGGTTTCCTTTGTGCTTAACGCGCTGGAAGACTGCGTCTAAAAATAGCCTCTCTTGGAACATGTAAAGCTCTCTTTATGACCGAGAGTTCTTCTGACACTTAGGAACCCGGTGGTTTTCACTGAGATCTGGTGGGGATGGTGGAGGGTACGGGGTAGGGTCAGTAACAGTGGCTCACATGACCAAGGCTGTTAGAAAGTGGCAATAGAAGCACATGGTACATCATGACTGCCTACGTCCCTCTAGTGTACAGTAACACAACGCCCCCCCTCCCCCCCCTCCTGGCGCGTTGTGCTGCATAGCCAAACAATGATATCACCGCAAGCCAATCAGTGCACTCGTAATAACAGTACAAAGGGCAGAGCGAGAGATGCCGAGCTTTGCATTGTGGGGGCTCTTTAAAATCAATGACTAATAATATTGTGCTTCCGTATGTTCCAAATTTGCAGCAGTAGGGAAGGATTATACAAAGAGATGGACGGCTCAGAGAGCAGACTGAAGGCAGTAGGGGAACTAACACAAGAGGGGGAACTAAAACAAGAGGGGGGAGCTCAGCCAAATGACTTGAAGGCGTGATGCACGTATGCCCGGGAATGACCCACTGGACTCGATCAGGCAAGCCATATGTCCACTCCAGTTAGGAGTGGCCAGTCTCCTTCAATGATCAAATGTAGCACAAAGGCTTTTTATGTATCCAGTGTTAAGCCATCCACTACTTAAAGAGATACAAGTCATTTAGAAGCAGGAAGAAGTGAGTCATCCTCCTGTACAGTTTCCTCCACCCTACACCCCCCCCCCCCCCCCCCCATGTTTAACTATGTTTATTGAGCTTTAGCTCAATAAACATAGAGTTAGTTGGTTTAACCATGACAACATTTCGCTGACACGGCATTATGTTTTAATCCGTTGCCAAACGAACGCTAATCTCACCAGGGGGCGATGAAGGAAGCGTTAAGAGGACGAGTGGATTGGCCTCGTCATGAGTATGCCGAGCTCAAAGCCAGCGCGCCCGGCCCCCTTAAAGAACACCGTGCCGCAGGCCTAGCCGGGCAGAAAGCCCACTTCCCCAAACCCAACGTTGCGCTCAAAAGGAGAGAACGGAAATCGGATGCGTTTCATCCCGTTTCCACGGCAAGCGACCCGTTCCAAGAGTGCGCTCACACACACACGCACACACACAGACAGACACACACACACACACACGTCGGAGGTAGGATGTGGAAAGATTCTTTCCTCCGGCCCGGAGCAATTAGGTGGGCTGACAGGAAGCGGTGTCTTTAGAGGGAGCAGCTGGCGTGGGCTGGCCCGGCTCCAGCTGCTCTGGAAGCACACAGCCAGTCTATCATCGGCGGGGAGAAAGGCAGACGCGGCAGCGCCCCGCTCAATGGGTTCATCCGGCGGATCGTTAGGGCTGTCTGCACTCCGACGCTGCTAAAAACCACCAGAGGGGCCTGACCCCCAAGCCACGATCCTTTAAATGGAGTTTATGAAGAGGGCCGGGCGAATACCGTACACCCTAATGTTTCACTTCCCCGTTTTAATGTTGTTTACTCAGAAAGACGAGGGGTGGGGATGGCTTTTAGAGCTTTTTGCGGAGTCACTTTTCTTTTCTTCCTCAATTGGACTGCTTCCGAGCAAAACGTGTGTGAAGCAACAAAACACAAGTGGAGCTGGACCACACGTCAGGCTTTAGATGACCACAATGGTGAATGGGGACGTGTTATTCGCTGGAATGTAAGCTGGCCCACGTATTCATCACTTCCAAAATAAAGAAACTGCTTAAGAGCAGCCGGATGTAACAGTTGGAGGTCAATTTGCGATTAAACACATTGCCAAATAGGTCAATAATACAACTGCACAAAAGAGACTATTACAATACTGTCAATCAGCAGATACTTCAATAGAAAGAGATTTACAGGGAATTGTGTAAGAGACAGGTTTTTAATGAGCAGGTAGGGAGTGAGGCATCTTGCTCAAGGTTGCCCTCAGGCAGAATTGAAATTGCCAACGACATTTAGGGTTCAAACTCGCAAACCTTTCGGCTGGCAGTCACACACATTGTAACACCTGGGGACAACCCTGCAACCCTGAACCAGGCGGAAAACAGATCCACGGGAGCCAAAAGGTGAGCATGCGTTACCCTTTGCTGTGCCAGGTGTGAGGGACGCTGCAGATGATGGAGGTGAACATGAGGGCCGTGACGAAAGAGAAGAAGAGCAGGTAGATCAGGCCCTCCAGTCCGTCGTAGCACAGGCCGGTTACAGCCTGCACGTAGTCCTGGAGAAACACAAGGAGGGGGGGGGGGGGCTTTGTTGAGGCACGTGCTGATCAAGGTTAAGATGATTAAGATCAGCTTTATGTTCCCAACAGCTTTTCATTGTTTGTTTATGAGAGGCCGAGGCTGTAAAATGTGCCCACATTTTGTCTCACACACACACACACACACACACACATTCAATAATGACTAATGAAAAATTATTTAATAGGGAGATACTGGGAAAACATTGACTTTCTCTCTACTTGTACACCACGAAATGCATCATGCGATAATGGAAGACCCATTTTGCTTAACCAAAACCAAGAAACTGCTTTAGCACCACACGTTTCCCTTGAAATAAACCCTCATTTGCGGAGGATAGTTATGTGGTGTGGAATCATTTATGATAAGCACGGTGGACGGTCGCTGCGGCAGTAAAGAGGGAGGACGGTTTGAGGAGACTGAGCAAGGCATCCAACAGGAGCTGGCCCACACAGTGGCGCTGTGTGTACAGACAGAGCCCTGTGTGTGTGTGTGTGTGTGTGTGTGTGTGTGTGTGTGTGTGTGTGTGTGTGTGTGTGTGTGTGTGTGTGTGTGTGTGTGTGTGTGTGTGTGTGTGTGTGTGTGTGTGTGTGTGTGTGTGTGTGTGTGTGTGTGTGTGTGTGTGTGTGTGTGTGTGTGTGTGTGTGTATACCATGTGCAGGCTGCGGCAGTCCACCAGCGCCGTGAGCTGATGCAGGCCGATCTCTGTGGTGTTCAGGACCCCCTGGATCTGCTCCAGATTCGGCTAGAGGGAGAGAGGGAGAGAGGGAGAGAGGGAGAGAGAGAGAGGTAAACCCTAAGAATCGGCGGATGATTAAAGCTCCAGCAGGAGGTGGAGAGCCTTCTTGTGTGCGGATCCTCTCTCTGGTGTCTGGAGAACGCCTCTACCTAACGGCCCGGCCCTGAGACCACACAGAGGGTCCTGGTGCGTGTTAGAAGGATTGGGGAAGTGCTCTGTGGTACTGTAGGTCTGGGTTATATTAACAAAGCGAAAATGCCGTCACACAATAATGCATAACATCTTTGTTGAGAACAAGAGCCGTTACTTATCTATTTTATAGATCGTTAGATACCAGTAGATATAAGGTGAATTGGTTTGAGCCTCTTAAAAACATACCTAATATAAATTGAATGAATTGATTAATCAAGGAAAGATACTTTGAGTATAAAGAGTAACCAGGAATGCCAATCAATGTCCTCTACATGTCCTCCGGGGAAACTCCACCTGCCCATTTTTTACTCGATTGTACTACTACTACTACTACTACTACTACTACTACTACTACTACTACTACTACTACTACTACTACTACTCTACTACTACTACTACTACTACTACTACTACTACTACTTATACTACTACTACTACTACTGTACTTATATGATATCTACTACTAACCTCTACACTACTACTACTACTATTACTACTCACTACTACTACTACTACACTTCTACTACTACTACTATACTACTACTACTACTATTACCATACTACTACTACTAACTACTACTACTACTACTACTACTACTACTACTACTACTACTACTACTACTACTACTACTACTACTACTACTACTACTACTACTACTACTACTACTACTACTACTACTACTACTACTACTACTACTACACACGTCCCGTGGCGCCGTACACACATTCTTAATGACTCGGCACAATTCTATGTGCGGGCGAGAGAGCTCCGCTGATGAAGCACGGCTCGCTCTCCCCGAGCTCATATCACCTTGTTGCCGCGGGCGAGAGAGCTCCGCTGATGAAGCACGGCTCGCTCTCCCCGACCTCATATCACCTGCCCCCGGCGGCCGTCCCATAACACCGTGTGGTGTACCGGCCAGCGAGAGCATAACACAGTGGCAGCCGACAATAATACTGTCCCTCTAGTTCCCCCCGCCCCGCTTCTCGCACCTCTCTGTCTCCAGCTGCTTATGGACTCAGGAGGGAGCTGGTGTAGAGCCCTGGTGATGTAGCTACATGCTGCTGGTGGAGTACAGTACAGTGCAGCACCCCCCCACCCCACACACACACACACACACACTTGGTGTCCACGTAGTCCCTGGCCGCGGAGCGCAGCAGCTCAGACACGTCGTCCTGCATCTCTACCAGCGCTTTATGGCTCCCGGACAGCTTCTGCAACACAGGGTTGGAAAGAGATTGATATCTAGATATAAAACAACATCTCTCACACACACACACACACACACACACACACACACACACACACACACACACACACACACACACACACACACACACACACACACACACACACACACACACACACACACACACACACACACCAGCCTAGAAGAGCAGCAGGCTGCTATCGAGCGGTTACAGCGGGACAGTGACTGCCGCTGTCCCGCTGGCTCAGAAACGTCTCTCCCCCGCTGTCCGTGCACTCAAGAGGCGCGCTTGGTGGCGGACGGCGGGTGTGTGGACGGTGTACATGTGGAAGCAAAACACTGTGCATTATACATAACACAGCCTCTGGAAAAAAAATAAAAATAAAATAAAAAAGGGGCTGCCTGGGGCCTAAGTGGCACTCAACGGTTTTCATTAATTCATAAAGGCTGGGAGGGTGAAATAGATGATGAATGATTTCAGGGGGCAATCTGCTGGGGTTTTTTTGTTTGCTTGCTTGTCTCCGAAAGGATGTTTTACAGCAGCAACATTATTGAATCTGAAACTAGCTCTGTTATTCTTGTATCCAGTCCTGCGTGCGTTTTTTTTGTTTTTCCTTCTGCTGATGAGGTGGAAGGGAAAGTACTTTAGTCTGGAGAACGAGAACCGTTCTCTCCAGGGCCACGTTTACTGGGGCAGAGAGACGGGGCGGGAATCACTCACGGCGTACCAGCCGCAGGTCATAAACAAGCCGGAGACCATATGCACAAGTGTGTACACTTTGTATACGCCATCATGCAAATGTATGTACGAGGGCGGACTGCTACTCTTGATGTAAGGAATGCCACAAGATCCCCCAACATAAATACGGCATTCATCATCTTTTATACACAAAAAGGTTAAATGTCAGTTCCACAAACCTGCTGGAACGGGTTGACTTGCTCCACATTGCAGGTCAGGTAGTACTGCAGGACTTCTGAAAGGGGGGGGGGAGAACAAAGAAACACAATAGGCGTTTGAGTGCGTGTCAGCCGCAATGACAATAACTCTCACAACCATACACTTACTGCACCCAGTTTAACAAGCCAGATTTGAAAAAGGGGTAGTTTTGTGTTCAAACATGTGACTTTAGATTGTGTACCTTTGTGGCGGCATACACCCTACACTCCCCATTGCCTCCTGTTGACATGTTCCGCTCATATTCCATTGGATTAGAGGCGTGCCGCGGTACGTTTATTTGGGTTGTATTGTCTTTCATCACAAACGCAGACTAAAAAAAGATTCTCAGGCCCACAGTTAGTTTGGTTTCGCAGACTTGACGCTACTGCTGAAGCCCGGGGAAAACCCCCACGGTGGAAAGGGGCCCCAACGGTAAGGCCTTAAAGCAGACATCTCAAATCACACAAAACATAATGCCCTTGCCATCTCACCATTCTGACACGTTTTATAGGCGAGCTGGTTAGCAACTTAACCAAAAAACAAAAACAAAACACGGACTCATCACCCGAGATAACAGCGAACAGGTCCCGTTCATCAGGAGGACAAAAACAAGAACATCATAAACCGTGTCTTTACCAAACGCACACACAGCAACAGCAGAGCGCGCGTGTGTACATGAAGCGGAAAATAGGAGACAGCAGGAGGGTCACATGCATGGATGAACCCTGGGGGGACCGACGTACAGTACTACAGCAGCAGTGTACAATGGGAGCGCGCAATAAAAGGAAATCGTTCTTCGATTTAAAAAGGCAGCCATGCACCGACCACAGCTGCAGACCTCGTCTCCATTATACTGGCCCGGGCACAACGAAATGCGCACGCCGTTGTATCCCCCCCCGCCCCCCCCCCCTGCATAGAATTAGATGAGAGGAAGAGCGGGGACATGGACACACTCACTGTGGAAGCCTGCGGGGGTCTTGATAAGGGAGTGTGTGTTGATAAAAAAAAGAAAGATTCGCTGGCTTTTAATTTCCAAAGCGGCCTCGAGTACGACAGAGGGAGCGAACGCGCATACTGTGTTCCGATTGTTCCGCACGCGCTCGCTCCGCCCACTGAAGGAGCAGATTGGTCGATTAATTACTGAAACCGCCACACTGGAAAGACGAGAGTTATATATGGGATATTCAACCCGTTAGCCAAAGACACAGCTGATCATTCATCTTTTAGAGCCCTTTTTATGGCCCCATTGAAATGACAAAGTCCTCCACGCCTTGGTCCATAAAACAAGGGCCTTTTTTAAGGATAATCAGAAACCCCGGGGCGTGGCGAAGGCACCGGGCTGCCTACGAAAAAAGTGTTTTTTTTACCGTTCAGAGCTGGGTGACATAAAAAAAAAAAAAAAGACAACCGATGATTAGGGCGTCATTAGTACCTGGTTTCATGACGCCATATTTCTCGGCCAATTCGGTCACGTAAAGTTGCGGGGAAACGCAGAAATCACTGGAGGCCTGGAAAACAAAAGAATGTTCTTTACCACATTTTAAATTTTCACAAAAAAAAAAAAAAAAAAGAAAAAGAATGAAACCGAACAATAACTGCGACACCCAATGGTGCGGGCTTGTTCTATGCTCTCCGTGGAGACCCGAATCCTGGTTTCCATGGAGACACTCACCGCGGAGACGGCGAGCTCCAGGCCGAGGGAGGCCCAGCTGATAACCATGGCCAGCACTGCAAACAAGCACACCCTGGGGAGGTGGGGAAGCAGAGGGGCACAGACATTTACCAATCATCCAAGTGCACTTTCCTGAGTTCTGTATTGCATAATGGTCTCCCCTGTACATGTTCTCGCGTCTGCATTACTGCTGATGCCTTTTATCCATCCACATTGTGTTTTCTTCGCTCATATATTGGGTTGTGTGGTTCGAGGCCTGGATCCTTAAATGACCTCCCTGGGAACAGTAAAGCACTGAACCCAATCTCCTCTACAGTGAGGGCAGGAAGGACCCTGAGAGATGTGGGGCATTTTTCCATCAAGTATGGAATACATAGAGAGGGGGGGGGGGGGTCGGATGCAAGCCCACCCATTTTCCGACCAAGGGTCAATTGGTTAGGGTAAGTTGTCATTTTGTTTAACATATCCAAGCCGTACATCCCTGGGTATTTTTCACAATAGGTTTACCCAGATACCGGTCATTAATGTAAAAATAATGTTGCGGCTTTGAAGACATTTTGGCGTCTTTCAAATTTACAAGCCTCCTTTTACTAGACACCAGCATAACATATTCTTTTTAGTGGGGCCAGGTGTGCCATTCGAACAGTACTCACCCAATCAATGTTCCTTTGGAGTTGCGGATCAAGCCAAACAGCACCAGAAGGCAGATAAGGACATCAAACAGCAGTAGGCCCAAGTAGCCCAGCCATCTGGGGAACAAAACAAAGAAAAGATAACCACGATGACTTCAATTAAATGAAGGCAGAAGCACAATTTAATCTAAAACATTGACCAACAAACAAGATCTGGCTCTACCACACAGATTTCTATCACATCTATATTGCAACTATATAGATCAATGAAATAGATCACTCTTTGAATGAGAATATGGCCAACAGCAGAGGACCATATCCATCTAATTTAAAAAAAAACATTTCTAGACAAACTGAGGACGTACAATTTTCCTAAGGAGCACATTTATCCGCAGTGTGTAGTATTTGTGTGCCAGGTTATGAACTCGACCTGCCAAGGTGGAACCAACCCTTTGCTCTGTCTGTACTAGCAGAGTGTGACGTGACCTCATTGTTACACGAGCAGGTCAACCAACAACTTGAATTACAGTCACGCACACGCACGCACGTTATTCTGACGACACTAATGTTGACCGTTGCATAGGATACGTAGAAAGCTTCTCCACTGACTCACGGACTCCAAAGCCTTGATCCTTCTCCTCGACAAAACCTTTGACGTTCCACTTTTGATTTATTTAGAGATTGCAGTAGCAGTCTTGGCTAGCATAGCCAAGAGTATAGAGAAACACCGGTTTAATGATTCGCAAACCAAGCCTTGTCAGCCTTATTATTTATGGATTGTTTCGAATTGTGCTGAGGGGGTTTCGGTTGTTCGGTGCGGTCTATTCCAACACATGGCTTTGAAATCCATGTCCTGGCTATGTTGGTTAGCTTGAGTGTCGCGCCAGAGGCTCAGTGCAATGTTAAATAGCCTAAATGCTAATGTACCAAAGTTTTATCGCATCCGCTTTCTCGTGGCAATCTGACATTAACGATACATAGATTCAAAAATATGCATCATTTGCAAGCAAAAACATGCGATGGGCCTGACAGGGAAATTGAAAGATTCAGTTTGCGTCCCTGAGCTACAGGAATGTACATCAGGGATAACATGGTGCAACATGGGACTAGAGGGACAACGGGAATGAATTTGGAATAATTCAGTTCTTCAACTCCATGCAGTATAACAGATGTTTCTAACACAAAGGAACACATTTTTTTGTTAGAACACACTTTTTTGTTAGAAACATCTGTTCAGGTCAAGGGAAAATAACCAAATCTACAAAATGGGGACTTGGAACACACTTTATTGAGCATTAACTCATATTGACATCATCCACAAAACTGCTGATGTGCTCGGTGCTTGTATAGCGTTCATTCCTATTGCCCATACTTTCTGCCGTCATTTCCCATCTGGGATTCATAAAAGAACCAGCCGTCATTTAATTCATTTAATTAAGATCACTGCAGCGGCACAGGGTCCGGTCCCGCTCCCTCAAACCCCCTGACGGCCGTACCTGTACCAGTCGTAGAGCTCCACGTCCGTGGCCAGGGCCTCCAGGGAGACGCGGCCGTGGTCCCAGAAGGTGATACCCGCCATCTGCTGCACCAGATCCTCCAGCTGGCCCTGCAGCTTCCGGGTGATGGAGAGGTAGTCCGTGTGCTTGGTGTACTGCACCTCCAGGTACTGCAGGTCTCCCTCCACCGTCTGGTTGAGGGAGAGCGCACCCTCCGACACCTGCGGGCAGTGAGGGGGGGGGCATGGTTCAAAATCCAAAAAGGGCTGCGCCGCTAGGCATTGTGGGAAGAACTGCAGGGTGGCCGGTGACGGTGTTTATAAAAAAACAACAACAATGTTTTTATTTTTGGTTTTGCATAATTTGGCAGTTTGATCGTTTCGGGTCTTACCAGTTTCTGCACCCCTGTGACTGTGCGGTTGGCATGACGCAGGGAGTACGTCAGGCGGTTCACACCGTCGCACGTCTCGCTGTTCCCATAGAAACCGACGGCTATGCCAGCGCTGGGGGCAGACAAAAGAACGGATAGGGAGGGGGGGGGGGAAAGCAAAAGGGGAAGAGAGAGAAGAAGGGGGGTGAGCCAAAATAAAGTAGGGGAGATGGCAAGCAGCAGGAGAGGCATGTGAACCCCACATTAACCCTGTCAGTCCAGAGCTCTGTGAACAGACAGCATTGAGCTCCTGCGGCGCCATGGTAACCCGGAGGAATGGGCTAGCGATGCTACGTGGCCCACGCTGCAGAACCCAAACAAAGACTGCAGTGAGAGAGCCGACCAAGTCCCCGTTGGTCGGCCCTTTACATTGAAATGGGAACCGTTTAGGAAATCAAAAAAGAGCAAAATTATGTACAACATTTTTGACCACGGAGAAATTTGACCAAAACTGTCCCCAGCAGGACCGACGCAGGTTAACCGAGCAGATGTTTTCACCTCATTGAGGCAAGAAAAGACACACTCGTACAAGTTGCAGATTTCATGTTGGCTGTTAACCTCCATATCCTCTGCGGTGGGAACGAAACCAGAGCATGCACAACCCATCTAAAAACGTACAGCGATCACTTAACTCAACAGTCGTTGACTTCACTTCACTTTTCTGGTATGCGTACACCTACTGTGCAAATAAATATAATTCTGTTCATGATTAAAATAGATTTGTATATACACATCCCTTCAAACTGTATCTATTGTAGAAATAAACAACGTTGAAAACAACACCAAACCACATTATACAGCCGGTCCCGGACAAAGACAATGGCCCCATGCAGATAAGGACTTTCTGAAGCACCACATTGATAACGGAAGTACATTGAGCAACGAATAAATGGAGAACATTTTTGACCAAGGATGAATTAGACCAAAATGTGCCCAGCAGGACCGAGTTTAAACAGGCTGATGTTTTCACCTCGTTGAGGCAAGAAAATACACACTCGTACAATTTGCAGATTTAATGTTGGCTGTCAACCTCCATATCCTCTGCGGTGGAACGAGCGATAAACTAACTTAACAGTTGTGGTCTAAACTAAGTCACTTTCCTGGTTTTGCGTAAACCTGCTGAAAAAATAAATAAAATAATATAATTCTGCTTCTGATTAACATACATTTTTTATACATACTATATCTATTGTAGAAATAAATAAAGTTGAAAACAACATGAAACCACATTATACAGCCAGTCCCTTACAAAGACACTGACCCCATGCAGAGAAGGACTTTATAAAGCGCCACATTGATAATGGAAGTACATTGAGCGACGGAAAAAGCGAGCCAACGCTCTGTTTTGTGGCATGTGAATGGGCATGCCGATTTCCTGAGTGTTACTAATCTCTTCCTCTCACACCGCTCGCAGACGAGTAGAGACACTATCAACATGAGAACCCCCATTTTTATGGTATCACCATAGTGAGACAACTCGGCTTAGTGCTTGAGTTTTTAAAGGAGAGGTTCTTGGTGGGGGTATAGCGCCGCTGCCTACCAATCAGTCTTCCCTGTTTTCAATAACGCAATCCTATTGGATAAAGGATTCAAGGAGCCTTTTGAAAGGTGTGTGTGTGTGTGTGTGTGTGTGTGTGTGTGTGTGTGTGTGTGTGTGTGTGTGTGTGTGTGTGTGTGTGTGTGTGTGTGTGTGTGTGTGTGTGTGTGTGTGTGTGTGTGTGTGTACTGGGGAAGACAGAAGAAGTGATTACAAGAAATAGAGGAAAACTTTTCATGAGGGCTTCACATTGTCGGTTTCACAGCTAGGAGTGAAATGACGCAATGGACTCAACCAAGATGGCTCCCGGGTGAGCCATCAACCGACAAATGAGGCCCAACAGGAAATAACTGAAGCCATGGTCTCTAGCTAGAGAAGGAAACAAACACTGAACAGTCTCCACTCGTAAAAAGAAACAAGGCTCCCTTTTCAATTTAAAACACAAAAGTCCACTAGAGGATTTGTGTAACTAAGTATTGGTATCATGTCTCTGATTTCAAAAGTTTTGGTGTTGACGGACTTAGAAGGAGAGCCTAACAATGTTAAAACAAAGAAGATAAACAGGGGAAAGGTTTTGAGAGTGTATTTGGAAGATACTAAACAAAGAGAGAGGTACAGGGGTTTTTATTGATAACACTATTTAAATCATTATCGATCTACTGATATGTGAAGATATTTTGAATCGACGACATTGTTGAAATGTCACGCATTGAGAGACTATAAATAACAGACCCCCATATGAGAAAAAAAGGAACCTGGCATTCTCTTTTGCTACGTCAAACAGCTGAAGTGAACACCCACTGACCAGAGGTATACAAGAACAGCTGTGGAAGTAGACAAGTGAGGTCCTTTAGGGCCAACCTCTAAGCACTACATTAGACCTCGACATTGTCTGCCACACCACTCCATGTAGACCTTCAATTACACATGCAGAGTAATAGACCATCAATCAAGATAGCCTTATCGTGGCACTTCAAATGTCTGTATATGGCTTGTGTTGACGTGTACACTATTAAAACCATACATTTCTGAATAATTTAAATCCTGAGGATATCAGTGTTGTGGACGTGTACATCTACTTATGTTAATGAGTACAAGCCATGCTTTCAACTTCTGTGGTTAAGCTAGTGGTGAATCAAAAATACTTGAGGAATTGCTTAACATGAAGAAACCTTTTCAAAAAATACCTTGGCAAAACCAGCATACCATTGCTTATGAGATATGGCGGCAGGACTCAATAACACAAATACTAATAGGACTTGGCTCCAAGCCCTTCCCAACGGTTTATTTGAATAGGTAAGTTACATTGAAATGTAAATCAAAACTTATTGCAATAATCGAGTAACTATTTTAACTTGCTATATGAATTTGTGCGTGCCAGTGAGCCGAAAATATGTGTTGGTAGAAGGATAGTCCAGTCATAGAAGATGTACCTTCAGCCATAGAAGATGTACCTTCTTTTCTCATTTCTAGTCAAACTATAAACAAAAAAAGTACCAAGTTTTGGTTTGGCTTTGGGTGTTCGGGATTCAAACCTAGATCCCTTCAGATTCAAAGTCCCAATGGTAGTCTAGCAGTTTGAAATCCTGCTTGAGGATGTCTTCCCCCGATCTGTTCTGCAAAATGACGAAATGCTGATGCAGATACTGCAGGCGCCATATTGCCAACATTTTTGTCAAATTAGCAAATGTTAATGTTGTCTATATTTCCGAAGGCCATGGCTATGGTTGAAAATACGCTAAAACCGAGTTGGTAGAATCCTACCAAATCCAGCACACATCACCCCTCAGCTCCCCAGGAACCATCCCTTTCACGTCTACTGAGCCGAAGTTGATGAGGCCCTCAACTTTTTATTTCAGCTGGGAAACACTGCTGTAATCATCATTGTAATCAATAGCTCGACAGCCACCGGACAAGGTGCAACCGATGGCTCCGTCTAAGGTAAAAACTAAAATCGCTTAGCTTCAACTCTCGAAGAGGAACGCTAGCATCAACTCAACACTCAACACGCTCATAAATTACCACGTCAATCTTTGAACAAGGGTGGTTTTCCATGTACAACGAAAGGCTTTTGGGAGGACCCTCAAAGGGGATGACATACAACGTTGAGTCGACGTGACACTGCCGGCCGACGCCAGCCAGCCTCCTGCCTTTCCGGTGGTCAAGCACCAGCCTTATCAATGCGATGGCTCACCTGCAGACGAGCGTGGCGACGATGACACACCAGGCGGTGCAGCAGCAGTCGGCCCTGGCGGACTCCTGGCTCTTGGTGCGCCGGCAGCACAGCCAGAAGGAGTAAAAGAGCAGGAAGACCAGGTCCAGGGCCAGGCAGGCCAGAGCAATGCCGGCCAGCAGCACAATGGACTGTGGGGAGGGGGGAAACACAGGAGGTCAGAGGTAAGATTATTCATGGCTTAATGGCTTTGGAGGTTAGGATCAAATAGCTGCTGGAACTTTTGCAAGACAATACAACACAAACATGGGGTGCATTGGATCAGCTTTTGGATGTGTTTTTAAACTCTCACATCAGTAAAATATTAAATACAAGGATTTTACCACATCTACATCAACGAGTGGTTATTACAATTTTGACATTACTGACTTGACATTTACAAGTAATCATTGGAGAGGCATAAATAACTTCAATGAAGTACACCTTCTATAAACATGGACTTTATCACCATGTGTGGTCATCTCTTCCCTAAAATAAAGCTGTGTATCACTCATTATTGCCTTAAGGTTTAATAAACAATACAGCATCTTGAAAACAAGGGAAAGCACGGTGCCCTTGTATGACCTCTGATCATTTACCCAACAGCTGAGCATCTTGAGCTATTCTGTCAGACATGACGTACCCAACAGCAGCTACCATGGGGGGCCAAGTAAGAGAAACACAAAACTTTGCCCTTGTTCATGCAATGCGACTCACTGTTAAATGTTACACATTTAAGTGGGTAAAGTAATACAGATTAATTCAGTAACTTGACACATAATCACGACTCTCATTTCAACACAATTTGTGGTCACAATAACAATGGAATCAAGGGTTCTGTGCTTCTTGAACCAGCCAAAACAATTCGATTTACCTCCTGATATGTTGGATCTGCAGGTTGAAAATCATTGCTTGTCTGCTCGAACCGGAGGTTGAAATGGGGAAGTCTGTGCAGGAAATTCACCCACCATGGAGGTGAGTAGCTCACAACTGCTGCCATTGCCACTCAAAAGTCAGTGCCGCTGTTTAAGGGAGCAGCTGTGCTTTTAAAAAGGAAGTATGTTGCCGAAAGATACTTGTCGTGAATCTTGGGATCTTTGGATAACGATGTGGCTGTTGTTGTCATCAATAAACCCCCAGGTTAGATGGCTGGCATCCTTAACGCCAGGCAGAACAAGTCACAGATGGTTGTTGTTTGTATGAGTACTTAAGGGCCACTTTCAAGCTACTTCTACGTGCTATAATAAAATAAACCACACGCACGTTAAGCAATCTCAGATGAACACACGCAGATAAATCAAAGCGGGTGAATTCGCTTCCTAATCATACATCAACGAAGAACTGCGTCCACTCACTGGCTTAGCGATAGCATGGTACCTTGCTAGCGGTTGAGCCAGG
The DNA here is from genome assembly GCA_900291075.1 of Melanogrammus aeglefinus. Lineage (NCBI taxonomy): Eukaryota > Metazoa > Chordata > Actinopteri > Gadiformes > Gadidae > Melanogrammus > Melanogrammus aeglefinus. The sequence goes on from OLKM01000216.1 coordinate 412,485, forward strand.
ATTAAAGTATCCTGTGTGACCTCAGCCGAAGTGGGACGTGGAATAAGTCGAGATCCCAGTGTATTGTGGCTTATCAAGTGTCCGCGACGTGTTTCAGTTTTGCTTCAGACGTCCCCAGTCATCCGATATGTCTCTTCCTTCTTCTCGCTAGCTGGGTTAGCCTGTAGCTAGCTCTGTGGGGGTAGGTTACTCCGCTGATGATTTGTCAACGATGCAAATAACTGAGTCCCCGTTGTTCCACTTTGTCGACATCTTGGTCTTTGGATCGATCTTGGCTCATAGAGAGAGATATTTATGCAGTTGACTCATGCCATCTTTCTCCATTGGTTTCAACCACGAAACGGTGAACAAGAAGGCGGTGGAAGATCTCCTCCAAACATTGAATAACACAAGCAGTAGAGCCAGACTCTGCCTGCCGAGCACTGCTCCCAATGGTGGAGCTGGCAGTCGAATCGTCCGAATCAATCACACGTTAGAGCTGAGAGAGTATGCTGAATTATAGCGTTATCCCGGTCTACTGACGTATAGTTTCCGGTGTCTTACTTCCTAAGCGTGCAATGACAGTCGAGCTTAAAAGAATAACAACAAGACGATAAGAACAACGGCAATAACAATAAATGTGGAGATTTTACGAATAATTTGAAAAAGCTGTATCCGAAACCTTTCGAGCCCTTTATCGAAAATCCCTCCCTTCATTCAACCCTAACCCATGTTACAATGTCCCGCCCACTCTCCGAAATAACGCTCATTTGGGGCATCCTGTTCCAGGAGGACCGCCGGGGTATGAGAACGCCTGAGAACGCATGCACACAGCTCCACAATGGAAGTGGCGCCCCGAAGAGGCAAGACTGCGCTACTGACGGCGACGGATTAAAAAAACAAATCGGAGGGTTTCGATATTCTGCCATTCAGCATTAATAGCGAAAAACACCACAACACAGACCATGCATCTCAACTCAGTCAGAGGCATACCAGCGTACCATGATAAATGAGCAAACATTTACCCTTTCTGATATCCCAAATTGTAAGGTGTACATACACACGTGTTAATAAGTTTATAGATTCAAACGTAAGGTTTTGTCTTTTACAACATTCAACACATTCATGACACAGATCGTATTAGTCACTACGCAGCGATGGGACATTGCATTACTTGTGTGGACGTGTTCCTTCTGACTGTGAGGGAATCACTACTACTTTAAGGAAGGAAAAATATTTTTTTCTTTTTTTTCTATTTTCTTCAGGAAATCACATGGGGGTGCTGTGGCTCTCACATGACAAACTGAGCCATGGCTGGAGCGATCAATGAAGGTATGTACGAAATCTCAAACAGTGGTCAGCGCCCCACTGTTTTAACGTCCACTTCTTTTTAAGTTGCATTTGGTTTGCCAAAACGTGTTAAGCCTCCGTCAGACGCCGACTCAAAGCACGGTGTTCACTTGGCAGAACGTGCTGTACTTTTCACTGCAACTCACTTATGTAAGTTGAAATGATTATTGCATAGCACATTGTTTCGAATACTTTATAAAGATGCATATGGCTGTGGTTAAATAAATGCGGTAGGGTTTCGCCTCTCCTTTTTGTTTTGTTTACAGTTTTGTTTTATCTGTCGGTAATCCGCGTTATGATTTAGGATAGTGTTAAACAACATGTCTCAATTAATTATGTGGAACGTTTATGTTTCACTATGGTAGCCCGACGCCCGATCTGTGTGAGACTGAAATAACGTGATCTAAAAGATCTTCGGGGGGGGATTTTGGTTTGGTTTTCAGGGTCCGTCCCTCCGTACTACAGGGAAGTGTATGAAGCCATCCGATGTAGAACGGATGAGAGGGTGCAGGTGGAGGTGTTTCAGAGGTTACTCGACAGGACGGATCTCCAGAAGGCTGCTCTAGGACAGGTGGGGACAACGCACCCCGATGGTCTAGTCAGTGAGACTCGGATAAATTTACAATTGGCAATGAAACTGTTGATCTATGAAATTGCATTGGCTTATTTTGGTTTGAGACTCTTTCAGAAAGAATCCAGTCGATTCAATATTTGGATGTCAGAAAATATTGCCTATTAATCACAAGTTTTCCTAATGCGTCATATTTCCAATTTGCGTGATTTTTCACGAAGTCAACGTGATTGTTTCAGGTGAATGAGAAGTAGGCCTATACCATCACTGTTTAAAATGAGTAAAATAGTTAAAACGCGGTTGATGTTCTATATAGCCTAAACCTTGACCTCCCGCACTTTATTATATGCACTCCATATTTTGCGACGGCAGATTGCTGAGCACGTTGATTCGACCGGAGGCTTCCTGAGCAAGTTGTCCCTCTATAAAGCACTGGCCTTGATTGCTCTCGCACAACAAGGGAAGCAGCCGAGTCCGAAGCTTCTGGAGAACTGCATACAAGGTCGGTGACAGCACACGTCTTCAAGCCGGGACAGCAGTAAAAACATGGCTTAATTATTAACTCATCAACATCGCATGTTTTACGGCTGGTCCCTTTATCGTTTCAAATTGATTGTATCAACGCATATATCTTTGCACTATTTAAACATTTTTACAGACAGCCTGGGTGTTGAACTGGACGCTTGACTTTATGGGAAGAACTTTTTGGTGCAAGTCATATTTTTTAGTTGGTAGGCCTATTCTAAATCCAAGTGCTATTGTGGGTACAAAAGAGAGGAAACAGTTGCTCTTGTTTGTGTTTCTATATAGAGGTAGGCTAGCTAGTATATGGTGTCCTGGCTAAGGTTTATTTTAACTCACTGAAATGATTTGAGGCCCCCTGTGTTATTCCAGGTGTTGTTAAAATGGTGGCTGACTTCTGCAGTTCACTATCTTTGTTGAATAGGGGTAATGGGTTAACCTCGCAATTGTAAGTGCTTGGCACACTTTGCACACGTTCTATTAAGATCCTTACTGTACTGACAGCGATGTATTGTTGTTTCTCTTTCTTCTGGTGTGTTTGTGTACGTGTGTGTACGCGTGTTTGGCTGGTTTTCATTGGCAACAACATTACGTGCTTCTCATGATTTAATTGAATTTTGCATTGCTTGCATGGTTTTAACATGACATCAGAAGCAACCGGTTACTGAACCACTACTATGACTTTACAGGCTATTGGTCTATTGGAAGACAGCCACAGCTTTCATTCTGAACATTTTGGGTCGCAACCCAATTTGACCTTCACTCCTGGGCCTTCAGTGCTACTATATGGTTACAAAAACCTAAGCAAAAGTTGATCGAAGCGCTCAGAACCGGTGTGTTGTGAATCAATATATTAATTGATTTGATACAGTTTATGATTACGCGATATCCACACAAACACCAGCTCGCTCACTCACTCACTCTTACACACATCGGCAAGTTTTCGTTAATAGTGTCACTTCAGCGTTTTGCTCATTCAATTCATCACGGCATGACATGGCCTCTTTGTTTGTGTCTGTTTTGCCACAGAGCTGCCAAAGCCCCAGCTTGGTGAGCCCAAGGACCTAGGGGCATTGAGGATGCAGCCGACCCCAGACGACCCGCTCACGGTGGCTCACAGCCTGGATAAGCTGCTGGTCAGGGACTGCGTTCAGGTGGAGCTCATCCCCGAAAAGAAGGGCCTGTTCCTCAAACACGTGGAGTACCAGGTCACCAGCCAGGCAAGTGGTTCAAACAAGAGCAAAACTAACAAAGCCGTTTTTAATGTGTTGGGTTTCAAGAGCAGAAGACTGTGCAGAACAGTCATTTTTTTTTATGCACTAATCGCATTGGGAATTGATTGTCAATCAAAAGGCCATGTATTTGTTTGTCGTCACGATCAGAGAGAAAGGGTTTTTAATATACATTTTTGTGTCTGCCTCCACAGCATCACAAGATATCTGTTTACAGGCGCTACAGTGATTTTGATGTCTTTCATGAGCTGCTGGTGCAAAGATTTGCCTACAGAATGGTGCCAGCCCTTCCACCAAAGAGGATGTTAAAAGGAGGTACGTCACATGCTCTTCTGTTTTTTATTTTATTTGTTTTATTACACACATTTTATATATTTTTTATTTCCAAAATGCACCCTTTATGTCAACTTTTTCACAGTTGCCATTTTCAAAAAATACATCTATCACAAATTCTGGGATTTTAGTCGAATTTCCTTCAGATTACTTTTAAATAATTAAATCCCTTGTGATCCTGTAAAAGGAAATTCATTTCCGGAACAAAAGCAGAACTGGAATAGGGTTGACAATAAATAAGATATGAGAAATAATACTGTACTTTCGAATAGATGCAAACAATTATAGAACGCTGTATACAACTCACAGATGGATGTATGCTGTTGTGTAAGTGCAAATGTGTGGGCTATTACTTTATCTGGTGCACAGATGGCATGAAGAATTTATTGACATTTGTGTTGGAGTATGTCAATGTAGGTATTCACAGATATGGATGGCACATTTCAGACAGTATGGGACAATATTCTTGCTTCCTTCTTTTTCCTCATTCAAATTAGCATTTAAAGCAGATATAAACACTTGCTCCTTGTATTGATTGATCTGTTTATGTGACAGGAATTATGTTGATTCGATGACTAAGGTAAATTTGATTCGATGGAAAGCGGAAAAACATTTTTCACTTTATCTTGAAACATAGTTCGATTTTTCCCATTCATGTGCGTGTTGACTTCCGTTTGACATTTTTGGGCCGAGATCAATTGCTTCTTAAATAACAGCAGATCCTAAAGTCATATTCTGCCTTCAGTCTACGCAAATAATCATTGAAGCACTGCATTTAAACGCTTAAAGCAGTTCCAGTCTGACATCGTTACATCCTTTAATACACACAGAGGTTTCTATGTCGTCATCATTGCGAGATGTGTTTGATGAATTTATAAATTGGCTGGTGTCTGAGCCCGTCTGTCCCAACTATTTTTCATGTTCTTCTCATGCTCCACTTTGATACTGATATTAGTATTTTCTGATTGGCATCGTAATTATTCTAGTTCTTCCCCCCCCCCCCCCCCACAGTCCTGACTTCTATCTCGGAGCGAGAGTTCATCGAGGGTCGGCGGCGGGCCCTGGGCCGTTTCCTCAACCTGGTGGCGCGCCACCCCTTCTCCTCAGACGACGAACTGGTGAAGATCTTCCTCGCGTTCAACGGATCGGTATGCAAGCTCCCGTCCCTGGAACCTGCATTGGGACATGACTCTGGTTATTTGTCTTGGAGAGGGGAGGGATGTGGTGGAGTTGGGGGGAATGGTGTGTTATCAGGACAATTAGCCAAAGAAAATGTGTCGCATTCCGACGGCTCCTTATCTTTGTGCAACAGGACGTTCAAATCAAACTACGTGATGCCTACAAGAGAATGGGCGACGAGTTCATCACAAACCGGATTGCAACCCAGGCAAAGGTGTGTGTGCTGTTCCATGCAATGAGCTGATACAAATGTTTGTTTCGAACAAATACATTTCAAACAAATAAATGAAAATGAATGATATAGTTATTCATTTTCTGTCTTTTTTTAACAGGACTAGACTAATGAAAAACTAACAGTCTGGTTACCTTGTTTTTTTTTTTAGGAATATCTTCCCACTGACATCCAGAACCAATTCTCAGCCAGCAGAGAGTTGATAAGAAACATCCACAACAGCTTCCAAAAGCTGCGAGACAGAGCTGAAAAGATGGCTGAGCGCTCTAAAGAGAACGCAACCGACTTGCTCATGTTTGGCAGAGAACTCAGGTATGTCACATGTTTGATTTTGCTCTACACTTTTTGTGCATTCATGTTTTTTACTCCTGGATGTGTATTTGTAGGAGAAGTGAATGGGTACTGGGTCAATACCCAACCGAATATAAGCTACCTCAAGGCATCATTGAGCAAAATGACTAACCCATATATACCATCCCGACATTAATCTGAATTCAATGCATGTCATTCTGGACAGAAGTGTCAACTACAAATGACAAAATCTAAATTCCTCTCTCGTGTTCCAAGTACGCTGGGCTCAGATGCCTCATCGATTCCCCCTCTGGCTTCCTCTCAGAGCACCTGGGCTACTTTGAGGAAATCTCTCAAAGGCCTCTCTGTAGAGTTTGCATTGCTGTCGGACAAAGCCGCTCAACAGGTGAAAATCTGCAATCCTGTTTGACTGCTCATCTTTCAAGCCCCATTTGGCAAAATTTTAGCCAAGGACCAACCTTTTCCCATGCCATTGTCTTCAGGGTCGGAGGGAGGAAGATGACGTGGTGGAGAAACTGAATTTCTTTCTGGATCTGCTGCAATCATACAGAGTTAGTACAATCATTGCTCCTTTCATTTCTCATCATTGCTACAAAATATAACATGCCATCCAATATGCATTTTTTTATACCTTATTTAATGTTTATCAATCAAAGATCAATTTGATGGAAATGCATATACAGTATGGTGTGTACAAATACCAGACAGAAAATATTCCTGGATTCTATCCTCCAATCCACAGCCTAACTGTCGGCATCCTAGAGACAAATGCCCGACTGCGCATAAATAATAACCTCCATCTGCATCCACCCAATCAGTGCTCTTGGGATTAAAAAAAAAAAGCATGTATTTTGAGTGACTAAGTAAGGGATAATCCACCCCCTGAGTCCTGCATCACCCTGTCAGTTTATTTTTGCAAATAACGATTGATTATCCGACTTATTACACGGCTACTTACTAAAGATATCAAGTCTTTGATCACAAAATAAAACAACAAACGATTATATTGCTTCTACATAGTATACATAGTCCTGTTCGATTTTGGACCATGACAACAGTCTGTTATTCATCGACAGCGGTCTGCTGTTCCAAAACAACACACCGTAGATTGCCGATAATTAACCAATCAGAATTGAGTATTCAACAGCAAAACGGTGTGATAAACCGAGATCCGTCTCCGTGGTGGTGGTGGTGGTGGTGGTGGTGGTGGATGCAGGACCTGTGTGAGAGGCACGAGAAAGGCGTGCTCCACGAGCACCAGAAAGCCCTGCAGAAGTACAGCGTGATGAAGAGGCAGATGATGAGCGCCACCGCGCAGTCCAAGGAGCAGGTTTCCGTGGAACAGCTGGAGTCCCGCATCGTTCAGGTGGCTTCCCACTTTTTGTCCCCACCGTAATCTTAGCCTCTTCGTTTAGTCCGGCGAGGATATTGGTTGTGAGTTGGTGCTGTTCCTAGGCTTGTCGTCATTTGCTTTTACACTTTTGCTAGGTTGTTTTGAGGTATAGCTAATGCTAGATTCATGGAATACATAGATAATGGTGATGAAACAAGAATATTATTTATAACCTTTCCATTCAAGGTTTTAATTGTTTTGTCAGATGGAGTGTGCCCTTCGCAAGTCGGTTATGATTCTGAAGACCTAGAAAAAGTTCAAATCGGATTATGCAGTCTTTGCTACTGGATTTGTACAAAAAAATTATAATAACTTGGGGTTCCGAGATTACTTGTTCTCCCACACTGATTCATACACTAGAATTGCCCTGATCATCCATGATCAATACGATCTGGGTTTGTGTTTATTAACATTTCCCCCCCCCCCCCCCCCCCCGTCTCCTTCGAACATAGCAAGAAAACGCTATCCAGACCATGGAACTGCGCAACTACTTCTCCCTGTTCTGCCTCCACCAGGAGACACAGCTCATCTTCACCTACCTGCCTATGACCTACCACATCCTGGGGGCCTTTGTCAAGTCCCAGGTCCAAGGACACACAGAGGTAAGGCCTAATGGAAATAAGAACCTGTCCTAATTACTACTGCATTTTTAGTGGTTTTTAGAATGTACCATGTATAGGGCTTGTACGTTGTGATGTCACATGGTAATGTGACGTCAAGTAATATTTTCTTGCATTACGATTATACAACGATACCTCAACTCTCGAGTCCTCTCAAAATGACAACAACAAAACATTCCTGGAGGCATTCTGATGTACAAGCCCACTTTTTTTTTTTTTTCGCTTTTACAAATTGTTATTTTAAAAGTTAACATTTTGAATGGTATTGTAGGGGCTACTACTTGTATAAAACAAGCTCGAAGTTCAAGTCAATATTTTTAAAAATTTAGGAACTGTCGAGTAATGATTATGTCAAGGATAAACCAATTCCCAATTCAGCACTTTTTTAATGGCATAACTGTGATAATAAGTAACTTATCTTTCTTGCTTTCTGTCTAGATGGGTGAAGTGTGGAATGATCTTCAGCCTAAACTTGGAATTCTCTTCAGTAATAATGGGATTCAGCCACCGTATTAAACCGCCAAACTACAACGGGCTGCTAATGCAAATAATAAACTGAAAAGTCCTTATCTGCAAGATAAAAGAAGACGTAACCCAGCATTAAACTTTTGCTAAAAAGAGAAAGTATCCAGTGTTCTACATTGCAAATTATTTTTGCAACGTAATCATATGCAAGGTTTTTGTTGTTGCTGTATTGCCTTGAAACTGAAAACTGACAAAAGTAATATAAGAAATATATATATTTTTTTCTTTCACATATCACTGTAAAACAAGCAAAAGCTGACGAGAAGAAAAACCCTGTACATTTTAGTTAAGGAGCTGTAGAAGTCGGATATATTTTTGTTCATTCCATTCTCTTATCAGCCAAATGTGTAAATACTTTACAAAGTACAGCCAAGATAAGTTGCAAAAAAGTGGAACAGGTGCCTTTTACCTGGAGCTGGCCAAGTATGTTATCATATTTGCATGGGAACATATTTGCCAATGGGCTTTTATATGAATGTAACTGAAATATATTTTTCATAAATTAAGGGCTTACTTTATAGATGTTAGCATAGTTTATTGGATCCTTTCTGGTGAGCTTCTGTCATTCCATTCTCTTTAGATTGCAAAAATATGAAACAAATATAACTACGTATAACTACAGACATCAAGCTTGCACATATTTGTCAAACACAAGTGGTATTCGTATCCTTTATCTGATGGATATTATATTTTCTATTTTGTACATATTTTTAACAATGGGCTGTTGACATTTATCCAACAATTTGTACCAAAATGTGTTCTCACTCACTGTATTTTCTATCGCTGGCTGTGATAACGGGGCAAGATGAAAATCTATTCCATTTATGGTATTGAAAAATGTATTTCATATATACTTGTACTGTACACAGACTTTTCTATGGAACATTTCTGAGCTATGTCAAAGGGACTTGTCCTGTATGATTCTAAAGCTATGTTTTACACTATAATTCACTCGCTTGAAAACAGTTAATACTTTTTGCACATATGTTTGGTTTAAGAGTTAATGAAGGTAAAAACAATTCTTGTTTAATGACCGTTGGATGACTGAGGATATGGCAGCGAAGTGGAAAATTGTGAAGTATAAAGATCCAAAAAACGTTTATTATGCTCAAGATGATGAATTTACAATAATTGTTTGAACATTTTCGTTCCTTGAATTTTAAAACAAAGGTATGTGGAACAGTATGTTGTTTACTCACATGTAGTGTGTATAATACAGAAACTAACTCCCCTCACCTTTTAACAACCTCCAACAAATGATACAAAAACTAAATAAAGGTTTGCTCCTTTATGATTACATCTGTGGGTAACGATATCCAGACGGTTCTCTTTCACAGGTCCTCTACCTCATCCAATGTGTGGCTCAGGATCTTGTCTTGACCCTGGAACTTGAAATAGCCTAGGAATTTCTTCTTCAGTAACAAGAGTGGAAACCAGAGGATATCGTCTGGCCACATCAGGCTGAAGGGTATTTTGTCAATGTCAAACCACTGAGGCCGCATCTCTGGTGGGAGAAAGAGAAGAATAATCAGTCATAAAAAGACAATGAGACGAAACAGTTCAGCCTGAGATAGATCGCTACTGCTACATCAAGGTTAACAGAAACCTCCATATTTTAGACTTTCTGATTTGCAAAATGTGGCTTCAAGAATTAAAGGGAATTAAAATAGACGTGTCGCAAAACAATGCATAGTTATTAAGGAACATAAGCTCCCGTTATCATTACCTGAACTATATTCATGCTACCATTGTATTATTAAATCAATAATTGGTTGGTTTCGCTTCGCTGTTTGATGGTCCAAGCACGCACTGTGTTGCTTGTATGAAGTTAAATATTTGCTTTAGATTGCATTATGGAAGAGAAAAATACTTGATATGAAGTAGGCCTACTTGATTGCTTTCTCCTGTTTGTGATTTATGACCTATTCAGTCAAATTGGACCTTTATCTATATTGTTTAATGTGTATATTTTTCTATTATATATATATTTATGTAGTCATACCATCCGATTCTTTTGGTTCTCCATTATAGGAGTCCGACCTGAAAATATGCACATCAAGAAGTTCTTTTTCGCCAACAAATTCAAATTTGATATTTCCAATCTTCTCAAGGACGTCCACTTCCAGACCACTTTCTTCTTTCAGTTCCCTAAAAAATATATAAAAGTTAAACAAGTTCAGAATTACATTTATAATGGACAAACCAGATAAAGAACAAATAATAGATTAATATCATTCATTAGCTCTATCTTACACACACACACACACACACACACACACACACACACACACACACACACACACACACACACACACACACACACACACACACACACACACAGACACACATACCGCCTCGCACCATCTTCTATGGTCTCTCCTGTCTCAACTTTGCCCCCAAAACCATTCCATTTCCCTGCCCCAAAACCTCGCTTCTTCATGCCAAGCAAAACTCGCTCAGGCTCGATCACCAGAACCAGGGTTAGTAGTTTTGAGGTTGACATTTCACCTGTAGGGAAAATCGCAATACAAACATTAAAAAAACGCTGTGCATCATGCTTCGCAGCATGCCTACATATGTGACATTGTGTTTAACATTCAGCGCAAACTTTCAGAAGATCGATACGTATATGATCACAACAGGCCCACTTACTGACTTCCTAGAGACTACTGATGCAAAAGACTGTTCGAATCATGCCGCATCCAATGCATGGACCCGATCCAACGCAGATGAGAGGTGTTACATTCAAACATGCTCGACTTAAAACATCCATAATGAGTGAAACGGCACAGCAGAGAGTAATGGCGTTATATTTTACAACTTTATATTTCGACTATATATACGTGTTTAGTGTATCTTTGTATATTGTACCTTCTACCATCTACCATTTGTCTTTGCTCAACAAAAAAAGATTGCGTGCTGCTAGGTAGGAACTATTCATCAAGTGTGATAAGGGAAGGGGACTGTTTTTGTCTGTAACCAGTTTTTATGTTGTGGTTATATAGTGCGCACGCGCAATTTACCTTGCTTGATGCTAAATGACCTATAGAGATAAATGACGTTTCCTAACCAAGTATGCAATATTCAAGTTTTCCAAAAAGGATATCTGCATACCACACTAACCTTTATGAAAAAGATCCCACACAACCTGAAAGGCAAAACTACCTCTGACCAAAACTGGCTAGTGCGGCAACTAAATGACCCATATGTAAAGGCATCTCGCGTCCACAATTACCGATGTAGAAGTGCCTTCAAGCTTTTGGAAATCGTTGACAAATACAGCCTTTTGAAACCGGGAGACAATGTAATAGATTGTGGGGCAGCGCCGGGTGCTTGGAGTCAGATCGCAGTACAGAGGGTAAATTCAACTGGAGCAAGTGAGTGTTACTTTTCACCCTATCAATTAATTCTTCCATTCTCTTCTTTTAAAAAGCCGAACCCATTTGTATGCGGTTTGTTATACACATTAGGCCACATGTCGCGATTGCACGAACAAAGAGGCATAAAGCTATGTTCTTTGTATCCCAGATGCAGAGCTGCCCCGTGGTACAGTGATCGGGATTGACCTTCTGAACATAGCGCCTCTAGATGGCGCACACTTCCTTTCCAGTCACGACATAACTGACCCCTTCACACACGCCAGGCTGCAAGACCTTCTGCCCAACGCCAAGGCTGATGTCATTCTCAGTGATATGGCACCCAATGCCAGTGGATGTAAAGATATGGATAAAGAGAAGCTCATCACCATGTGTTTGACACTGATTGACCTAAGTGAGAAGGTCCTAAAACCTGGCGGCTCCCTGGTTTGCAAATATTGGGACGGCTTCCTGGCTCATACGCTTCAGAATAGACTCTCTGCTGTGTTTGGGAGTGTCCGATCTCTGAAGCCAAAGGCAAGCCGGAAGGAATCAGCTGAGAAGTATTTACTTGGGCAAATGTACAAAAGAATAAAGTAATGAGTTTTGCATTGCAATGTCATCTATTGACTATACGTTTTCCCACTGAACTCTTTATTATCACTATGCTACATCTATTATTGCAACTCTGTCCACTTTTGTTAAGTTAATACACATTTCTACCAGAAGATGGCACTGTTGTGACTTAGAATACAATCCTGACTACAGTTCCTCGGCCAGCTTCTGCTTTTTTTTTTACTGCAATATGAACGCTATAAAACTAACTAACTAATGCAATATCAACCCATGCAATAAGAATAATCAGAAGCCGAATTCTCAAGAGCACAATGAAACCTGTGCACTAACATCGTTATTGTTTGCCCAGAGTGTTTCCATTCTCCAAAGTCAATAAGGGTATTTGTTTTAATAAAAGAGTAGTTATTTTTCCAATACTGATTTATGCTAATAAATGACAGTCAATCATGTTAGAAAGATGTAAATCACTCTCTCCTATTTTGCAGTTAAATGGGGTGTGCATTAAAAGATCCATGGTGCAATTTTGAAAGCCAATCCACAATTCTTTTCACTTTTTTGATTTCTGACTCCTATCTCTAAGAAAATAATGCTCCCAATCTCCCGATATATTTGAGGTTCAGTGGAATATGAAACTATCTGAACTTAATGATTTGATGAGTTAATTAAGAGTTTGAGCTTATAGTTTGTAAGATGGCCTGGTTAAGACAAACTGTTGTCTAACTGGCCTTTTTGGGGGAAAGTGTGTGCTTCAAATCTATCTGACCCTTTCCCAGTTGTTATAACAGTTCAGTTACACTTTCAAAGTATTGTGTATGAGTGTTGCATACAGATGGTACTCATAACCGTTAAAATCAAACCACTATATATATATAATATATAATCTTTAAGTGAATAGAAAAGGAGCAGTGTTAATGTACAATTATTGGATTCGGCTGAAGTAACAACTTGTTGCACTTGGACCTGAGGGTACACTGCAGGTAACAATATACTGGTTTCATTATAGGAAGGAGGCTCTGCATGTTGAGACACTGGAGGGCACTTTAGCTTGAGGTGTTGGATGTTCGTTTCACCGTCGTACACTTCCCTGATACAAGGACAGGACATATTTATTTTTCTCTGCAACACGTAAAGACAACATTAGATGAGATGGTACTGTATCTCCGAGGGGAAATTCACTTGTAGCCAACACAATAAAGCAGGCAGGGGAAATACAATACAAGGGAAAAAAACGGAGTAAAATGTAAGTAAAATGTATAATGAATATAGGAGTAGCAGTAGGCCTACTAGCAGCAATAGCCTCAGATTATGCTGAGTAAACATGGAAAACTACAATGATAACCGACCAGCCTCCTTACTGCACCTTCAGCAGTAGTCATCCGCTGATGTAATACACAACAGTGCTCCTGTGGATGTAATATTAAGGTGTATGTTTTGATGGAGCGTTTGATATACACCTTGGCTTGTCTACAGAACACAAGCGCCTGCCGCTTTTCTGTGGCGCTGGAGTATGTGTGTAAATGCTGTCCTAATCATAGATGAGAGTTCAACAAACACCATGCTAGTGACATGCAAAACATATGCGTGTGTGAGCCAGTGTTTGCGTATAGGTGTGTGCATGTGTGTGCATGTGTGTGTGTGTGTGTGTGTGTGTGTGTGTGTGTGTGTGTGTGTGTGTGTGTGTGTGTGTGTGTGTGTGTGTGTGTGTGTGTGTGTGTGTGTGTAAAGGTGTGTGTGTGTGTGTGTGTGTGTGTGTGTGTGTGTGTGTGTGTGTGTGTGTGTGTGTGTGTGTGTGTGTGGTGTGTGTGTGTGTGTGTGTGTGTGTGTGTGTGTGTTGAGTGATAGAGCAAGGTAGCTGGGGGTAAGGGGGTATTATTAGCAGAGTTATGATCGGTAATAACATTTATCGCTGAACTTGCAGGAGTTTTGCGACACCTACAACAAAAAGGAGAAATTGATGATGACTCTCTACGTCTCAAACATTCATAAGTACGGGTCCATTTTTCCTCTGTACTCAAATTATGGTTCGAACCAATGAACCACTTGGTTTAACTCTCTGAAGGATCATTTATTGTGCAGGGAATATAAGGTACGAGTGAACTAGTAAGATGCAGAACATAACAGATGGCTTAGTTTCTGCTTATTCATTATTTGTTGCTTATTAAACACTAGTTCACTATAATGACTACAAACAACTCTCTGAAACAAAGTGACAGTCCTTTGAGTCTGAGAAGTGGAAGACAGCAGTGCTAGCTTCTAATGGCGGGCAGGTCAAAGGTTAATTCACTCTTGTCTGGCCAGCTGGTGGGTTGTATGTAAATATATAGTAAATGAATAGGAGGATAAGGACAGATGGTGTGCCTTGAGTAGAAACTCCTGAAGTTAATCGGGACACTGAAAACCTTTTTTACAAAATTATCCTAAAAAATAACCAAAGTTAAGCATGCACTTGGAAAAGTATAAAAAGTTACCCCAGTGTTAAAGCTTTTATTTTCTAGTGACTTTTGCTAATGTGTGACAGTTCCTTGTCAATGAAGGATTCATGGGGTATTTGGGGAATTCAAATATAAAGGTTACGGCGGAATACGAACATGAGGCTGCATTAAAAGGCAGCTCATATCAAAGCTCACCTACTTTGGAGAAGAATCTATGCATACTAACACATTCTTAGGGCAAGAGGGGATTTTTTTCTAGGGATATTTCCATGCATTCGATAATAGATATATTTTCTACCCAATTTTTTACCAATTTACTCATTCCTCGTTATATTCTGCGAGGTCAAACAAATGGTAGTTTTAAAAATGCGAATCCCCTCTCCAATCTGATGTCTCAAATTCAACAGGAAATTAAAGAAAGGGAGCTCTCCGCTAAACCCGTTGTGGCCGTTGATTCCCAAAACTGGCTGTGTGACTGCCAGGATGCAATGCTCCAATGACAACATTCATCATTCCCCCTTGAACTGCTCCTGTCCAAATATGTTGGCTGACTGATCCAATATTTCATCCAGTAACACAGAAAAATTACTTGATGATGATGATATTTCTGGTCTTTTTAAAAGACGAGAATGGATAATTATAATTTATATGTAACCCTACCTGCCTGCCTTCCAACGCTAATGAACACTACCCCCTCCTTTGCCGTCATGGTCATTTTATATATATTTTTGGCAAACAATTTGACATAATTTCATTTGACAAAATCATTATAAAAATATCTATATTTGAAATATACGTATATATTTAATATAATGTTGAGGGGTAATATAATGTCACCTCTCGAAGAATGTGGGAGGCTAGGGCAGCATGCAAGTGGTTATTCATAGGCTACCTGGTGAGACAATGTGTTGCCAGGTTACGGATAGAATGTTACGGTGCATCACATGGCCGGAAGAGGTTTAGCAACAGTTAGGGAAGCTCAGTGTGTAACTTCTACAGCTACTATATAATTATAATAATGAGCAACAGTGTGGTTCCGGAAGTAGAAATCCAATTAGGCCTATTCCTTTTCCATAGAGGTTTTGATTAAAAGGCATTATGTTATAACCATCCAAAGAATACTTAGAATACGCGCTGTTATGTTGTGAATTGATGCTATTTGCTCCTGTAGAAGCTCCAAGTTTAAAAGGTAAAGTTCTAGTTTTAGAAAAGCACGTTTTAATCGCGATGTCATTTGAAACCACTACCCTATACCCACATCCACTTGTTTCGTAAAGTGTATAGCATTGTCGATGACAACGCTTTACACTATATCAAACATGCCCACCCACATACACACACATTATATGTGGCACAACTTGTTTTAACAACCATTAAAAACTATTTTGCAATGGTTTATGGGATTAGTTAGTTCTTCACTCATTCCCAAAAAAGAATGTACAAAGTCTTGTACCTTTGCTTTTTCTCCCGTTTCCTTTTTTTTTGTTGCCCCAAATCAAATATATCAATATATCACGACTACCTTGATGAACGATTGGCTTGGTTCCAGGCTTAAAACTCTTTATAAAGCAATGTCACGAAAAGTAAATGATTGGGAAATATACTTCCGGAACCAGAACTGTTCAAAAAGGGGGCAGTTACTGTTGCGCTCTGTAGGAAATACATAAACAGCTACGCACATGAGTGCGCAAAATTTTGAATAAAAAGAACGCACAATAGCCCACTGGTGGGAGGTGATGGGATAACGTGGTTAGTTCAGTTAGTATATTTTAAGCAACCCTGAGGATTGCAGCGTAAGTGACCCAAATAGAAAACGAGTGATGATTTTTTAAAAGACTTCATTATAAAAAAAAATGTGCGTCATTCTGCAGGAATCAATTCCGCATCACGAATCAATAAACGTAGTATTAATGGTCTTTGATGACCCTTGGAATCAAGGTGAAGGTTGCATTTCAAGGACATATTTTACACACACTGCGTCTTGATTGATTATACTCATAGGCGTCGATTACGGGGGGGACGGGGGGGACATGTCCCCCCCACTATTTAAAATACGAATTTTGTCCCCCCCACTTTTAAAAATGCGACCGAAAAAAAAAACAAAAAAAAAAAACACATACTCAACCGAAATCGTCGAGTCTAATTCATGCGATAGGCGCGCACGAAGACATTCTCACAGCATGCAAAACAGCGGGGCTGTGATGGAGCACAAATGAGGGGGCGGGATTCTGATCATCAGTATCTCTCATTCAGTGCCGCGCGAGCACCTGTGGTTAATCATTCCAGCAGCAGGCCTACTACACTTGGCAGTTGGAAGGCAGCCTTGCACCTCGTTCTGACATACAGCGAGCGAGAGCGAAACGGCGACGAAAACTCGCGCGAGGGTGTCCCTGATATGCAGCGTGACGATGTTTGTCGCCGAGTGGTATTTTATTGGTTAAGGATCCAAACCAATCAAATCATCGAGGGTGTAAAACACATTCAACAGGAAGCAGCGTGTACTTATCAACATAGAGAAGTGTTTAGGGCGGGACACCGCCGCGAATGTCGTCCAGTAGAGACAACGCGAGCGATAAATAGCGATTTTTTTGTTGTGTTTATATCATCGCGAGGGGGAGGGGGCAGGCGCTAGGTGGGCTGTCTGTACACACAGCGTTATAATAAGAAGTTTCAAGAACAGCCAGCCAAAATTGACATTTTTATTCAGAAAATAGGTGGTCCTTTTTCTTCCTGTAAAAAGCATGTTTGGGACACTGGATAACGTGGAATATGGATACATCACCTAGCCTGCATGTGGAGGGCCACATAAGGTTAAGGAAATTGGTTTATGTAACTTTGCTGCTGGTTTTCTTTGTCGTTGATGACGTCATTTGACCTGGCTAGGTTACCCCCGGTCCTAAGCGATTGTGATCATCTGATTCTGGTTGGTGCTCCAGCTAGTATGCATTCATATATAGATTGCAGCTAGTAGCAGCTACACACGGTTCGATTGCTATGCCAATGTGGTTATAGTTGTTTTGTCTGATTGAGATATTTGACGTTGGACTTGGAGCCAGTGGTAGGCCTATCCCGACATAAATATGTTCTCGTATAACCTGCTGTGTGATTATACTAAACTCTAGGGGATTTTATTTGCGGGCAATTTGCTCATGATGTAACGAGTGAAGTGTGAATTGGTCCTTCGCGAGTGTTTACTGGTGGTCAGGATTTGGCAGATGCACTTCTCCTCTGGGTGCTTGTTTTTTTCATTTTTTAATGCAGCATAACTTATGCTACCAGAGAACCCCTTGCTCTTCTTCAAAGGCTGTGTTCAGTCAGTACCTCGTTTCATTTTCGAGCCTACCCCTTTACAGCTCTGCATTGATTGTCGTGTAACCTTTGTGATGTCAAGATAAGTGTGAATTGCCACACTTTTCTTTGTCCTGTGTGTATTAGTATTACATATCCGAGCCAATACCCTGGTGTTCCAACGTGTTTTGCAAAACAAGCCAAAACACAAACTGGTTTTTCAACACCTGACAATACACTGCAGAGCATATTGTAATGCAGCGTTGAATGGATGAATAGCTTACATAAGGGTACCCACCACTTTTCAAACCACACTCAAGCTTATGGCTATTGTCCCCACCACTTCTAAAAACAAACTGACGCCCTTGATTATACTGACCGTATGGTCACATAAATAACCATCTGAACTGTCACCAAAGAATGTGAGGTGACACACAATTTCTATTCACTTCATCACTACCAACATCGTTATTATCCCCCTCCTCCTCATCCCATTTTCATCAGGGAAACGATAGACCCCCCTTTCAGAACGTTTGTAAACACCTCCAGTGTATCTATTTATTTTCTCCAGCCCATGGACAGCGTCAAGCAGGGGACTCCTCAGTAACTGAGATCAGAGCAGTGGGGGGGTCATCAACCAGGGACCCTAATCTGATGCCACCCCACACCACACACACACACACACACTTATGGGAGGCCTCTAACACACTCACATGCATACACACACAGGCAGGTAAACACACACACACACACACCCACCCCCACACAAAACACACACACACACACACACACACACACACACACACACACACACACACACACACACACACACACACACACACACACACACACACACACACAAACACACACATATACAGAAAAACACACTTACACACACACAAACACACACACTTTGTAAGAGACGCGGCAGCAAACAAATCCAGACCTCTCAAGTTCTCTTATACTCTGAGAGATCTTGTTAAACTACATTTACACCGCATAGCACTGAAGTGGTGATCGGTTTGGGGGAATTTCAATCATAATAATGCACTGATTTAGTGGTAAATGACACCTTGAAGTTTATTTTGTGCCATGGCGTTGTTATTAAGTGTTTTAGTCTGACTGGGAAGAAGACCTATGTAAATATGTTCCTGAATTAGAATAGAGCCCTTTAAATAAGTCAGTGCACCATCAATGATTATTCATCTCTCTTTTTCTTTAAATGTTATCTTCGGTAGTTAAAAGGGAATGCATAAAAGGTGTCTGCACATTTAATTAACTGTCAATATCCACTGAATATAACGAGTGCTTTACGTGAATGGTTTTAAGTAGCGGTTTATTAGACATGGTATTGCTATTGGTCTAGGCATAAATTCCCATGTAACGAATGAATGCCTAGAATACATGCATAATTAAGGGTTTGTTTACTTTCGCTTTTCCCTCTACTCAGAGACATTTCAACAACTATGATGGTGGATTCACCGTGCAGATCGATTCTGCTGACCAGAGACGCAGCATGGATTCTAGTGACTTGCTTTTATGTGTTTTGGACGACAGGAGTAGTGTGTGGCACAGACAGTTAAAGAGCCATCTGCTGTGAGCGAGAGAGACACTAATTGAGGGCAGGGGAAAACATTGTCACTTTTGGTCATTTAGTTGGCAATTGAGGTAAAAATACATAAATAAATAAATAAAACGTGGAGAAAAAAAACGTCAAAATTACAAAATTGGTGTCTGGGAAAAGTTGAACAGCAAACAAAGGTGACCCTTTCCAAAAATGCTGCATTTCAAGATTGATTCACTCATAGCACTACAACGCTAAGGTCAAGCCTGAGGCTGCTCTCCATAAACAAGCCTTATTTAGTCTAATGAGCCTAAATAACGTTTTTCATGTATTCCACTTTTTTAATGGACCAGGTGTGAGGCTGTTCCTTTGAATGCCAGCAAAGACCTGGCTGTAGATTCAACAGATGAGCCTGAATGAACGTTATGCTCAAGTGAATGAGCACAACGAGTAAGGCCTACACGGCTTATATGAGTTACATTCTGATTAAGAAAACCTTGCAGTCTGAGACTTCCCATTAAGGTTCAACTTAAATTATCTATTTTATAACAAGAGCATAAATAAACTTAACCGAAAACCAATCACTATATTCCTCTCAAGAATTTGTTTTCGCCTATGAATTTATAATGGAATAAACAAATAACGGGAACGAACGGATTCATGTGGATTTAAAAGAAATGCAGGGCAGATTACAGTTCATTGCTTTTGGCTCCGTGCCAACGACTTATTGCTATTGCCTTGATGAATAATGCACATTCATCAAATCCGACGCTCCGATTTAAAATTTCTCCCACTTAACAGCTAAAGGTAATGAGTGAAAGATTCCCTGGATATCTTAAGAAGCCAGAGTAGAAGCTAGGTCTCCTGGCGAATACACACGCACATTAATCTTTCTCAAGATGCTGAAGGCATGGACGCCTCAGAAACCACTGGACTTCCGGTCAGAGGCTCCATGTGCACGGCCGCCTGCTACAATCACAGGCGCTCTATAGCCTTGCGAGTCCGATGCGTTTTTACATATACATTTATTTATTCATTTTCCATCTCTGTCCCTCAAGGGCGCATACTGGGTCTGTCTTTTGTGTGAGGAAGCCGAAGGGTTCCTGTACGTTTTTTCGTCATTGTAGTTAGCGGTTGATATGGATGACTTCATCAACCATTCACCCACAGCAGAGAAGTAGGCTACCCTTCTCGTCAAATTCCTATTGAAACATTTGTGTTCAATCCTCTACCGTGGCATTAAGTTCCTTTGCATTTATTTAGAGCTCAGGTGGTCTCTCTGAATTCAACCCCAGCGCCCAGAATAATATTATACTGTATATTTCAGATAACTAACACGGTCCTAAGATGTAATTAGGCCTACACAATTTCCCTTTTCTAATGATTTTGTTATTATGTTTTGCAGTTTACACTGCAACAAGAGTAAAGACATCAATGTCTAGTCGTGATGTTTACACCCATCATAAAACATTCAGTTTTTTTCGTTATGACCCGCCTTATATTCCTCCGTCTCAAGAGAACTGTGAATTCAAATACAGACCAACCCCAGGGTGTGTGATTTCAAGAAATTCAATAAAATATGATGATACGAACACATGTAGTATATGTCTTGTTATTTACCACCAGGAGTTGCAAGGAAAGGCTTTGAAGTTTGACTATAGCCTACAACGCATGCATCGAGGGTCCGTTGGTTGTTTTTTGTGTTCGGCATCTGCTTCTGTTTTAGCAAACCGTCTTCAGGAAATCTCTCGGCACTCGTAATGCATAATGAATACAGCATTCGCAGTCAAATCCTTTTAGTGGTGCTGCTCTAAACTTTGATTCCACAGCTTTAAAAGCAAACGTAAAAGCAGAACACACCCTTGGGTTCTTCGGCTTCTTCGTACCTTTGAATGCGGTACGAAGAAGACAGGCCGAACCAGAAGAAAAGCCACACACAACCATCATCCCATGGCCGATTGATAAGAAAGTTAGAATGGATGTGTGCGGTATGAAAGGAAGATATGAGGTCACCCATTAGTTGGGAAGCGAGAGAGGGTGAAGGCGGTCTGATGGGACAAGGAGCCACACCTGAGTCCCGTTAGCACCACCTCCTCGGCCTCCATTTGAGCCTGTACTGAGACCCACCTGTTGGCTCCAAGCCTGGGAAGAGAACACACATATTACTGTCTGGCTGGCTTCATATGCAAGGGTTTCAGGCTCACTGCATGCAGCCAGACAGTTTGTTTTTCCAAACATACTTTTTAAGTTTGTGTGGGAGATATCTAAGTATACAAGTCAAACAAATGAAACAAAATTGCATTAAGCCTTTTGAGCATTGTGACGTGTTGATGTGTTTGCAGGAGAATGTGATATTGAGTTGAATGATGAAAACATAAAATGCATTTCCCTCACCATGAATTGCAATGGTTTCTTGTGGCCTCGGTTTCAGCGTCAAATATAATAATGTTTGCTTGTGTTGTTAGCTTGGTGTGCTCAACTTGTCAGGAAAGTAAAAACAATTATAATTCAATAATGCCTCTTGTCCTTTCATAATTAATGATAATATAATATTAATGATGGATTATATAGCGCTTTCTAGCACTCAAAGCACGCTTTACAGTATGGGGGGGGACCTCCCCTCACCGCCACATATCAATGATGCATTCACTTCTTAAATATCTCTTAGGCTGCTTTCTCTAAAACTGATTAAGTGGTTAAGGTAAAGATGATTCTTAGGAAAATTACCCTCTACGATATAAAAGCTTACATGCACTTAACCAGGGTAAAAGCTTACATGTACACAAATTGACCGTTCCTCTTCACTTCTATCCTTTGGTATGGAGACGAATGGAATCAAGAATCCAAACAAAATACATTTGGTTGGAAAATCCACTCCTCCATGTGTGGGTAAAAGCCAACTGAACAGTAAATGGCAAGTTGTCCACTCAGGTTCACAACCACACCTTTCAATCCTTTTGATATGCCTTTCTTTTCTTCTTTAACCAGTCGTTTTGTCGAGGTATGGTGTACTGTGAACGTGGTAGTCATGTGGGTGTTTAGAGGTGGGTAAAGTATTTATATGACATCCTGTGTAAGGATGCAAGACAGAGCAACCTGACGGTGGGAATTGAGCCATCCATCCCCAAAAAAGGAAGAGATTAGCCCTATTTGACACATATCCTTGCCCACATCATGTCCAACCCATCTACCAACCCCAGTCATTACAATAAATGAACCCCTGGCTCTTCCCCACCATTCAGCACACTTGGTTCAAGCAGACTAAATGATTGAGAGCCATTTTACAACACAGCTTTGGTTTGGCGGGGGCTTCGCTCTGCTGATCTCAGACTTTTGCGCGTTTTGTGGTTTAAGCCAAGAACCGACGAAAAGACGTTTCTTTATTTGAGAGGAATCACGCTCTGCTTGTTGCTGCGCTCCGTCCCCTGAACCATACTCCAGCGCCTCACGACTGCTTCATAACCTCTTCAACGGACATGTAGGAAGGATTTCCTGGCTTTCAGGTTCTAGGCTACAGCAAACAATAGGGTTTGCTGACTTATGAGTGGCATTAGATTTGATCTAAAATATCCACTAAAGAGACGACTACTACTAATCTACTGTAACATATACTACTACTACACTACTACTACTACTACTACATACTACTACACTACTACACTACACTACTACTACTACTACTACACAACTTACTACTTAATAATAAAATAATTGAATATATAAACTGTAATTACACTCTATAATGTACACTTGTATATAATAAATTAATATACTATGAACCGTGAAGTAAGTAATAAATTGGATGGATAAGCTATTTCATCATCCAACATGAATAATTAAATTATTAATTTGATGTATATGATATACACAAATGATTATAGAACAATGACATGAACTACACGCACGACACGGCAACGACGCAGCACGCACGCGGCCGCACGCAGCCGCACGCACGCGCACGCGCCGCAACACACAACACACACACACACACCACACACACACACAGACAACACACACAACACACACACATCACACACACACACACACACACACAACCATAAAGAAATGCCCTGCATATCTGCCAATCATTGGTTCCTGTGCTGAAAATTAATATAAATAAGAAGTCAAATCATAACCACGTTAGCAAAACAGGAGGGCCATCATCGGCGGTGGGATTTGAAAACAGGCCCGGAGAGTTCCATCTGAATGAAGTGAGTTATCAAAGACAGACGCAGCAGGTAAGGCCCATATTGATGTTCCATAAATAGTTGTATTTACCAGTGTGACAGGCTCCCTGATAGGACAGTCCAGAACCCCAGCCATTATTACAGCGGACACGATATATTGTGCTGTGCTGCTGGTTGCTACGGCCAATCACATCCCATAGGTTTTTAAAAACTTAGTCTCATGCAGGCGGCCACACTTACTCCGAGCAAATAATGAAGAAATGAACGGCGCTGCTCCAACACGAGCTACTGCCTATATTTTCAAGTCATATTAAATCACAATGATCTTAATCAACACTGGCCGGGGTTAAGAGTAGATTCCCTCTTGGGCTAAAACCCATGCTAAAGGACTGTATCGCACTTGTCATTTGTGATCTGCGCCCTCAGCGTCCATTGATAAAATAATAATTAATTTTAAATATATATATTATATCTATATAATATATATATACTATATATTATTAAATATATATATAATATTACTTCTATATATATAATATAGATAT